>CM038681.1:46567427-47045410 GCA_021605205.1 Aegilops longissima | reverse complement strand
AAGGCAGGTGGCACCACCCACTTGGTGCCCCCGAGCTGTATATAAAACCACTCGTTGCCATAAGCTGAACTCCTCTTGAAAAGAGCCCTCGGGCCATGGAGCGTCAAGATTCTTTCTTATGACAACACCTCCAAGACTCAAGGCTGCCCCTCGATCATCTTGGCTCTACTTTGAAGGTCTTAAGCCACAATCCGAAGTGAGGAGTAATACGGAGGAAGGCTTCACACACGACAATGAACGATGAGATGTGGAGGATGGACTCCGGAGCCAAGTCGTGAAATTCCAACCCATAATAAAACATGAGCCCCCTCACGAAGGGGTCCGTCGGGAAGCCTAGCCCCCGAAGGAAGTGAGACGCGAACACCACGCTCTCACCAGGCTTGGGACTGGGAATTACCTACCCTTGAGCAGGCAGCCTATGCGAGATTTTGTCGGTTAGATACCTGGCATCTCTTAGCTTTAGCACGTCTTCTTCCATAACGGAGGAAGGCATCCACCAGCCTTGAAGGTCGGAACCGGACATCATCGAAGGTCTGAAGTGCCTGAATCTAGAGCTTTGGGTGTTGGAACTCAAGGTGGGAGGCGGATTCGATTGAGATTGAAAGAAAGGATTCGAGCCTTGGTCTCTTTATAAATAGGTTGAATACCAAGAGCCCTCCCCGTGACCATTTGGGACTCGCCTTCGATTGAGGAGACATACCAACGGGCACGATTGGGTTACCCACGCCCGGATTGATGAGAATCCCGGAATAAGGGGACACGATCTCTGCTTTGACAAGACGTGCCAAGGAAACCGCCTCGCTAAACGTGTTGAGGTGGGACAGTAAAACGATTCGAATAAAGGCTTGGCCGTGGTGTGATGTCATGCTGCAGAATACGTCAGCAGATTGGATTTGTGTAAATATTATTCTCTCTACGGTGGTATGTGGAACTTATTTTGCAGAGCCGGACACTATCCTTGTGTTCAAAATCTTCTATGAAGTATTCGGAGGAGGAACCCGCCTTGCAATGCCGAAGACAATCTGCATGTCGGACTCGTCGTCATTGAAGCCTGGTTCAGGGGCTACTGAGGGAGTCCTGGATTAGGGGGTGTCCGGATGGCCGGACTATAACCTTCGGCCGGACTCCTAGACTATGAAGATACAAGATTGAAGACTTCGTCCCGTGTCCGGATGGGACTTTCCTTGGCGTGGAAGGCAAGCTTGGCGATACGGATATGTAGATCTCCTCCCGTTGTAACCGACTCTGTGTAACCCTAGCCCTCTTCGGTGTCTATATAAACCGGAGGGTTTTAGTCCGTAGGACGAACAACAATCATACCATAGGCTAGCTTCTAGGGTTTAGCCTCTTTGATCTTGTGGTAGATCTACTCTTGTACTACCTATATCATCAATATTAATCAAGCAGGAGTAGGGTTTTACCTCCATCGAGAGGGCTCGAACCTGGGTAAAAACATCGTGTCCGTTGTCTCCTGTCACCATCCGCCTAGACGCACAGTTCGGGACCCCCTACCCGAGATCCGCCGGTTTTGACACCGACACCCGTGCTTCTAATAAAAAAAGCGCCACGCAACTCAGCACAAAGTCGTGCCTTTTAAAAACAAGGAGCTTACGCTTTTAAACACCTCGACTTTCGAACCGGCCACTCGCAATGTAAACCTTTAGCGTCACCATCTAAACTCATTCCGCTTTGTTTCTATATTAAACGTACAAAATGTGACGCTCCGACAGACCCAACCATGCCCTCATGGCATTCATGTCCATGCCTCTTCTTCTGAACGAGGCAACGGAATCATTTCGAACACAACTACAGGATACCATGCCGTGCCTTCCTCGGACCAATGACCGTGCGAAGAATATACAACACCAGCGTCTCTCGAATAGGCCATTCCGTGCCTCACAGAGTAAACAGTGGGTGTTCAACATGACTTCGAACCAAACTGTGCCTTTCTGGGATTAACGCCCGTGCCTCTCCATCTGATCGAGTCGACGGAATTATTCTGAAACCAAACACAGACGAGTGTGACTCTACATAATAACACACCATGACTATGCCTTTCCACCCACTGTGCCTCACAGAGTATACAGAGTCACACTCGCCCGTGTTTCTGCCGAAACAGTGAACAGTGGGTGTTCACTGTTGAAGCTGACCGGCCGTGCCTCTCCTTCTGAACGAGTCGACAGAAGCATTCGAAATAGAAAGTCCACGAGTTTAAGAGTACAAATCATGACCCTACATGGACTTCAGGTCCGTGTTTTTCATATTCGTGTCTCTCGAATCGGCCATGCTTTCACCTTCATGTTTTGGCACCGTGACGTGCGTTATTTGCTTGAAAAACGTGACCTAGCGTGACTCGGCCTAATGCAAAAATGTGACTCAATAGACTCGACGCCTGTGCGTATCCAAGTGAACGAGTAAGCGGAATCATTTGAACCAAAACTACGCACGGTTCGGCAAAACGTGCTCCCCGCGGGAGAACAAAGTGCCTCTGGTGGAAGCACAACCATGCTCCTACTGCTAACGGGCGACATCCCTGACCTTAGCCTACTCATCTACATGTACCAACAAATGAAAAAACACGACGACAATGCAACGCATAAATGCCTTACAGATTCATGGCAGTACAAAAGGCCACATGCCCCAACGCAACGGAAAAACACGCTACAAGATCTCTTCCTACACTCCAGCAACGTTCTTGATCGGCTGCTCAGCGAGCACATCTTCAATCTCCTTCTTCGTCACCTCATAACTTTCCTCCACAGCAGCAAAGGAATCCTCCACCAGGCTCTTGTACTTGACGAGGACCTCAGCATTCTCATCCATAAGCTGCCCCACTTCGCCCGACAGCTTCTGCACCAATGCATGGCTCTCCTCATACAGATTCTTCAAGCGGGCGGCCTCCCGATCCTTCTGGTCGAGCTCGTTTAGAAGCTTCTCATTCTCACACAAATATCAAACTATGAGACCAGTGGACTTCTCCACAGAGGCATTGCTCTGCTGCAGCAACTTCTCCAAGCGAGCGATGAACTGCTGCTGCTTAATTAGCTCATCGAGCAAGTCGTCGCTGGCTAAGGAATTTTGTACTGCCATCTTGCCGAGATCGTCTCCATGGCGAATGCGCTTGTGGGAGGAATCGCATCCACGCGAGATCGCTCGACACCTGGGCAACGGGGCAGGATATTCCTGCCGCCGCTACGGCGTAGCGGTGGCACCTCTCCCTTCTTTCTGCGGCTTTTGTCCTTGCTGCCTGGTTGCTTGAACAACCAGAACCCCTCTTACCGGTCATGGAGAAAGCAAGGAGCTACCAGCAAGAAAGAGGTGCCTGTCTCTGGAGAATCTTGGACGTGGGGTGTTCGATGAGAAGGTAGCTTTTTATAACATACGCACACCAGTCAGATGGTCAAACGGAGTAACCGGCGCCTCGAATTCTCCCAATCTCTCTTAAATACCTCGAACTCTGCATGGCTGGGAAATACCAGTACTATCATTTCGTCTTCCCGTGCGTTCGTCCACACCACAACCACTCAACTTCTTTCCAATGGTCCGTACATATTCAACAGAAAACATCTCAAACACAGTTAACTTACTGTGTACGTCTGTCTGTATTCCAGAGAACTTACTGTTGAAATTGACATTTTTGTGTTGAAATGATATTTATATCAAAATCTAACTCCAGGTGACTCGTTCATGACGCTACTTAGTACAGAACCGTGGCTATACGGACTTCACGTCCGCGTTTTGCTTGAAAACGTGGGATCATGATGTGTGTTCTTTGCTTGAAAAACGTGCCTTCTACATCCACGCGTGTATGCGCCTAACAACCAAGGAATGAACCCTGACGGTGCCTTTGGGGGCTGAACGCCCGTGCCTCTCCGTCTGATCGAGTCGACAGAATTAATTGAAACACAAACACACGGGAGCGTGGCTCTATATTATACGGTAGCATGCCTTTTAGCGCTTCACGCACGTGCCTGTGACCCTTAACACTGCCACGAACATCCACGCCATCGTCAGTGCACAAGTCATGTCGCTGCCTGGTACAGAACCGTGGTTGTATTCACTTCACGTCCGTGCTTCTAATAAAAGAAGCGCCACGCAACTCAGCACGAAGCCGTGGCTTTTAAAAACAAGGAGCTTACGCTTTTAAACACCTTGACTGTGCAAAGTAAACTTTTAGCGTTAAGATCTAAACCCATTCCGCTTTGTTTCCATAATAACCGTATGAAACGTGATGCTCCGACAGGCCCAACCATGCCCTCATGGCATTCATGTCCGTGCCTGTTCTTCTGAACGAGTCAACGGAATCATTTCGAACACAAATACATGATACCATGTTGTGCCTTCCTGGGACCCATGACCGGGCGAAGAATATACAACACCAGCGTCTCTCGAATAGTCCATTCCGTGCCTCACAGAGTAAACAGTGGGTGTTCACCATGACTTCGAACCAAACTGTGCCTTTCTGCTATTAACGCCCGTGCTTCTCCATCTGATCGAGTCGACGGAATTATTCTGAAACCAAACACAGATGAGCGTGACTCTACATAATACCACACCATGCCTATGCCTCTCCACTCACTGTGCCTCACAGAATATACAGAGTCACACTGGCCCGTGTTTCACGCCCGTCATTCTATATAATACTACACTTACCGTGACATGCGTTATTTGCTTGAAAAATGTGACTTCTATATTGACGCAACTACGTGCCTAACGTAACTCAGCCTAATGGGAAAACGTGACTCAATAGACTCGATGCCCGTGCGTATCCAAGTGAACGAGTAAGCGGAATCATTTGAACCAAAACTACGCAAGATTTGGCAAAACGTGCTCCACGCGGGGGAACGAAGTGCCTCTGGTGGAGGCACAACCGTGCTCCTACTGCTAACACACGACATCCATGACCCTAACCTACTCATCTACATGTAACAACAGAACATTTTGGTCACGTCCATTCCTCTCCAACAGAACGAGTGAACGGAATCATTTGGAAATACCAAAAGCATACACCCATGGCAACGAGACTCTGACCAATGCGTTAACATGCTTCCATTGAGTTCATGTCCATGCCTAAAAGAACCATGAAACGTGACTCTGAGTAACGCCAAACCATGCACCTGTGCATCACACAACAACACTAAAATCAAAAAATGCTAACATCCCACAGACTAAGACTTAAGAAAGCCAAGCAAAAAACAAGCTCATCGAAGTACACAGAAAGATGCAGCACTCTTGATGTCCAAACCTACGGTCTAAGATTCGAGGCGCTTCCCCTTTTTTCCATAGGAGGATGAGCGCTGGTGGCCTCACTTCCATGCGACTCACCATGGAACGTCATAGAAAACGTCTGTAACACACGCAGGAACGAACGTGACTCTGGGTAACACCAAACCATGCCACAGTGGATGTCACCACACTAAAATAAAAACGTTCTGGCAGTTGAGCAAGCAAGGGAAAAAACAAGACCATCAAAGCCCACAGAAAATTACACCAATCTTGATGTCCAGACGGACGGTCGAAGATTCGAGACGGTTCGACTATTTCCCTCTCTCCCTCCACTACTTTCTTGCTTTTGCTTTCGCACCGAAAATCTCGAACACTTCACCAGTTCCCCTCTCTTGAACACCCTCGTCTTTCCTTCTGCCCCCATTGTCCAATCCAGCAGACCAACCAAAAATCCAAATCGCGTTCGCCTCACCCACCTGCCGACATCCACTTCGAGATACAAGTAGTCAGTCGGTGCCCACGAAAGCATCAAAAACCTCTCCCGGCGGCGACAGCGACTGACGGTGACGACCCGTGCTCGCGGCGGAGATACCAACAGAGAGCAAGGACAAAAACAAGCCGATGGATGTGACGAATCCCTCACAAGAAATCGAAGGTAAAAAAATATTAATCCATTGCATTCCATTACCACAGGTCGATCAAAGCGATTTTCCCCCTTTTTGACGGACATGAACCCTAACCGCCACGCAAAACCGTGTTTCCAAAAAGTCTGTCTAGACTTTTCTAGCAAAATTGAAATAAGGTAGGCACGCGTGCAATGGGATGCTACCCTTACCCGTCACAGAAATCTGCTCGCAAGGAATTTTCCTAAAATGTATTGTGCATGCCAGAACTATCTAGAACACCGCTCTAGATTCAAACCATGAGAGCATCCTCAAATTCAAAACCTGGTATTTACAGGAGATTCTATATATCCGTTGATTGCCCCTCTTTCAAATTGCGTGCCTCTCTCGTATTAACGTCTGTGCACGAATAATAGATCTACCTGTGTGCTTATAGCGTGAAACAACCTGTGCCTCTCCAACAATGCCGTTTTTTTCCACGGGATGCATCTCCTCTTTTTGCTGTGAAATTCAATTATGCTTCTACTGCTGCTAACGCCTGGGCATTGTTATGCAGCAAGGACTGGTAATAAGGAAAACAGGGTACCTGCGGAACAGCCTGCCGTGCAGCAAGGTACTATAAAAGGCTCACACAATCCATATAACAAAAACTATGTAGCAGCAGCAGTAAGTTAACCAATTACGTCCACAAAATCCTGGGAAATTGCACTTCGATGAAAATTTTCACACACTATGTGTATTATTATTCATCCGAGAACATTTTATCTTACACTCTAAACCATACAGTTATTGCTCCAATTTACAGAATATCATTTGTAGTGTATTTTTTCCAATAAAAAAGACTTCCCCTCACTGATATGGACTTGACAGCAGACATACTGCTCACACCTGACCCTAATTTCTATCAATGATTGGCGAAACAAAGAGTTAGTGGGAAGACTTGATATAACAAGAAAAGAATGGATTGATCGCTTTTTTAGGTCACGAAATGAAATAAAGGGGCTATCTTATGAATATATGTAGATTAAGCTTCAAAATCTTTTTGTGCAGCCGTGGAAGACATAGGTTTAAAACTATATCCCATTTATTTCGATGTTACTTCGTAATCCTTTTGTTACATAATCATCGTGCAGGTGACGGAGAAGGAGATATTGAAACGATTTTGTCTGAACTTAATAGTGAAGGAAATATGCCCTAGAGGCAATAATAAAGTTATTATTTATTTCCTTATATCATGATAAATGTTTATTATTCATCCTAGAATTGTATTAACCGGAAACATAATACATGTGTGAATACATAGACAAACAGATAGTCACTAGTATGCCTCTACTAGACTAGCTCATTAATCAAAGATGGTTGTGTTTCCTAACCATAGACATGTGTTGTCATTTGATTAATGGGATCACCTCATTAGGAGAATGATGTGATTGACATGACCCATTCCGTTAGCTTAGCACTTGATCGTTTAGTATATTGCTATTGCTTTCTTCATGACCTATACATGTTCCTGTAACTATGAGATTATGCAACTCACGTTTACCGGAGGAACACTTTGGGTACTACCAAACGTCACAACATAACTGGGTGATTATAAAGGAGTACTACAGGTGTCTCCAAAGGTACTTGTTGGGTTGGCGATTTGAGATTAGGTTTTGTCACTCCGATTGTCGGAGAGGTATCTCTGGCCTTCTCGGTAATACACATCACATAAGCCTTGCAAGCATTGCAACTAATGAGTTAGTTGTGAGATGATGTATTACGGAACGAGTAAAGAGACTTATCGGTAACGAGATTGAACTAGGTATTGGATACCGACGATCGAATCTCGGGTAAGTAACATACCGATGACAAAGGAACAATGTATGTTGTTATGCGGTTTGACCGATAAAGATCTTCAGAGAATATGTAGGAACCAATATGGGCATCCAGGTTCCGCTATTGGTTATTGACCGAGAATGGTTCTAGGTCATGTCTACATAGTTCTCGAACCCGTAGGGTCCGCACGCTTAACGCTTCGATGACAGTTCATTATGAGTTTATAAGTATTGATGTACCAAGGTTGTTCGAGTCCCGGATGTGATCACGGACATGACGAGGAGTCTCAAATGGTCGAGACATAAAGATTGATATATTGGAAGCCTTTGTTTGACTTGGAAAGGTTCCGGATGAAAACAGGAAGTTATCGGAACACCGGGGTTACCAAACCCCCGGGGTCAATGGGCCTTGATGGGCCATAGGGAGAAGAGGAAGGGCCGGCCAGGGCAGGCCGCGCCCCCCCCTCTAGTCGAATAGGACAGGAGAGGGGCGGCGCCTTCCCTCTTCCCTCCCCAATCCTATTCCAACTAGGGGGGGAGTCCTACTCCGGTGGGAGTAGGACTCCTCCAGCGCCCCTAGGGCTGGCCGCACCCCTTGCTCCTTTATATACGGGAGCAGGAGGCACCCCAAGACACACAAGTTGATCTACGGATCGTTCCTTAGCCGCAGGCGGTGCCCCCTCCACGATATTCCACTTCGGTCATATCGTCATGAGCTTAGGCGAAGCCCCGCGCCGTGAAGTCATATCGTCGCGGAGCTTAGGCGAAGCCCCGCGCCGGTGGAGCATCATCATCGTCACCACGCCGTCGTCGGCCGACGGAACTCATCCCCGACGCTTTGCTGGATCGGAGCCCGGGATCGCCATCGAGCTGAACGTGTGCAGAACTCGGAGGTGTCGTACGTTCGGTACTTGGATCGGTCGGATCGTGAAGACGTACGACTACATCAACCGCGTTGTTATAATGCTTCCGCTTTCGGTCTACGAGGGTACATGGACAGACACTCTCCCCTCTCGTTGCTATGCCATCACCATGGTCTTGCGTGTGCGTAGGAAAATTTCTGAAATTACTACGTTCCCCAACAGTGGCATCCGAGCCTGGTTTTATGCGTTGATGTCATATGCACGAGTAGAACACAAGTGAGTTGTGGGCGATATAAGTCATACTGCTTACCAGCATGTCATACTTTGGTTCGGGCGGTATTGTGAGATGAAGCGGCCCGGACCGACATTACGCCAGACGCTTACGCGAGACTGGTTTCACCGCTCGAGCACTAGTTGCTTAAAGGTGACCGGCGGGTGTCGGTTTCTCTCACTTTAGTTGAACTGAGTGTGGCTACGCCCGGTCCTTGCGAAGGTTAAAACAGCACCAACTTTACAAACTATCGCTGTGGTTTTTGATGCGAGGTAAGAACGGTTCTTGCTCAGCCCGTAGCAGCCACGTAAAACTTGCAACAACAAAGTAGAGGACGCCTAACTTGTTTTTGCAGGGCATGTTGTGATGTGATGTGGTCAAGACGTGACGCTATATTTTATTGTATGAGATGATCATGTTTTGTAACCGAAGTTATCGCAATCGGCAGGAGCCATATGGTTGTCGCTTATTGTATGAAATGCAAAGCCATGTAATTGCTTTACTTTATCACTAAGCAGTAGCGATAGTCGAGAAGCAATAGTTGGCGAGACGACAACGATGCTACGGTGGAGATCAAGGTGTCGCGCCGGTGACGATGGTGATCATGACGGTAAGCTTGGCGATGGAGATCACCAGCACAAGATGATGATGACCATATCATATCACTTATATTGATTGCATGTGATGTTTATCCTTTATGCATCTTATCTTGCTTTGATTGACGGTAGCATTATAAGATGATCTCTCACTAAAATTATCAAGAAGTGTTCTCCCGAGTATGCACCGTTGTGAAAGTTCTTAGTGCTGAGACACCACGTGATGATCGGGTGTGATAGGCTCTACGCTCAAATACAACGGTGCAAAACAGTTGCACGCTGAATACTCAGGTTAAACTTGACGAGCCTAGCATATAACAGATATGGCCTCGAACACGAGACCGAAAGGTCGAACGTGAATCATATAGTAGATATGATCAACATAGTGATGTTCACCATTGAAACTACTCCATCTCACGTGATGATCGGACATGGTTTAGTTGATTTGGATCACGTAATCACTTAGATGACTAGAGAGATGTCTGTCTAAGTGGGAGTTTTTAATATGATTAATTAAACTTAAATTTATCATGAACTTAGTACTGATAGTATTTTTGCTTGTCTATGTTTCTGTAGATAGATGGCTCGTCTGTTGTTCCGTTAAATTTTAATGCGTTCCTTGAGAAAGCAAAGTTGAAAGATGATGGTAGCAATTACACGGACTGGGTCCAGAATTTGAGGATTATCCTCATTGTTGCACACAAGAATTACGCCCCGAAGCACCGCTGGGTGCCAGGCCTGCTGAGAGCAACGCCGAAGTTGTGAACGTCTGGCGAGCAAAGCTGATGACTACTCTATAGTTCAGTGTGCCATGCTTTACGGCTTAGAACTGGTCTTCAACGACGTTTTGAACGTCATGGAGCATATGAGATGTTCCAGGAGTTGAAGTTAATATTTCAAGAAAATTCCGGATTGAGAGATATGAAGTCTCCAATAAGTTCTATAGCTGCAAGATGGAGGAGAATTGTTCATCGGTGAACATATACTCAAAATGTCCGGGTATAATAATCACTTGATTCAACTGGGAGTTACTCTTCCGGATGATAGTGTCATTGATGAATTCTCCAATCATCGCCACCAAGCTACAAGAGCTTCGTGATGAACTATAATATGCAAGGGATGACCAAAACAATTCCCGAGCTCTTCGCAATGCTAAAAGCCGCGGAGGTAGAAATCAAGAAAGAGCATCAAGTGTTGATGATCAACTAGACCACTAGTTTCAAGAAAAAGGACAAAGGAAAGAAGAAGGGGAACTTCAAAAGGAACAGCAAGAAAGTTGCTGCTCAAGAGAAGAAACCCAAGTCTGGACCTAAGCCTGAAACTAAGTGTTTTTACTGCAAGCAAACTGGACACTGGAAGCGGAACTGCCCCAAGTATTTGGCGGATAAGCAGCATGTCGTTAAGAACACCGAGCAAGGGGATGGAGGCAATAGAACAAGCAACCCAGCAACAGATAATGCTCCCTCAAGAGCGTCAACAGGAGCAGTACAAGAGATGAACAGGATCGGTGGCAGCAAAGACGTGAGTATAAAAAATCAGTCTCTTCTCTCTAAAAAGTCTCTTCTCTCTAAACTAAAAACGCTCTTGGGTTAACTGACAAATCTGCAACAAAATATACACTCAGCCGGACAAGTATCATATCGACGCTCCCGCAAACGAGCCATGGGCTGATCTAGCATCGACCGTTAACAGCACGGCAGAAAAACAAGAAGAAAACAACAAAGAAGAGGTAAAACTTCCAAACCCACTTTGCCCAAATACCGTCAACTCATATTGTTTCAACTACCAGGTATTACAAGCACAGCAAAGAGAAGAGGATGCCCATGCAAAACAGAAAGTTCATATAGAAGAGCTTTTCAGCACAAGAGCATTTGAGATGACCGATACAGGGATAAAAGCCTCAGACACTCCACCTGGTGACACACCCAAGGCTGGCATACAAAGCAAAGAAAAAGTGGACGCACAAACAGATATCCCAACCACCAGCGCAAAGGTAAAATTCAACAAGAACCATTTTTCCAAAATTTATAAGAAATGTACTGCCCAGTACAACCTGTCACAGTAATACAAGAATTACAAGCAATGAATCATGCTTTTCCTTTTTCATGAAACGCAGGAAACAAACGAGGACGGTCATGCCAAAGAACAACAAGGAGTACAGACAGAACAAACCAAAAAACAAGGGCAAATGCTGACTAAAATGGTACCCAGTACACCATCATCAAAGACCAGCGAGGTAAAGCCACACACACCTACTCCTACAATGTTAAAACAAAAAATTTATGCATGCACAGATGAAGTCCAAACTTTATTTACATTTTTTTGATTGAACAGAAAAAAGAAACAAATGAAGCAGACAATGTGCCTCAAGAAGCGATATAAAATGCTGCTACCGCTCGACAATGTACAAAAACTACACAAGACAAAGAAGAAGTGACAGGCACGGCACCGGAGAGATTGAACGTAGAGGTCAAGCTACAAAACCTCTTTCTATAGCATATAAAAATATGCATCCACCAGAAACAATCACAGACACATTTTAATTACTTTTGCATTTCGACAGATGCAAGAAACAGGGGAGAGCACCAACATTCAAGGCAAACAAACACAACAACACAGGGGAATGGAACAAGCAGAAGATGTTCTTCCAACAACAGACAGCCTAACCGCCATAGACAAAGACGGAAAACCTTCACTGTCCGGGCAAGAAATAACAGAGATGGCAACGTCGACACAAAAGATCGAAAAGGTGAAGTGAGATAACCTGCTTTTAAGGAAATTACAAATTTGAGTGAATAAAGACACAAATGCAAGCTCATTTACCTACCTCTATGTCTCAACAGCCACAAGACAAAAACGACGACACCACGGAGGTCCAAAAAGCTCCATTCACCGAAGAAAAGGTCGAAGAGGCAGCACCAGCGGAAACGACTGAAAAGGTGAAGCTACAATAAAAAAAGTTCAAAAGACACACTAAACATTTGAGTATTTTTCTTAGGGAACGGACAATAAACTACAGTGAAAATAACGACCGTATTTATTTATTTTTTAACGACGCTTTTGCACGATAACGCAGAAACCTCAACAGGACACGCACGCAGACACAAGTAAAGAAGCAAAGGGCCACAGTGCATAGGAAAACCGTGCGGCAAACATTCCAGAGAAAGAGTCAGACAGCAACGAGAAAAAGTCCGCACCATCAGACAAGAAACATTGTGTTGTAAAAGATGTTGCCGCCACAAACACGGCGGTAACCCAGGGCAGCACTCAAACAAAACGTGAACCGTTGATCATACAAAACCTGGCCATAGAAGAAGGGACAAAAGACAAAGGGATCGAACACCTGTACAACAACGTCATGACAGCGAATAAGGACAAAGGGTAAGTTCATGTTAACACCAAAGAATTATTTTCTTCCAATGATTTCCTACCTTAAACATTTTATATGTATACCTGTAAATATATATGTTGCAGGCACGAGATTTTAATAAATACAGAGACGACAACAGTAACAGTCAGCCACATGGCACAAAGCTTCGACATTGGAAAGCCAGTGCGCACTGAAACCATGGCAGTCATGCTACAGATGTTGAAAAAGCAACTCAGGGGAACAAAGAGAAAGATTCTATCAACATACAACACCGTAAGTAGAGCTCAAGTTTCAACAATGAATATCACCCTATCGATCAATCAACCTCTCTGTACAATTGAATTTACAAATTTCTTCTACGCACATGTGACAAAACAAGCAGGCATCAATACGCATGGCCAACCATGAAGATCCATTGGAGTTGAAAAATAAAGACGAAGCACACATCAGAGACAAGACAATTCATAAAAGGCTTAAAAGATTCCTTGATCTGGAAGAAGGAGAGCAACAACAAGATTTCGACATGGTAAGCACATCTCATGTTACAGACAAGAGATACAATCTCGGCACTACAATTACGTCTAACCATCAACAAATCATGACTAAATGGAAAAAGGACCCCTTATTTATTTATTTTGCATTTTTGCAGTTCTTTCTACCAGTTTGCATAGGCAGGCAAGTTCAACAAAAACAAGGAACTGTGGGCCACTACTTCGTTGTTACAATTAACATCAAAAAAGAACGCTTTGAACTACTTGACTCTTTAAAAAATGAATATACAGGAACAATAGACTACTTCAACATAGTAACAAGCAGACTAAAGAGGATATGGAAGCAAATAAGCCCATTGCTCCAACTGTCTGCAAGTAATATTGACCATTTCAAAAAGGTCAAAATGCAGATGCCACTTCAGGGGAAAACGTAAGCACTACAAACCTTTCTCCTTTTCCTTACTCATTGTAACAATTATTAATGCGATCCATAAAAAACATAGGATATTAGGAAAACTTCACCTAAACTGCCCTACCATCTCTGGACAGCGACAATAATCAATCATCCTTCTACCTGCAGACTCGACTGTGCGTTCTATATGTTCATGAACGCAAAGCACTACACCGACGATGGAGAAACAGTGTTACTAACAAAGGAACAAGTCCCAGAGTTGAGAAAGAAAATTCTCTATCAAATATTCTGCCAATACAGAGATACGGTCGCACTGTCATTAATCAACTACACCGCAGGTTTGTCTTACTGAAGACAACAAAGTAAAATTCTACTTATCTAATTTTCAGAGACACACTAATAAGTTTTTATTTTTTTTATTTTAACAGATATGCTGGAACCTGAGGTCGATATGGAAGACAGTGAAATGGAACGAATACATTGTGACATAATTCAACAAGAGATTCCTCCAACTCCCGAGCACATTGGGACAAGCGCTCAAGAGATAAAAGTTATTGACATTAATGACACAAGCAGTAATGAGGAGAAAGAAGATTATCATTTGAGCGACAAGGATACCACCAAGGTGTCTGAAGAAGCACTCACGGAAGAACAAGCCCAGACAGATCCTGGTTTACAGAGGGAACAACACGCGCAGCCAGACACTGATTTACAAAAGGAAGACGAACGGAAAGATCCGCCGATAGAACCAGACAGACCACCCCCAGATAAAAACAACGAAGGCATAACACGCTCTCCTTTAGAAGTGGATAACAGGACAAAGAGCGTACCAACTCGCCAACAACAGCTTTCCAAACAGGACATGAACCCTGTTGGCGAAGATCGCATACCAGGAACATCACCAGAGGCAGAACATGCACAAGAAGAAAAGAAGGAGAAAGGAAAGATTTTATCAGAAAAGATACTTCAAAAGAGGAAACACGATGCTGAAGTCTCAATAGAACCGAGCATCAAAGACAACAACACACAAAAGGACACACCAACACTGGCAGCTTAACGAAAGGTGCACAGTTCGGTCACGACAAGAAAAGGGAAGGCATCTTGCAAGAGTGCGACAAGTTCCCCAAAACCCTCGACCATTCAATCACACGAGATCAGCTCAGCAAACATAATCTCAACTAAGAGGCCATTCAAGCGAGCAAGCAAGGAAATTGAGAAAGTCAACGCCCAAAGACTTGTTCCAGAGATTTCATTTACAAAAAAAGGCCATGCAACTCTATAGATATCGATGAGCCGACAAGGAAAGAAACAATGCGACAAGAAGCAGATTCTCCTTGTTCCATGGAAACGACACACGAGCTGCACATTCTCTAACATCCAACTAACCATTCACTCACCTAATTCTAAACCCTCCTTGCTTGCAGAGAACAGCTATATAAAACCTCAAAGAGCTTAAGGCTACATTTCAGAAAATCCTTCATGGAACAAGCAGGAAATGAAACGCACAAATGGAGGGCTCCATGCTAAAGCGTTCATCGACTAATGGATGTAATGTAAACAGTTCAACCCAGACGTCACAACTGTACTCCCTGCAGAATTCGCAAATGTATGCATACCTCACCCACAAAAACACCTCTGTCATTACTATGGTACAATATTTAACTAATACCACACACTCTCTATCTTGAATATGGTGTTAGGTATCAATTATAAAAGAGGGGAGCTATCATAATTCAACGAAGATGATGCACTACAAGCATTTGAACAACTCGTGCGAGGTAAAAACATCCTGCACTTGAAGATGGTAAGTTCTGAACTATTACTGAACACACGACTTATTCTTCTTGGGGTTCAACAATTAAATGAAATTCAATTTTTACATCAACAACGATCTCCTCTCTCAACGTAGATCATGATACCTCATCACACGGACAAGCACTACATGCTATATGTAATGAACAAGTATAGAGATAGCATCGACATCCTTGACTCACTGAACTATGTAAACTATGCCGATTAGTCTTGGAGTAAACACCATGTGCATCGAGCAGAACTGGTATGTACATTTTGTAGATTGATTAATTCGTTTCCTCGCGATAGTATGATACTCTTACTTTTATCAATGCCGCACTCTTACAACAAAACATAAATGCAATCACAGATGAGAAGGATGTCGGTGCTGATGAACAAGTACCACCAACTAAAAGACAAGAACGAACCAGACTGGGCAAGGATAGCAGAAAGGCCTCATAGGATCTTCACACCAAAGCAAGAAGGAACACAATGCAGACACTTCACGACCCAATTTGCAAAACACTGGAATGGGAAAGAACTGTTCAAGGACAGAGAGGATTTTCATGTAAGTTACCAGTACATACACGTCAAATTACTTGATTTCTTTATTATCACAATTAGTTTATTCACAATGGTGGACAACACGTAACTATAAATCATGCATTTTGACATGCATGCAGCACAGCAAGGTGGATGCAGAATGGAAACTAGAGTACGTATACACACTCATATTCGGTAAAACCAACCAAATAAAGCACCATCAACTTCCTGAAAAAAATCAAAGTTTTCAAACCAGAGACTACAAACCTTTTTTCGCCCATGAAAGGAATATAACTATTTTCATTTTTATCATCAGTCAACATGACAGGAGCTTCAAATATATCTTTTAGAAGCAACAGCCATAACTTTTTATCTGTTTTGACAGAGCGAGACGAAAAGAACCAGGATCAATCTATGAGCACCAACAAATACCCGCAACACCGGCATTCGTTCATACACGTGTGTAAGGCAAACGAGCTCTACGATATAGTCATGAGTGACATGTGGCAGGACAAATTCAAAAGGTGACTTGGTTCCTTTTCCAACTGAAATTAGTTAAAGTTACGCGGCAATCACACAAATAAGACAGAAACTAGAAAGAACATTGAATTCCTATTTATCAGCTTGCTTGTAAGTGACATTCTAAACAGAATTTTCTTCTACTATTTTTCCTATAAGCAGAGAAGTAGTATTCTCGGGAGAACAACCACAGGGGAATAGCGCAACTCTCACTGGATCAAACCTAAAGGAAATTTTTGGGCCTGCGAACAAGAAAAAACATAAAGGAATGGAAAAGAAGGTGCTCGATGAGTTAGCAGAAGCATGGGAGGGAAGCAAGCAAACTAAATACAAAATACATAGACTATTATTAGGCCCAAGCTTTGCAGAGGTAAATTTCAAAACAAAAAAAAAAACCACAAGGATCATACAAACTCGTCTTTTTGCAACGATTGTTTAATCTCCTTGTACCGATCTGTTCTTTCTAATTCGTTTTAATGGTTTTTTATTTGTTGCCTGCAGAATATTCTGGGTTTAAAGGATAAAAGAAAATCTATGACGCAATTCACAGATGATTTCAAACGAGAGAAGGATGCCTTGGTTCCTTTGTTCCTTAAGAAATGTCAATTAGACAAGCTCAAAACAGCAAAAATGGTATAGCGTTAAAACTATATTCTAAACTCTCCTATAGCAATAAAACTCTCCTCTAACAAAATAAAAATAAGCATTTCAAACAAAATACTATATTATAAACTCTCCTCTCACAATAAAACTTTTGTACCGCAGGTATTCATGCCATTTGAAAAGGAAGACCAATACACACTATTAGTGCTCGACAGATATAGAAGGAAGCTTCAAATCATTGAGCCTGAAGAAACCTCTCTTGAAGAATTGAAGAGGAAAGAATGCCTAAAAAATCAACGTGATCTCCACGTGCGTGATGCCAAACTAAGTAAGAAAATTGCTGACATGGAAATCAACGAAGCCAGCAAAGAAAAGGAGCATAACAAATACCACAACCATAAAGACAGACTGGTAAGAATTGTAAATAACAGCGGCTTTCGGTTTTGCAAATTACAGCACATGTCTCTTTAAAACAAAAACAAAATGCAATTCCCAGGTGCCGAGGTTCAAGGCAGTATACGAAATATTACTCAGTGAAAAATTCAATAAGGAAAAGACTAAATGGGAAGTTCAATTTTTAAAGGACGTTCCAAAGGTGAACAAAGGTGAAACCCCGTTTGCTGTTCTAAGGTTCGCGCATCTCTTTGATGGCAACCACTTCGTCGAAGAGATAGATAATTTCGATGTAAGTTTTGGCTTAAAACTCGCTATAAATCTGCAAGATATTATACAACTGCATGACATAATACTGATGTGTTTTTTCTCCTTATTTTTCACTAAATTTTTTATAGGATGGCACGGAACAATGGAAAGCACAACAACTGTTCAGGCTACTATTTAGCGATCAGAATACAATCGAACCCAGCAAAATGGGCGATGAGATAAAAAAGATCTACGACGACATCAAGGAAAAGGAATAAAAAGTTGTTGATAAGCGAACAAGCCTAGCTCCGTCAAAACATCAAAAAACGGTTTAACCGCACATCATACTGTGATAATGAAGCAGCAGACTCTTTTTATTGATGTAGTTCCTTGATTCTTCGTTAACCAAGCATTCGAACACAAGCCAGTGCCCCAAGTCCGTCCCTAGACATACATGCGTCACGTCGACGCGCAGATACTCTACATACTCCTCACGCGTGACCACCAGGTGACTTTGATGTTTCGCAAACATTCCTCCTCTCTGCAACCGTGTGCTGCCGAATGCCACCAACCTACAGCATGCATCTGGCTTGAGTACAGACGTGACTCTCCAAATGAGTATTCAAACAATTGCACGTGGTGCCACCCACTCACGCTGTTAGAGGCCTCACTCCTGTGCATCCACAATGGTGCCTCTCCTACCACACCACCATGCATCCAGAGAGGGTTGAGGGCCACTGATGCCCCTCGAAGCCCCACACCACTCCATGCCCATGATGCCAGAACACGCGTGACTTTCTAGTGACTCCCTAACTGCGTATTCGGAAGCATGCTTCTGGTACCACACTTTTGAACATCCACAGTATTGATAGCTATTCGAAACAACAAAAACCCAACTTCCATGCCTGTTGAGTCTTCACCTCCGTGATTTATGTGCCTGCATCCACGTACCTAACGTGTCACACCCCGCGACACTTACATGCTCGCGGTACCACACCCGTGTCTCTTCACAAACGTCACTACAGTGCATCCCATGCCTTATGCACTGCATCCGTGTGCCTCTCTCACATGACACTTATGATGACTCTTACATGCCCCATCGTATTGCACAACCTTGGCTCTGCACACTTCCAAACCGTGACCCTATAACTATGTATTCGGAGCTCACCTCTGCTACTCCGTCCACGTGCCTCTGGATGGATGCTTGTGGTGCCTTCATTTCTGTAGAGACTTCAATTCCGTGCCTCCGACACCTGCACTAACACACGCCGGTGGCTCTACAGACTGCAAACCTGTGCCTCTCTAACTGCATATTCCAACCCATGCCACTCCTGCCACTCCTCAAGAAGCCGCGCTTGTGTGCACAACTAAACTGTACTTAGCGTAAAAAGACTGCTTTGTATTTAGTTGTTTTTAGACTAAAAAGCAACATTACTAATTCAAAATCACAAGATTGCTGAATAAACATAAGAAAACTTCACATAAACAAACTACAAACTTCACACATAAACAAACTACAAACTTGTTCAATCACATAAACAAACTACAAACTTCACATAAGCAAACTTGTTTAACCTGATACAGGTGACATTAGAAACTGCTTCGTCCTAACAGAAGTAAACTACGAACCTGAAACAATAGAAAGGACAAGGTAAACACAAGCAACTCCACCACCAGTTTTCTATGTTTTCGCCATCACTAGTAGGCGAGTAAGGATCGCCATAATTCTTCTCCGCCTCTTTTGCACTCTCCAGTCCTTCTCGATGTTTTCAATTCTCTTCCAAGACTCATAGGTGGCGACGATCTATCACTACATACTCAATGAGGTAATTTGGCAGTGGGCTGATCCCCCACAGTTTATGGTCTTCAACCCTGTCAATCTTATCCTTCATCTGTTTGTAGAATGGGTGGATCACGCTCCCTGCAACATCAGCCAAAGAGTGGTACCTCTTTCTTCCCTTGAACGGAACTCTCCATTTGCGCTGGATATCGATGTACTTGTCGGGGTTGATCTCCAAACCAAAACTTCGCAGCATCTCTTTGTCACCTTCAATACTAAAGCCGGCAAAGGTGTAGAACCTGTCCTCCTTCAGGAACGGGCGCAGGCTCTTGGGCCTGCAAGGGGGATGACACATTTAAGGTGGATCCATCAAGTATCCATCAAGTAAATACTTATATAGTATGTATAATTTGTGGACGAAAAAATTTCATAAACTGCTATGCAGAGTTCACAAACACAAGCACAAGCACGGCATGTCATTCTTATTTTTGGTACTTACACTTGAATAAATGACCTATGTACTCCTTACCCATGTTAACACATCAATTCAAGAAACTGAACTACACTAGAACATCAAATATAGAAACTACACTAGAACAGAAAGTGCACTAGAACATCAAGTTCAGAAAATAATCTCATACATCAAATTCATAAATTAATCTAGTGCATCAAATACATAAACTGATCTGGTGAGTCAAGTTCAAAATCTATTCTGCTTTATCTACTTCAGAAACTTCACTGATACATCAATTCAATAAACAAATTTAATCAAATTTCAGGGTGAAATGCTAACTAAATGTAAACATGGAGAGGTTGAAGCTGTAGGATGGTTCACCATTTAGTTGTCGCGTGATGTAGTATACCGCATGAGTTCCTCCACGCATAACTGCAGAACCGCTGCCCTCTGCGGAGGTTCGTCTTCCCTGGTATACTCGACATCAACGCCGATGAACTGAGGATACAAGCCGCAGACCCTCTTCAGGATCCTGTTGATCATCTTGTCGGGTTCGTCAGGATTGCTGGTGCATACGACATCCAGCTTTTCCTTGTCATGGATGCCAACCTCCTTGAGGTGCACCTTGTAGTTGTGCTTCTGACCGGGGACCTGAACGTCGTCAACCTCGGTGCTCTGGTCGGACGTCTCACCACGCGGACGCTTGGCAGACGGTTCCTCCGCCATTACGCTCCTCCAGCGATGGCGGCCTTGACACAGAGATTGTGAGACTTGCTAGTTGAGATGGAGCGGCAATAGTGTTTTCGTAATTGAGCGGCTATGGAAGCGCAGTTGCCCTTTTGTGCCAAGGTTTGGGTCGAGCAGGAGGCGGTTGGACGAGGCCTCGTCGTGGTAATGAGGGCGTAGACATGCGCTTCATGTTGTTAAAGCGTCGGGAAACCGCCGAGTGGCAGTGTTTCGCGGTTGCCGGAAAAAGCAACCATCAAATCGTCCAATTAAGCACGTAACAAATGTTTTTGCCTAAACCATTCAAGCACACATCGTGACCGGCACACTTAGATAGTGTGCACTATGTTCGATACTAAGCACGCATTATGTTGAACTCCTCGCACCTTTCCCGACGACGCCGCTACTACCGCACGCACCAATGCTCTCTCGACTACTATTCGCACCGATGCCTCTACTACCACACTTCCCGACGATCACTCTCACGCGTCGTGGTGACACACGCCAGAACTCTAAAGACTTCACAACCGAGACTGTCTGAGTAAGTCTTCAGATGCATGCCCCTGCCACTACACATTTGTGCATCCACAGAGTTGATACCAGTGCCTCTATAATTCCAACCGTGACTGTCTGAGTAAGTCTTCAGATGCATGCCCCTGCCACTACACATTTGTGCATCCACAGAGTTGATACCAGTGCCTCTATAATTCCAACATCGGTGCTTGTAGAGCCTGGTGTTCCATGCCTCACACGTGTATTAAGACGCTACATCGAACAAAAAGAATCAAAGCCAGGCGGCACGAATCTTGATGCTAAAATCAGACCGTCGAAGATAACAGACGGTTCCATCATTTTCATCTCTCCCACCTCCACTACTCTCTTGCTTCCTATCTTCCACGGTAAATCTCGAAACATTCCGCACTCACACAAGGTCTCCTCTTAGGCTCAGTACTTCAGTGCCTCCTGTACCTGCATCCGTGCCTCCTGTGCCTTCAATGACGTGCCTCAAGTGCCTACATCCACGTGCCTCGCGTGACACTTGTCGTGACTCCTACGGGGCCCGTCGTGCCACACCCACGTCACTTCACAAACGTGGTTCTCTAACCGGGTAGTCGAACCCATGCCTCTGCCGGCACACTTCTGTGCATCTAGAGAGTGCACAACAGTGACTGCACAAAACACACGTACGTGCCTATTGTGGATTCACCAATTCTGCCTTCCGTAACTGCACCCACGTGCCTCAAGTGCCTAACGTAATAACATGCGCAGTGACTCTTACATGGCCCCACTCCCACGCCCGCGTCACTCCTGAGACTTCACAACCGTGCCTCTTTAACCGAGCATTCTAACACATGCCTCTGCCACCGCACTCTTGTACATCCTCGGCGTTGATATCCGTGCCTCCAAAAGCAGCATGTCTGTGCCTGTATTTCCTTCATTTCCGTGCCTCCTATGCTTACATCCACGTGCCTCACGTGACTCTTGCCTGTCCCATGGTCCTCTAACTGCCTGTAGAACCCACACTTTCGTGCCTCCTGTGCCTAAATGTACGTGCCTGTAGAACCTGCACTTCCGTGCCTCGTGTGCCTGCATCCACATGCCTCTAGAGAGGCTCCACTTCATCACTACCACGTGACTTCACAATCGTGGTGCCTTGATTTCTGTGCTTTACGTCCTTGCACCCACGTGCCTCACGCGACACTTGCTGAGACTCTTACGTGCCAAGTAGTGCGACACCCACGTCACTTCACAATCGTGGTTATCTAACCGAGTACTCGGACCCATGCCTCTGCCGCCACACTTTTTGTGCATCCAGAGAATGCACGTACGTGGTTGTGGTGCATTCATTTTCTGTGACTTACGTACCTGAAACCACGTGCAAAACATGACACTTGCCGAGAATCTTACGTCCCCCGTAGTGCCACACCCACGTGAGTTCACAACCATGGTTCTGTAACCGAGTACTCGGACCCATGCCTCTGCCGCCACACTTTTGTGCATTCAGAGAGTGCACGTACGTGCCTGTGGTGCCTTCATTTCTGTGCGCTCGCACGCACTGCACCCACGCGGCGCAACTTGACATGCGTGGCTCCCGATACTTCACAACTGTGCCTCAGAATCAAGCATCCCGACACGCGCGCCTCGCCATCGCATTATTTTGGCATACGCAGGGTTGATACCCCATGCCTCGAGAAGCCGCAAGTTCGTGCCTCCGTTGCCTTGAATGTTGTGTCTCCTGTGCCTACATCCACGTGCGCAGCGTGACACATGCCACGACACTTACGTGACCCGTAGTGCCACACCCATGTGACTTCACAACCGTGGTTCTCTAACCGAGTACTCAGAACCATGCCTCTGCCGCAAAACTTTGCGTGCATCCAGAGAGTGCACGAACGTAACTGTAGTGCCTCCATTACTGTGCCTTACGTACCTGCACCCACGTCCTCAATGTGACACTTGCCGAGACTCTTACGTGTCCCGTAGTGCCACACCCACGTGACTTCACGACCGTGGTTCTGTAACCGAGTAGTCAGACCCATGCCTCTGCTGCCACACTTTTGTGCATCCACAGACTGCACACCCGTGACTTGAGAAAACACACATACGTGCCTGTTGTGGATTCATCTTTTCTCACTTCCGTGTCTGAACCCACGTGCCTCACATGCCTAACACAACATACGCCGTGACTCTTAAATGGCCCCACTGCAACGCCCGCGTCGCTCCTGAGACTTCACAACCATGCCTCTTTAACGGCGCTTCTAACACATGCCTCTGCCACAGCACTATTGTACATCCTCAGTGTTGATACCCGTGCCTCCAAAAGCAGCATGTCCGTGCCTGTATTGCCTTCATTTCCGTGCCTCCTATGCTTACATCCACGTGCCTCACGCGACTCTTGCATGTCCCGTGGTTCTCTACCTGCTTGTAGAACCTACACTTCCATGCCTCCTCTGCCTGCATCTACGTGTCTGTAGAACCTACACTCCCGAGCCTAACATCAGAAAAAGCGGATCTTGATGCTCAAACGGACGGGTTCGATGGTTTCCATCTCTCCCTCCCTCTTCTACTAGCTTGCTTCCCCTTCCACAAAGTAAATCTCAAAACCTTCATCACTCCCGCACGCTCTCCTCCTTCCTTTTGCACACAAACACAAATTCGAAATCGAATTCGCGTCACCGAACAAACCGCCACCGCATTCCCCAACCACCCTCCAATCCGACATACACACAGCCACACACTACCCGCAAGAACACCAATAACCCCGCCGGCTGCAGCGACCGACGGCGAGGACTTCGACAGCGGCGGCGGAAATCGCAACGAGAAAAGAGCAACGACACAATAAGCGGATGGAACCGAAGAACACCGCACAACTAATTGAAGGTAATTATCATTCTATCCCACTCCATTCCACCGGGTAGATCGTAGTGATTTTTCAACTTCAAGGAGCAACAACCCTAGCCACCGCTACCAAGGAGTTTTCAAATAACCTAAAACCAATTTGTTTAACAAATTGAACTGCCGGAGAGATGAGATTTAATAGAAATGCTACAGCTCTCCGCCCTGGAATTTTCGCCATACGATATGTGCTCAAAGGTACTAAAACTGAAACGTCACTAACTAGAATACGTCGGTAGATCCAAACCCCGCAAGCAACCTGAGAGGCCAAAACCTAAAAACCCTACGACATTTTCTACATGCTTGTCCCTTCAATGTAACCGTTTTTCAAATTAAGTGCCTCTGGTCTGAAAAACCGTGAACACAGAATACCTGTACCATGTGCTTCTAGTGTAAAAACAACCCATGCCTCTCTATACATACAAATTTGTTTTCACACCAAGCAGCTTTTTTTTCTGCGACACTCAACTCTGCTTCTAACACCTGCCCATTTTTTATGCAGCAATGAGAAATCCTCGCGAAGAAGCTAAAACCCATCAAAATACTGACGAAGACCGTACTGAAGAGCATGCAATCTAGCAAGCTCCTGTCAAAGGTTTGACCAAAAGAGTCCACTGTCTATCTGCAAAAAACTGTATTGAGACATTAATAACTTAAATGCTATCCTTGACAACAATAACTTAACTATGTCTACAAATAAAACTACCTGCCACTTTTTTATATATTTCTTTATAGAAAACATTAAAAATGTTCGCACACTATCTTATATTTAATTAAAAAACAGTTTAACTTACTAAATAAATCTTCAACTCTCTTTGATGATATTCCTTCCATTATGAAATATCACCTGCAGAGTGCATTTTTATCTTAGAAAATGCTTCACCCTAACTTCACTTACCCAGCTCCACTCATAACCATAATTAATATTTTTTTTCAGTCCCCTTATTAGCTCAATCGGCAATAGTAGAAATAACCTTTCTTAACCCAAAAAAGAAAACTAAAAACCCCCTTTTGGGAATTTCGCATTCCTTATGCATAACCGTGGAAGATATATATATTAAATGTATATAAATTATTTTCGCACAAAAGAATATCGTTTTTCGTTACCTGGTCATTATGCAGGACACAAAGACGGTGATATTGACAGCACACAAACACAAAGCATGTCTCCTCATTCATCAGAAAAGGACACAAAACAGACCATGAGGAACAAACCACCTGCGGCAGAAATGGTAACTTACACCAGGCTCAACAGGAGTAAACACCTAGCAACAAGCAAAAAAAAGAGAAAATCAGATACCAGCACTGTTTTTACTCCTGGAGCAAAAAGGCAAAATAAAAAGGAAAATGTTGAAAACATCGTCAACACTGGTACCTTGCAGCATCAGCCATTACCTCTAATGGTACTCCCGCCAACAGAACCAACCGGCACGAAGAAACAAGCTGAACGCAAGAAGAAAAACAAACAACAAAGGGTAGAAAAAGAACAAGACAATACCAACAACAAAGGTTCAGATACCAATCACGACGACGATGACAGACAGCATGATGCAGATTTCATTCCTACAGATGGCGATGATGCCGAAGAGCACGACGGCGACGCAGAACATGACGACGATGTAAAAACACACTTATGCACTAATTTTGAATACCACTAGGGATCTAACATTCCTTTCTAACAAAACCCTTTATTTTTTTCTTCTGAAACAACCCAAATCAGGCAAGTAGGACAGAAAGAGAAGAAAGACAAGCGGGAAAGAACTGGTAGTACCAACAGTTGACGAAGAACAGCAAGAAACAGACGAAGAGAAATGCCAAATCAAGGCAGGGGCAGCATTCGCCCATGTCAAGAAAGCATGGAATTTACTTAAAGACCGTCACAAGAAAGATATTAGGACGGCAGGATTTGGCAGCATAGAGAATTGCAAAATAACGGGCTCCATCTGCAGACCGCTTGCAGCACACATCTACGACAACCTCAACACAGAAACCATGACAATAACCTTCGGTGATGCTACTGAAGACAAAAAAATCAAGATTACCAAGGAAGCTACCCACAAGGTGTTTGGATACCCAAACGGCACGCAAAGGTCAGCAGCAAGGCCAGAGACTAGCCCAGCTTCAATAAAAGAACTGATGTCAGAGCTTGGCTTCAAAGATACAAAATTCACGCCAAAACAACTGTTCGAGAAGCTACAAAGATTGGTGGAAATAGATGATGAAGAATCAAACAGGAAATCAGTTAAAATATTTTTCCTTATTTTTTTCCACAATGTTGTCTGCGGGTCAAGCGCCGCTATCTTCGCCCAGACAGCTTTAATGGTCAAGGACATGGACTATCCAGAAATGGCAAAGATGGATTTTTGCGAGGTAATCGTCGAATGTATTAGGGAAGGAGCCAAGACATGGCAGAAGCACAGGATGTTGCCTCAGAGGAAAAGAACAAAAGCACATCAATGGTTTGGCACAGGTACCAGTAATCATGTACCTTGACTCCCTGCTGCTGCCAACCGACACAAAACAAATGCGGAGGATTGCAAAGACAATGGACAAAACCTCATTACCACAAGCAAACCATCTCAAAGAGAGTGACCTAGCGAAAATAGCTAGAGCAGACATGAAAACGGACGGAAAAGCACGACCAGATGACTATGAATTTGGCAAGATATAAGTATAGCTCTGTTGTACATAAATCAGTACTTCCCTTTTTGAAAATAGTTTCCATTCTAATCAACTCCATTCCACCAAAACGATGCAGACATGGAAAGGAACAGCAGAGAGGATCTTCTATACCAGCACAGCATCAACTTCGTCTTCAATTCACCAGATACCAGCAGAACATCGAAAGAACAGAACACCAAAGACACAACCAAGCTGCTACCACCTCCACCCAAGCGCCGCGCGAACCACGATTGGCACCAAGGAAGCACGAAACCAACAAAAACATCAAAGACAGACCGTAAGAAAGATTCCAAAGGATAAACAAATTGTTGGAAAAAGTGCTCCATGAAGCGTAACAGTTACCCGCAAGAACCACCAGGGCTAAACA
Organism: Aegilops longissima; assembly: GCA_021605205.1. Taxonomy (NCBI): domain Eukaryota; kingdom Viridiplantae; phylum Streptophyta; class Magnoliopsida; order Poales; family Poaceae; genus Aegilops; species Aegilops longissima. The sequence goes on along the minus strand of CM038681.1, from coordinate 47,018,238 downwards.
CCAATGCAACGAAAAAGAAGCGATGTTGATGAAAAAACAAGGACAAAGTCAGCAACAAACAATTGCCTCGATGGATTCTCTAGAACAACTCGCATAATTTCAGGACATAGTTTGCACAAGGTACCTCACAGACAACGCGACTCGCAGACGCTAGAGCAAGCAGTTCCAAAGAAGATCAAGTAGACTAGTCGATGCCACCGCACGAATGAAATAGTAGCCACAACAGAACAAAGAGAAAGGAGAAAAGGTAAGAAAGAAGAAGAGGACGAAGAGAGGAAGAGAAGAACAAAATCAAGGGACGTGGGCATTGACAAGAAGAAGATAAAGCGGCAAAAACAGGTAAATAAATAGTAATGCATGGTGCCATCCGCAAGCAAAACCCTATTTTCATACCTCAACTGAAAAGAGTTGTGTTAACGCTTTCAGGAACGTACCAATAGCACGCCAGGCCAAGATGAACTCCAACAGCAGGATGGCGTCAACAACCCCAAAAACAAGAATGAACGAACAAACAAAGCTACCTCACAAATGATAATGCTACAACAACAACTACTCCAAGACAAGCACAAGATACGATCGACGCCGTAACCAAAGGAAGAGGTCAAGATGAACATCCATTTTTCCTTTCAAAACTGGATAGAGTTATAAGTTAACTGACAAACCTCCAACAAAATATAGGCTCGGCTGGAGAACAATCAAGTCAGCAGTCCCGTCAACCAAATGCAGGAGGCTGACCCACAATCAACCGTTAGCATAACAAACGATAAAGAAGAAGAAAACAACGAAGTGGAGGTAAAATTCCACAGCCCACTACACCCCACATCGGAAACTCATAATGGCAGGAAAGAAAGTGAACCACAAACTCATATTGTTTGAACTCCAGGTATCACAATCACTGCAAGACCAAGAGACAACCAGTGTTGAAATTGAACCCCATAGTGAACCTCAAACAGACGAAGGAGTCACAGAACAGGAAGTTTGTGCACAATAAATTTCTAGTGCCACGACATTGCAGATCACCATCACGAGTACAAAGGAGAAAACCCAAGACATCCAAGCCGATGAGAAACTAGAGACTGTTATACCTGGCAAAGAAACAGTCGATGCAGGCACAAATAACCCATTCATCAACACAGAGGTAAAAAATCAACAACAAACCCTTTTCAAACCATTTATGATGTCTGAACTACATAATACACCCCACCATCGAAATACAACGATTATAAGGGATGTCTGACCCTTTTCTTTGAACAAATGCAGGAAACAAACAAGTACATTGATCTCGAAGATCAAGAAGCAGCGCAACCAAAGGAAACTGGAAAACACACAGAACTTCAAACAACAACATCTGAAGAGGTGAGGTTACAAAGCTGAGGCACAAATGAACTTCAAAATATAATTTCAATTTTTATTGAACAGAAGAGGAAGCAAGCTAAAGCACTCGACAAACATTGAACAAGAAAACTAGAGGACAGAACGAGACAAGGAGAAGCAGAGTTCCAAAGAAGAGACAGTCCCGCAAATCCAGAGAAAGAGGTCTTATAAAAAAATTGTAACTCAACCATCAGAGATGCACCCATTTCTTAAATACTTTCTGTGTTGGTGCAGGCACAAGAAGCTCACGAGAGCACCAACAATCAAGACCATCAAACACAACCAGAGGAGCCCAATGAACAACCCGAACATGTTCATCAAACGGTAGACAATTATGCCACTGAAGACCAAGCCACCAAAAATTCACTCACCAAACAACAGCTACCAGAGTCAGCGCCAGCGTCAACGATTGAAAAGGTGAAGTTACGAAACTTGCAAGCATGAAATTATAAAATTGTCGCGTGCACAATCAAATAAACTCCAACCTACCACACCTGTACTCACTCCAATGCACTCTCACTTTGCCACCTCTATATTTGAACAGCTGCAAGAAAAAAAAACAAGGTCAGTGACGATGAACAGCAAAAAAAAGAGCAAGAGAAGGACCCAAAAACACCACTCAGCGAAGAACACGTAGAACAATCAGCAGTAACAAGTACAGAGGTGAAAACACATAATACCTATGAATTATCTTATAGTTCAAAAATACGCATTTCACATTTCACTACTTTCCTCGATCGCAGAGAGAGGAGACAGATGAGCAAAAGGAGGCCACAGAAGAAGGGCAAAATGTTCTTCAAACGGCAGACATCAACGTCAAAGAAGACCAAGCGCCAAAATATTCACTCAGCGAAAAAACCGCAGCAGAGACAGCAGCAGCGACAACGACTGAAAAGGTAAAGTTACATAAGCTGATCCTCTGAAAGTATAAAATAGCTCTGTTGAAGCTCAAATGCACTGCTACTTAGCCACGTGTGTGTTTCAAAAGCTACAAGACAAAAACAACGGCAGCGATGATGAACTCCAAAAGACAGAACAGGAAGATGCCCAAAAACCTCCACTCAACGAAGAACAAGCACAACAGTCAGCAGCAGCAACAAGAACAGCAGCAGAGACAACAAAAACAGCAACAACTGAGAAGGTAAAGTTACATAAGCTGATTCTACGAAAATATAAAGTAGTTCCATGGTTGAAACTTACCACCTTTATGATTGAACAGCTGCAAGACAAAAACCATGACAATGACGATGATCACCAAAACAAAGAACAAGAGGTACCCAAGAAACAACACCCAACGAAGAACGGGTGGAACAGTCAGCATCACCAACGACAGCTCAACAGGTGAAGTTGCAGAAAATGTTTCCACAAAATGACAACTTAATCACAATCAAAATAGCTCAAAGCACGCACCGAACGCTTTGCTATTTTCCCATAACAGCTGCTATAATTAAAATAAAGTAGCAAGTTAAATTATTTCAATGCTTTTTAAATGACAACGCAGAAACACGAAGAAGGCAACCACGAAGATACAACCAATGAAGCAAGCACACAAATTGTTCCAGAGAAAGAACCAGAAACTATCGAAGAAAACCCTACGCCATCGTACGATGCCAATTCCCCTTGCAGACAGGTCAGTGCCATCCAGGTCGAGACTGAAAAACAAGACGGAAAAAACCACCAGCAAGACATAACGGTTGACAAGGAAAAACATGGTGCTAAGAAAAGCATAGACGACTCTAATAAGGATGGAGAAGAAACTGAACAAAAGGGTACAATGCAAAAAGAAGAACAAAACATGCCACAGGAAGGAGAAGGAGAACAAGAAAGGAACAACATCGACAGACATATCTTCCAAAGATCGAAGGTGCAAGACAATAGAAACATAATAGCTATCTTGTGATCTTTGTGACTTGGAATTATTTACACTAAACTCAAAATCATCGCAGGCACAGTGGAGAAAGGGGGCAAAGATAGCGATTCCGTCAACAAAGCCATCGAAGACCTATACAACGCTGTATGCAAGCCATGGACAAAGAGAGAAATGTAAGTTCATGCAACTAACACAGAAAACATTCTTACACACGATCATTTTGACTATATCATGTGTGAACTAAAAGATTTTTCTAAATATACTTTGCAGGGATCAGCTTTTCATTACAACGGACAAGTTTGAGGTAAATCTAGGACATGTCTCTGAAAGCTTCAAGGTCGGTAAATCAGTACGCACCGAAGCAATAGAGCCCATGCTAACAATCTTAAGAAAACAACTCAATGGCACAGAGAGAAAGATTCTGTCGTTAAGCAACACTGTAAGTAAATATCACAGCAAAAGAATCACGTTTAAAACACTATATATGACTTTATAAATAGATAAACTTCCCCTATAGCTGAACTGACAAATTCCCTTTGTCTATCTATGACTAAACAAGCAGCACTCAATAACGGAAGCCGATTTATTTAAGATCCAATGTGCTACTTAAAATAATGATCAACAACACATTACAAAAAAAATTACTACCTGCAAGGCTTAGATCATTTTTCAACATGCAAGAAGAAGAAAAACTGCAAGATTATAACATGGTAAGGAGATCAGCTGTTTCAAAAACAAAACACAAATTGCATATATGTTATGCAAAGTTGTCTTTTTATTTTTGTTTCTAAACATAAGAAGATTTCCAAATGTTTTCTTTTTATTTTGTGTTTTGCAGTTCCTTCTACCATGTTCGTTGTGCAGGTTTGAGCAAGACGAAACTATAAGTCATTACGTCACCATCACAGTTAACATGCAAAAACAGCGCTTTGAACTCCTTGACTCTTCAACTGCATATCCAGGCACAATAGAATTCTTCAACAATGTAACCAGCAAACTAATGAAAATCTGGAAGCACATAAGCACAGAGCTACAGCTTTCAGAAAAAAGCATCGACCATTACAAAAAGGTCAGACTGCACTTCAAGGAGAAGACACGTAAGCACTTCCAACATCTTCACTTATTTCTTTTTCTTTCAATGCAAGATTCAATACTACAATTACTGAAATAATTCTGTTCTTTCGTCTTTTCAATACAACAATTACCACTACCATTGCTCAAACTTTTCTCTTCTTTCCGTTTCTTGAATGCAACAATCTTACCAGTACCATTCCTCTAGATGCAGAATGGATCATGATTCTATATGTACATGAACCTGAAGCACTACTCCAGTGATGGAACAACAGCAACCTTAAAGCCAGAACAAGTACGAAAGTTGAGGAAAAAGGTTCTATATCAACTAATCAGTCAACACAGAGGGAATACAAAACTGTCACTAATCAAGTGTACAACAGGTTAGTCTTTTCAGAAACTAAATCTTACAGTTTCGTAACACTAGAAGAAGTCATATTTTTTTAATTATTGTTTTACAGATATGCTGAAATATGAAGTAGATATGGAAGACAAAGAAATGCAACAGGCAGAATGTTGCATAGTAGAAGAGTTTCTGCCAACTCCCGGGCCAAAAGAACATATTATGCATGCAACAACCACACAAGAGCATGAAGTTATTGATATATCCAGTAAACCCAAAGATATTATGGATGTCAGCAGCCACGCCGTCGCCCAACAATCTTGCATAGACCACGAACAAAATGATCCACCAATAGAACCAGATCAACCACCACCAGACGACAAGATACCACACCATGCCGAAGAGGAAACAGACGAGCAAAATATCAACACCAATATCACGACCACAGAGCAACTGGAACAAACAGGCACTGATTTAAAAGAGGATGACAGAAGCAACGACATACCAAATACACAACAACAGGTTTACAAGCAGAAGAAACAGCCTGTTCTTCTTCAAGAAGAAAAAGGCTCGACAAGCAATCAGCAAGGCACCTCCAGCACCATCTCTTTAGACTTCCTAAAACGAAAAACAATGGAAAATCAGGAAGAAGTTGACGAATTTCTTTCAAGCCTTAACCCGCTACAACTAGAGGTGTACAACGACCATATAAAGATGGGCTCTAACTTCGATTTAATCAAAACATGGCTGACCGAGCATGAAAGCTATGAATTCGACAAAAATCCCAAGCCGTATCTGGCAATCTTGCAGCAAGAGTCAGGAGAACATTCAATGCCTCAATCATCTGAGAACAGCTCAGACAAGAAAATCTCGGTCAAGAAAAGGTCGGTAAGGCCTTCAAGAAGGCTCCTTGGAGAAATCATGATTCCTACTTTTGTCCCAGGAGATTTCAAATTTATGAACAAAGCCAGAGCACTCCATGAATACCTATTCAGCAAAGAAATGTATAAACTTTCTCTTGCATAAACAAAAAAACAAAGAAATGTTGCCCCTTTTTAAACAAACCTAACTAATGTATAAACTTTTTCTGCTTGCAGTCTAAACATATATATTAGCTTGAAGCGACCCGATTGGATTACAGGAAAACAAGCAATGGAACAACTACGGAAAGGAGATCATGGACAGATGGAGGGCTCCATCGCAAACACATTGTTCGACGAATGGACAGTGCAGCAACAATACTACACGGCCGATAAAGCCATACTTCCCGCGGAATTTGCAAACGTATGAAGTCCAATTTGACAAAAACACTTGCATCAATTTAGTGATTACAATGATCGAACTAAAAATTAGAAAACTTTTTGGTCGCAGATCGTGCTCGGTGTTAAAATTGGAGAAAAAGGAGGACTAGCAGAATTCAATGAGGAAGAAGCATTGAAACAGTTTGCACCCCTTGTAACAGGGAAGGAACTTTTAAAGAAAAAGCTGGTAAGTTGATAGAAATATAGAAACATAATTCATTCTTCCTACAGATTGCACATTCACATGTCATTTAATTCTCCTGACAAGAATGAACTTTAACTCACTCTGTCTCCAAACACTGCAGATTATGATACCTCACAACACAGCTAAACACTACACATTGTACGTGCTCAACAAGTACACGAGCTCCGTCGACATACTTGACTCACTGAATTACATACACGGAGGTGGAAAAATACATGGAAAACACACCACAAGGATCACCAAGAACTGGTACGTCAATTCAACACTGATTTCTAATTGGTTTTCCAATTCCTGCATTCCATTTATTAATGGCAAAACCCAATAATAACATAGATTAAAAGGATGCATGCACTCATGAAGAAGCATTACGGCGAAGCGGAGCTACGAGCCAATAGCGAACCAAACTGGTCGAGGATAGCAGAAACACTAACAGAGTTTGCGTGCCAAAACAGCAGGGTACCCAATGCGGACACTTCATGGTTCAATTTGCAAAATACTGGAATGGCATTGATCTCATAAAAGATGATGAGGATTTCAATGTAAGTGAATAGTACAAGAGCAAAAAATTTAATTTTTACAAGCAGCACTACTTGAATACTTCAATTATCTCATGAAAGAAAAATAGAAGAATATCCGATGACCTCCATGCAGCAAAGCAACGTAGATGCCGAGTGGAAACCAGAGTTCCTTTTTACAGCCATATTTGATGAAACAAACCTAGTAAAACTGGGAGCAACTACCTGGAAGAATCAAAAAATTCAAACCAGAAACTTCAAAGTTCTTTTCCACCAACGAAGGTAAGAAAATCATTTCTACTTATATTTTTTTTGTAGTAACCTAACCATCCCACGGTTCACCAATGTCTTTCATATCACGAGACCTTACATATTACATATCTGCTTCCGCTGACACAAACAGATGAAACAAAAGGAAAAAAAGACAAAGCACCAGTCCATATCCAAAACATTCTCATTGCTTCCAACACACAAAGGAGGCGTCCGACCTCTTCCATCTAGTCATGAGCGACAGCTGGCAGGAGGAATACAAGAAGTGAGTTGTTTTCTATTGCACCTCAAAATAGTTGCACAGAGGCCAAAAGTAATGTAAGAATCTGTTTCTCACTAACCGTGACCTCCAAAATTATTTTATCTCCCTGTCGCAGGAAAACTATATTTAGGCGCATCCGCAGGGACAGTGAAAGCACGCAACTTACTGGAGCCCAACTCAAGGCAGTATTTGGTCCAAGACCAGCACAGACAAATACACCACATCATATGGAAAAAATGGTCCTCGATGACATAGCAGAAATTTGGGAAAGCAGACAAGATTCAAAACAGAGTGACAGAGTAATATTAGGCCCAAACTTTGCAGAGTTAAACTTTTAAAAAGCAAAGTCTTGTGTTATATTGCAACAACTACTCTTTTTATATTGTTACACATCTTTTTTTTCTAACAGTTTTTTTCATCATAAATATTTTTTGCAGCATATATTGCATTTAAACGAACACAAAACTAGTATTCAAAAATTTAAAAATGAATTGCAAAAAGCAAAGAATCAGCTGGTTCCCATGTATCTCAAGGAAAATCAACGGAAAAAGCTCTCAACAGCAAACATGGTAACAACCCTTTCTTCCATGATAAAATCAGAAAATATGTGTTCTATCAAATTACTTTATATTAAACTGTCATCTAAGCAACAAGTATTTTGTACGCAGATATTCATTCCAATGGAGAAGCATGACCGCTATGTACTATATGTCCTGGACAAATACAAACACAAAGTTCACATTATTGATCCTCGAGAAACGACTCACAAGGAATTTGAGAAAGAAGAGATAGACATCGACGAATTGACAGAAGAAGAAGCATGTCGAGTTCTTCAGGAAAATGAAGATGCTAAAGAAGAAAGAGAAAGACAGTTTGACGAATATCATGTTCATAAGTTGGCAATCGTAAGCATTTATACATAACAATTTTTTCAGTTTTACAAGTTGCAATATTAAAACAATTAATTACAAAATGTGATATTCCCAGGTACCTAGGTTTAAAGAAGTCTTCAACATCATACTAGGACAAACACTGAATCCCAAGGGTACAAGATGGCAGACTCATACCGTGCAAGATGTTCCAGTGGTAGAAAAGGGAGAATCAACATTTGCTGTTTTAAAGCTTGCATTCCTCTACAATGATGAAAAGTTTGTCGAAGACCTGGAAGATTTGACAGTAAGTTTATACATATTTACTTATAAACAACTTATATGCACAAACTCTAATAATATACTTCTCTTCTCGGCAAAATTTCACAGGATGAGGTCGAAGACTGGAGGGGCAGAGGCAATGTACATTCTCTTAAATAGCGAGATGAATCAAGTCAAAGCTAGTGAAATGGGTGACGAGATTAGCAAGATCTTAAGGAAAAATAAAGACAAAGCACCAGCAGGCAGGAGAGGCTAATTCTCTAGACATGAGAAAACAGTTTGTCAATAACTCACATTTATATATAATGTAGTTAGAAATTACGTGTTCATGTTGAAAAAAAAACTATTTCGACAACAATGCCTCTTACATCATAAGAGAGTGTCATTAAACTATAAACAACAATGCCTCTTCTTATTTGTACTACAGCAGTGACTCCCAGGAAAGCACCGTCCCGTGCCTCGGCATTCGGTATAAACCAAAAATTCGGTGAAATTCGGTATAAACCAAAAATTCGGTTTTTCACCGTCCCGTGCCTCGGCATTCGGTATAAACCGAAAATTCGGTTTTTACCGTTCGGTATTTTATAAAATTCGGTTTGCTGAACTTGAAACCAAAAATGGCAGTGCAAAACAGGTAACTGATATTTCGGTTGACCGAAAATTTCGGTTCGGTTTCGGTATATACCGATACACCGAGACGTGAATAGCGAGCTTTGCGCTTTTCCCAACAGCACTTACGCATGGCCTATTATATAGACGACTTGTTGTCTACTTCTCCTTAAACAAACGAGGTGGGACTAAACACGATGGTTGCCGGCCGGTCGCTCTGCCTTATGCCAAGAAGCCCACTAAGTCGACTAAAATAAAACAAAAAAAAGAAGCCCACGGACTCATGCAGTCACGTGGCTGAGCTTCCTTTGGGCCTTGCATGCATGTTGGTTGCAGGGCCTGCACGCATGTGGTCGCGCAGGCGCACGCGAGCTGGATTGCATGCTCCGTAGCGACGTACAACTGGCTGGAAGACATGCGTACCCACTGTTCGGTATCTTTTCCGGTTAACCGAAAATAAAACCAAACCTTACGAACTTAATTCGGTTATTGAGAGTAGAAACCGAATTTTTCTGCATCATTGGTAAAAACCGAAAATTCGGTTTTTCCGGTTACGGTTTCGGTTCGGTGTTCGGTTCATCGGTTTTTACGCCCACCCCTACTCCAGAGGCGACATGGCCTTGTGCCACCAAACCTTGAGTCACCATGCCTCCGGGCAATATCCATACACACACATACTCTTAAGCGTGACTCTGGAAAGCACCGTCCCGTGACTCCAGAGGAGACATGGCCTTGTGCCACCAAACACTGGGTCACCATGCCTCCGGGCAATATCCATACACACACATACCATTACGCGTGACTCTGGAAAGCACCGTCCCGTGCCTCCAGAGGCGACATGGCCTTATGCCACCAAACCCTGGGTCACCATGCCTCCGGGCAATATCCACACACACACATATCAAGAGCGCCTCAACCGTGGCTACCTCCTACGCACACGTGACTTCACATGCTTCAAAACCGTGCCTCCGGAGGCAACATACCAATGCCTTCGTAGTATGCACACATGTGCATGCACGCACAAACATATATATCGTCAACAAAGCATAGCTCTTAAGTAGACGTGACTGCACATTCTTCAAACTTGTGCATTCCGAAACAAAGCAGATTGCCTTTTGCACGACCTGCTAGGAGGTTCCCTCGCACCGGAGGCACCATGTCACACCGAGACGGACAACGCGCCGCACGAAACAGCACGCTGCACGACCAACACACACTTCGACCTATGCCCCCCCCCCCTTCAAGATGTTTATGAAAATTAAACGAGCGAAGGCGAGCAGGAGGTTCCTCTCGCCGAGGCGCCAGGTCACCCGCGACGGACAACGCGCCGCACGAACCAGCACGCTGCACGACCCAACACACACTTCGACCTATGCCCCCCTTTCAAGATGTTTATGAAAATTAAACGAGCCGAAGGCGAGCAGGAGGTTCCCTCGCGCCGAAGGCGCCGTGTCACACCGTAACGGACAATGCGCCGCACGAACCAGCACGTTGCACAACCCAACACACACTTCGACCAACACCCACTTCGACCTATGCCCCCCTTCAAGATGTTTATGAAAATTAAACGAGCCGAAGGCGAGCAGGAGGTTCCCTCGCGCCGAAGGCGCCGTGTCACACCGCGACGGACAACGCGCCGCACGAACCACCACGCTGCACGACCCAACACACACTTCGACCAACACACACTTCGACCTATGCCCCCGCTTCAAGATGTTTATGAAAATTAAACGAGCCGAAGGCGAGCAGGAGGTTCCCTTGCACCGGAGGTGCCGTGTCACACCGTGGCGGACAACGCGCCGCACGAACCAGCACGCTGCACGACCCAACACACACTTCGACCTATGCCCCCCCCCCCTCAAGATGTTTATGAAAATTAAACGAGCCGAAGGTGAGCAGGAGGTTCCCTTGCGCCGGAGGCGCCGTGTCACACCGCGACGGACAACGCGCTGCAAGAACCACCACGCTGCATGAACCAGCACGTTTTTCTTCAATTTAGTAAAGTTATACACCCGTGCCTCTCCTAGTGTTCACCTGTGCCTATAAAGAAGTCACACGATTGAACAATTCTGAACACTGCCGTCTTACATTAAAAAGTTGCTTTTTTTTGTTACTTGAAAGGTCACATTTGATAGTGTTGGTAGTCCCCGCCCGTAACTATCCCATAAATCTCCATTACCTGGAAATATAATGGGAACAGAAAGGGAAACGAAAAAGGGAAACAGGGAACCAAGCGCGTGAACTGGTACTTTTTTTGTGTTTTCGCGCGGAAAGGGAAAATGGAAAAATGTGGTAGTATGAGGGTCAAAGTGCAAAACGTACGAAACCACAAACCGAAAAGGGAAAACCGGGAACCAACCGCGCCACCTGGTTTTCCCTGGCGGGAGCGCTCCGCGCGCGACACTTGTCACGCGCGGGGCGCTCCCGAACCGCTCGTTATGAGCGCTCGTTAACTAGTTGCTCTCCCATTTATCACTATGTTATTTTTCAGGTTTCCATCCTTTTTTAGTGTTTTTGAGGTTTTTATCTTTTTTTTGAGGGGTGAAACCAATTTATTCATCAAAATCCACAACGCGTGGGATACAATTCGGGGCTTGGGGTTGGCCTAACCTGATGTGGCGCCCGGGCCCTAACGAGAGTAAATACTTGGCAAGTTTGTGTGCGTCTCTATTAGCCGCACGGCCTTCAAACAAAAAATTACAAACGAAAGAAGAGGCTCTACTTCTAATTTCTTGTATAATTGCAGCGTTTCTGCCCATGTGTGACTTTGAGATGTCACTTACCACTTGCTTAGCGTCCGAGGCGATGATCAGATTATTCAGGTTGAGGTCTTCCGCAAGAGCAAGGGCTTCACGACAAGCAATCGTTTCCAAAATCGCAGGGTTGTCAACTCCCGCAATGACCAGCGTTGAGCTTCCCAGGTAATTGCCATGCTAGTCCCTGCAAATCGCAGCAGCTGATCCTCCCCTCCCGGTTCTAACACCAGCATCGACATGAATTTTGAACCATCCCGCAGGTGGAGCTCGCGGCCTGATATGAGCAGAATGTCCTCCTCTTGCTATGGGTTCCGTTCTGTTTTCCAACACCTCGAGTTCCGCTATGAACCTTCTAACAAAGTCAGTAGTGGCATGTGGTGTTTGAAAGATCCCTTCATGGATTGCCTTTCTACGGGCCGTCCATATTGCCCATAGGGTGACCGCTAGCAGTACAAACTTGTCGTGTGACATGGATTCCATGTAAAAAGCCATGGCTTAGCTTTTGGTTCGGTTGTAGCGGCAAGCGCTTGTGCAAGGTCATCATCGATCAAAGCCCAAACACATCTTGATGATGTACAGCTGAGGAGCGAATGCCTCCATGAATCTAGTGCCCCACACATCCCGCAAGCTGAACTGTCCGACATATGTCGATGAGCTCGGACATCTTCTGTTGGGAGAGACTGTTTTGATAAACGCCACAAAAACATTTTCACTTTCCCTGGTACCTTTGTAGCCCATAAAGTTTTCCATGATCCTTCCTCCACTACCGCAGTTGAAGTTCCTGTTGTGCTTTCCAACCAGGCCTCCCAGCGTCTTCTAGTCTCCACTAACATGCGATATGCCGACTTGACCGAGAAAACACCATTCCTTTCAAAGTTCCATCTCCAGAAGTCCTCGGTGTTGCGTGTGCACAAGGGAATACTTAAAATGATTTTCGCATCCATTGGCATGAACACCTGATTGACGAGTTGGACATCCCATGCAGCGTTGGTATGATCAATCAGCTCAGCTACCCAAGAGGGCGGGTTGGCCACACGACATCCATACGGGCGCATCATCACGTCCCGGGGTATCCATGTATCAGCCCATATGTTAGTAGATTCACCATTGCCAATACGGTGAATGATTCCTTGCTTTAGCACATCTCGGCCTTCGACTATTGCTCGCCAGACCTGACTTGGATGACCGCCCAGATTTGCATGCAATATACTTGTGTCCGGGAAGTAAATACTTTTCAGCAAACGTGCACTAAGTGCCTCCGGGTTCTGAAGGAGTCTCCATGCTTGGCGTGCCACCATAGATAAGTTAAAGAGCTCGAAATCCTTAAACCCTAGGCCACCCATGCCTTTTGGTTCCGTCATGGCCTTCCAGGAGACCCAACGAGGCTTTCTCTTGCCATCCTTAGAACCCCACCAGAATTTTCTTATAAGCATATTTAGATGTTCACACAAACCTCTCGGTAACTTGAAGCAAGACATAGAGAAAACCGGCACTGCTTGTGCCACTGCTTTAACCAGAACCTCTTTCCCTGCTGTTGACATAGTATTCTCTAGCCAACCTTGAACTTTACTCCACAGCCGATCCTTCAAATATTTGAAGGCCCCATTCTTTGAATTTCCTATGTCAGATGGCATACCCAGGTATTTTTCATTGAGTGTTTCATTTGGGACATTGAGAGTGTTTTTGATTGCCTCCCGGGTGCTATCAGGAACACCCTTGCTGAAATAGATGGATGATTTCGCAGTTAACCCGTTGGTTCAAGCTTCACAATAACTGCTCAAGACTGTGTTCACCTCTTCAAGACCAAAGATTATCGCCTTTACAAAACAGCAGGCTGTCATCAGCAAATAACAAGTGATTTACTTGGGGCGCCGTAGGTGCCACTTGTAACCCACTCAGATTGGATGACTCACTCTTGGATTTTAACAGGCACGAAAGGCCCTCTGCTGCAAGCAAGAACAAATAAGGACTGATTGGGTCCCCTTGTCTGATTCCTCTTGATGGTTCAAACTCCTCCAACTTATTCCCATTAAAAAGCACAGAGAACTTAACCGAAGTGACTAAGTTCATTACTATATTTACCCACCTTTCTGTGAAGCCCGATTTTATCATCACCGCCCTAAGATAGGGCCACTCTACCCTATCATATGCTTTCATCATATCCAGCTTTAGTGCAAAAGACCGGTGCTTCTTTGATTTGTTCCTTTTCATAAAATGGAGACACTCATAAGCACCGATGATGTTGTCGATTATGAGCCGACCAGGACAAATGCGCATCGCTCCTCGATATTATATCAGGCAAAGTAACTTTCAGACGGTTAGCGATTACTTTTGATGCAATTTTGTAAAGCACATTGCATAGGCTAATGGGTCTGAACTGAGCTAGCAAGGTGGGTGTTTTTACCTTTGGTATTAATACCAGGATTGTCTCATTAATACATGCCGCTGATTCTGTCCCCTCCACTATTCTTAGCACTGCCTTTGTCACTTCATTCCCACACACCTCCCAATGACGCTGAAAGAAATGAGCTGGGTATCCATCTGGGCCTGGTGCCTTCATAGGGAACATCTGAAAAAGAGCTATTTTCACCTCGTCCTCTCTATATGGAGCATTAAGTGCATCATTCATCATGTCCGTAACTTTGCGAGGGATAGTGTCCAGGACCGGCTCCATGTTTGCTACCCCTTCTGATGTGTAAAGGTTCTTGTAAAAACATGTTGCCATAGTCTCCATCTCCAACACATTTTCTGTTACCGTTCCATCCGGGCGCATGAGTTCTTTAATTTGATTTTTCCTTCTTCGCCTACTAGCCCGCAGGTGAAAAAAGTAGGTGTTCTTATCACCATGCATCAGCCAGTCAACGCGTGCACGTTGTCGCCAGAGTATTTCTTCTCGATGAAAAAGTTCAACTAGACGGTCTGTGATTTTTGTTTCATCTCTGGTCGGCCCTGATCGTCCTGGTATTGAGCGTTGAAGCTGCAGTTGTGTCTTTAGTGCAGAAATCTCCTGATGTATGCTGCCAAAATGCACGTGATCCCAGGTTGATAGCTTGCCTGACAGATCCTGTAGTTTCGCCTTGATCTGATCCACTGATTCGCCTCGCGCCTCTGCCCACTTGTCGGCCACCACCGCACCCAGCGAGGGATCCCGCTCCCAACAGACTTCATACTTAAATGATTTTGGGCCCCTCCTGCATGCATGCATCTCTTGCATCGTAAGTAGCAATGCTACGTGATCAGAACTCGCCGTCGCGATGTGCCTTACCTCCGCTGCTGGAAATTCCATCAGCCAATCTGGCGTTGCTACAACTCTGTCTAGTCTCACTCTCGTGAATGATCCCCCGGCGACTTTTTTCTCAAAAGTCCAGTGCTGCCCCTTGTAGCCGATGTCAGTGAGGTTGCAAGTGTCCAACGCATCTCGAAACATATCCATCTGCGCCTGGCTTCTTGCACCCACCCCGTCATGCTCGTGGCCATGTAATACTTCATTGAAATCACCAACTACAACCCAGGGGTGGTTGCTAGTATTCACAATGCCCCGCATCATGTCCCAGGTTTTATACCTTTCTGGCACTTGTGCCTCGCCATAGACAAAAGTGATCCTTGTTTGCACCGGGACAAGTTCCCTCACAAGAACATCAATGTGATACTCTGAATAACCAAGAATTTCCAAATTTATTGATTCATTCCAAAAGATTCCAAGCCCACCACTTCTACCTCTACTGCTTACAGCGAAACTCTTTTCCAAACCTAGCGATCCTACCATGCTTTCAACACGTGAGCCCTCTATTTGGGTTTCTAAGATGCATACAATAGAGGGGGCATGTTGCCTCGAGAGATCTCGAAGCTCTCGAACTGTCGCGGGTTTGCCAGCCCCGCGACAGTTCCACACCAGGCAACTCATTGCGCCAGGCGCGACCCCCCAGGGAGGCCCGCCAAACGCGCATCAGAAGTTTTGTTTAGAGCAATGCTCTTTATGTTGGTAGGGTCACTTGAATTTGACTTGGTTCTCTTAGAATCTTGCTTCGAGGAGGGGCTCTCTGGAGCTTTCACTGGCGGCAATGGGGGAACTTTGTTTCCCTGGTATGACGGCGGGGGGCCGATGGTTTTGCTCCCCTGATGAGCTCCTATTATACCCCTTTTCCTATTCTGCTCAGCTTCCTCCATGGTGATATCAGCTTGGCGATCATCTGAATCCATAAAATCCTCCCCATGGTAGCCCCTTGCAGCACCACGACCCCGGCCTCCTTCAGAACGGCCATGGCCTCTGCCACCTCTGTTATTATTACCTCGTCCTTCACCAGGGCCACGTCCCGGACCCCTAAACCAGCTTGCCTTCAAGTCCTTGAAAACTAACGCTTTTGGTGCCCAAACACCATCGCCACATTCCTTAAAAAGGTGCCCCAGGTTGCCACATACTGCACACCAATCAGGGAGCCTCTCAAACTTAACACGAAAGATCACCCTTTGCATCATGTCTTTTTTCTTGATAACCAGCGAGACTGCATTCTTTAGCGGCTTTGTGACATCGATCTTAACTCTCACTCGAGCAAAGTTACCCTCAAAATCCTGGGATTTGGGCTCAACATAAATGAACTCACCCACCGTTGCCGATAACGCTTTGATCTTGGAGAAGAAGCCGTCAGGAAGATCATGAATTTGCATCCATATGTCTAGCTTGGTGAGATCTATCAGTGAGGGTTTAGTGAATCCGTCGTAGGGCGTCACGATCACCGCTTTCCCCTTGAAGTTCCACGGACCCTCCTCCATAACACGTTCCCAATCGCCGAGGCACGCGAACTGCAAGGTGTACAAATTCTCCTCCACGGTATGATTTTAACTTCCTTTGCCAGATCCCAAGCAACTCTCATATTCTTGTAGAACCAGTACTGGCTGTATGTCTTTTCGGTGTGAACCCTAGCTAGAGCCATCCACCGGGTCGCTTCTTCCGCAAGTTCCTCGTCCTCCACCACTACATCCTGGAGATCATCTTCCTTTAAGCCCAATTCTTCCATCATCGCAGCCAGATCTGATTCTGCCTCTGCCGCATCCGGGGATGCGCCGTCTTCTTTTAGATCGCTTGCCCGAAGAAACCAAGTCCACGAGCGGTAGGGTCCCCATCGCTTCATCCGCCCCCGCCATGATCGGAGCCCCAAGGGCGCCCGGCCACCGGGAGAGGAAGGAGGCAGGGTAGATCAATGTCTCTACGGCAGGGAGAAAATCGCCTCCGCCGAGAGTAGGAAAACCCTAACGAGAGGGGAGTCTTGGATGTATGGTAGACTTTGAGGTTTTTATCTGAAAACTCGCAAAATTCAAAACCGTGAAGAGGTGCACCAAATCAAACCCGCTTTACATCTCTTCGTGGGCTTGAGTCTACAGCCCACTTGAGAGCCTGCTGCACCTCACTTCACCTTTCCAGCCCGCATCGGTGAGGCACGCGAAAGATGAGCAGCCCCCGCTCGTCGTCGGCGGCGGCGGCGGCGCTGGACGACGACGACCTGCTCCCCGAGATCCTCCTCCGCCTCCCCCCGCAGCCCTCATCCCTCCCCCGCGCCTCCGCCGTCTGCAAGTTCTGGCGCAGCCTCGCCTCCGAGCCCGGCTTCTCACGCCGCTTCCGCGCGCACCACCGCCGAAACCCTCCCCTCATTGGCTGCCTCGTCTATGATTTTTGCCAGGTTCGCTTCCAGCCTACCCTGGAGCGCCCCAATCGCGTCCCGCAATCCAGCTTCTCCTTCCCAATCGCCGCCGGCGGCCGCTTCCGGATCCTCGGATGCCGCCATGGCCTCGTCCTCATCTTCCACGACTCACAGAAGCAGCTCCTGGTGTGGGACCCCGTTACCAGAGACCAGCACAGCCTGGACATTCCCCCAGGGTTCACCAAGAAAGCCTTGATGAACGCGGCGGTGCGTCGTGCTACAGGAGATTTCCACCATTTCCAGGTGGTCTTGGTAGGCAACAGCGACATGCAATGCACACAAGCAGTAGCCTCTGTTTACTCGTCATGGACCGGTGTTTGGGACAAGCTTATCTCAACACCGCTTCCGTCCGAGAATTCTGGTGCTCCCACCATGGTTTACCCGGGAATGCCTGCTGTGATGGTTGGGGATTCCTTTTATTGGTTGCTCTGTGGGAATTCACAAGGAATCCTTGAATTTGATTTGGATAAGCAGAGCCTAGCTTTGATACCCATGCCAATGGGAAACTCTGCAGACATGAGAGATGGCAATATTTGGGTTATGCTGGCAGAGGGTGGTGGCCTTGGTTTCGTCTTTCTGAGAGGCTTTCGCGCGCAATTATGGAAGAGGAGGACCAGTTGCAAGGGTGTTGCTTCATGGTTGCTCGGAAGGACAGTTGAATTGGATAAGCTACTTTCCCTGAATTCAGAGAAGCAGATAGAGCGCCCAAGGATACTCGGGTTTGCTGAGGTCAATAGTGTGGTTTTACTGTGGACACTTACAGGCATCTTCACGGTCCAGTTTGAACTATTGCATTTCAAGAAAGTTCTTGAATCCAAGCACTGGTATAGCTATTATCCATTTGAAGGTGTCTATACTGCAGGTAAAAAGAAACCAAGTTATTTGATATTCTTGGATTATTATTGTTGAGTTATGTCGTTTTACCTGTTTACTTTGGGTCGTGCATAGAACGAAACAATGGAAAGATTTGTAGAAGTAAGATATCTGAGGCGGATCAGCAAATATTATGTAGATTAATCGAACTAAAATTTTGTTGCGGGCCAATAGACATACTCAAGAATTTTATAATGGTGGTATTAGTGCATCGCTGCAGTGCAAATGTTTCTCAAGATGAGATACACAGTGTTTTGAAATTGAAGACAATTACATGAAAACTTGCTTGAACCAATTGAAATGTCAAAGAGGTAGCTCAATTGGCACATTCTGAAGCTTAAAGCTGGTTGTATTCCTTCCATTCAGTATGGTTATCTTTGTCGATCTTGCTAGTAATATTAAATCCCCAATAACGACCAGGTTTGATGTTTACAAAATAATTTTTCATTTTTAGAAGAGTCCTGCTGGAAGTGACATATGCATTTGCTAGAGAATTCAGGCTAAATTTATTTCAAGATAATCTTAATATGAATAGTCATGATCACTTTTATTGCTAGCATTTATTAGTATGAGTATATTCCATTTTATCCAATGTGGCATGTACCGACTTAAGTGTAATTTTAGATATTTCTCCTTTCCTATCTGCTAATTTAATTTATCCATTCCTAATGTTGCATCAGGCATGAATTATTTTCTCAAAATACAGCACGGTGTTTATCTACCTACTACCTCCGTTTCAGTTTACAAGTCCTGCGCGTATACCTAGGTTGCCAATTTTATCACTCTAATATAAACTATATAACATAAAAATTATACCATTTGAAAGTAGAAACTCCAAAGTTTATGTTGGTATATTTTTTGTAATATACGACTTGTATTAGGTTGGTCAAATTGACAATCTAGGGATACGCGCACGCTCTGTAAACTGAGAGAGAGGTAGTATTTGACTGTTCGTTGGAATCTCATTGGTTCCTTGACATAATATTGTAGATGGGGGCATTGGTGGTGAACCCTATGGAGCTAAAGTTTTGCACAATATGTAAGCTGATTTGTCCAGATAGACGTGCTATCGTGATGTAATGATTGAGCAGGTACTATCTGTTACTAGTAGCAGAATGGAATATTTTGCCCTTTCCTTTTACTTTTGCTGGTTGCTACATTGCATTGATTTTTTTCCCCGTGGTTATGGGTCTGTCAAGTTCAAGGATGATTTGTTTGTTGTTCCATCAATGCAAATAGTTGATAACTAGCAGCACCTCAGCACTTGGCTTCAAACTTCCTTTATTAATAATATGCGCTTGCCATTTCACATATTGCTTTTTATAGGAAACCATTTCACATTATTGCTGATGCAGAATCATTATCATATGTAATTACCACTCACAGTTATTGTACAGTTATGCTAATCTTAGGTGGACTGGTTAAGTATTTTTCTCAGCATGTCTCTGTTTATCAGTCTAACTCCCATAATCTCCAATATAGTTCGTCTGATCCAAACTATATGTTGACTGTTGTGGTTTGTGTGCAAATCTGATTTCTTCAATTTCGGTCATTATAGATGTTTAACAATTTTTATACTGAACGCATGATAGAAATGGCATGACTAGATTCATATTGAACACCGTTCTCTTCACGAGTAGTTGCCTGTTGTCAATGTTTTGTTTTTGATATCATGCAGAGTAAAAAACCGGTGTCGTCTATTTGGTCGGAAGAAAGTATCAACGAATATAATGATGCATGATCTTCCACTGGATGAATTTGATTAAATTCTAGATTATTTAGCTCGTCGTTTCTCAAGAGTATGCCTATGAGCTAGAAACCAAATGTTTGTGCTCTGTTTCTCCATGAGCCCCTTATATGCCTATGGTAAGAAAGAAAGTTTCACAAGATTTGACAAGCTAGGAAATGTTCTAATGGAGTTATCTGAACCACTAACCTTTTAGGCTCTACTGAGACTAGATGTAGCCAAAAAGACCCTGAGAAATTGAAAGTGTGCCGCTACAAATTAACTGTCTTCCTACTGATGTTCTGTCTTTGTACTGTTGGTTCTGTCTTTGCTTCCTCATCCGCAATCCATTCCTTTCGCCATGCTTTCACCCAGCTACCTTCTCTTCTATTTACTGATGTTTCCCCCCTCTCTGCTGATGCGCTCTTCTGCTTACCCTCACTTCCTTTCAGCCGCCTTGTGTTCAGTTTTCCTCTTTAGCCCCCCCTCCCCCTCCTCTCTAGTTCCTTCTGGTGGTGCAGGTTCTTCTCCCTTAGCACCTCAGATGACCGATGACTTAGGAGGTCCCTTCTCATTAGCTATTTGCGCATATCTTTGTGCCTGCTCATATATGAGAATGCTGCCATGTTAAGTAGTAGCAGAATGAAGTACTTCCCCTTTCCTGTGCCCAGTGGACCTTTTTTTGTTTACTTTTACCTATTTCTATATTGCCTTTGGTTGATATTTTTCGGGTTATGATCTATTAAGTCCTAGTGTGACTTGTATGCTATTCCACTAGCGATACTTAAGCAGCCTTCAAACATCATTTATTTATATGTGCTTATAACTATGCCATTCTGTATTGCTGCTCATTTTGGATTGTCATGGTGTGCAGTGAACTGATGATTTTTGCAATGTTCGAAGAACATGTCTTCATTAGATATTGAAGAACAATATCCCTATGATTTCACTTGCAGTTATTGTAGATTTATGGACGATTTTCTACTGTTGCGTGGTTTGGTTAAACATTTTCTCAGTATCCATTGTTTTCAGTATAACTTGCATATGTAATTGGCCATTTGCCAACTAGTATAGTTTGTCTGGTCTAAACTACATGTAGCTATACTTTATGTTGTGTATTACTCACTGAAAAAAATAGGGCGCTATAGCGTCGCTAATTGCATATTTTGAGGTTGGCCCTATTTTGCTGTAGCGCACTATTTTTTTCCTTGATTACTACAATTTTTATGTTTGCTAACCTAGTATCTTTAGTAGTGATCAAAGTGTTGTTTATGATTCTGTTTATAGTGTAAAAAATTGGCATCTATTTCGGTCAGAAGGAAGTACAATCAATAAGATGATGTGCCATCCCATGTGTTGGGGATATAACTATTTGTGTAAGCCGCCCAGGAGGGGCCGGGTTACGTAAAGGTGATTCATCATATGAAGCCCAAGATCAAGTGTGAAGATGGCGGTTCAATAAAGGGTCTAAAGCCCACAGGTGACTTAAGGCTCGTAGTGATAAACCGCCGTAATGGCATGACTTGTATTATAAGGCAGGATTAACTAGTCACCGACCCGGACATTGTTTATAAGCCGGTCGGGACTCTGTAGGCCGCAGGGCGTCAACCCGTGTATTAAGGGGACGACCCGCTGGCGGCTTAGGGCAAGTAACATCAATCGAGAGCCGGGCATAGCGTATCTCGCTCCCTGGTCATCGAAACCCTAGCAATACCAACCCAACTAGACGTAGGCTTTACCTTCATCGTAAGGGGCCGAACTAATATAAAACCTCTCTTGTGTCCCTTGTCCCGTTAACCCCTTTAAGCTTCCCAGTTGCGATGGCTCCACGACTAAGTCCTTGCAAGAGGACATCTGCCGTGACAATTCTACGACAGTTGGCGCCCACCGTGGGGCCAGCGCACGGTGGATTTGAGTTCTTGAAGGGCAACTTCGAAGGGCTCAAGGGATACGCTGTGGGCCGGATGACCAAGAGTCGTCGCGGCAAGATCTACAACGACGACGAAGGCTGGGGCCCCGACGCCGGCTCAATTGAGTACGGGTACCGGGTCCCCTTTGGCAGAATCCACGTCTTCATCGGCCGGATCGGTGAGCCGGGCCCTGAGCCGGACAACTGCACCGACCTCGTCGAGATGGCTCAGCGTGCGAGACCCGCCCATGCTCACCCCGTTGTGAAGCGTGCCTTCGTGGGTTGCATCCATGGAGGAGAACTTTCCGAAGGATCTGTAGACGGTGGTGAGACGGCCGTCCACTCCGATGGTGATTCGTTCGCTGGTGAGACGGATTCGTTGTATCAACTGCAAGATGGCAGGCTTGGGGGTTGTTCCGATGGCAGCAGTATTCCGGACCCCTTTGAGCCGCCAAGCTGGGTAGGGGTCTTCATGGCTGGTACTCAACCCGGCCAAAACTTTACAGCTGCAGCAGCAATAACGTCCGGGTCAGGAGCGGCCGGGGCAGGAGGCCCTGTGCGCCCGCCGGCTCAGGTGCTGCTTGATCTCATGGATAAGCTGACGGCCCTGTTAACCGCCACGGTTATTCCTGCAAATCAAGATGAGCGTGATGCTGAGGTGGCTCAGGTGCGCGAGGAAATAGCTCGAGCCAAGGAGACCTTAGTAGCTGAGGACACCAGGTTGGCCGCAGAACGGGCGGCTTTGGATGCACGGGCCCAACAGCTCCAGTCAGAGGCTTTCCAGCTTACGATGAGCCTGAACGCGTCTAATGAGGTGATGAGGAGGAGACACCAGAAAACTCAATCCCGTTTGCCTCCGGTTTATGATCCTCGGAGCCTTTTTTTCTACACCTGGAGCCGGCCCTAGTAACCCGCCAGAAGCAAACCAGTTCATAACACCCGGAACAGGGGGACCGGTTCAGCCTCGGGTGATGGCACCTCCTCATGTGAATATGGCCCCGCCCCGCTACGTACCAACACCACCGGGTCACTTTTCTAACCCCATGGAGAACCTGATCGCAGCATCGACACATTTGGCGGCTCTCCTAGTGGACGGCGACGATCCGACAGCGGTGGAGACGCGAAGGATCAGAGAACTCGTCCAGACGGCTCTGGCTCAGCAAGAGGCTTATTCTTATAGTCGAGACAGGATTCATTCGACCCCTCGCCCAAGCCGGAGTCCAAGTTATAGCAGACACATGGAGTCGGAGGCTTTGTCAAGCAACGCCCAGCGCCGTAACCAACCCGGCGGTTATAACCCGGTGCAGGACCGGATACGTCAGGAGGTCGAGCGGGCGGCTCAACTAGCGGCTCAGCAGGCGGCTCATCAAACCTTACCGAACTATCCAACAACTTCTGTTGAGGCAGGAGTGGCCGCTAGAACCGGCGGCGTTCCCTGTTTAGTGTCGGCTTTGCGTAATGTGCGTCTGCCCAAGGACTTCAAGGGACCCCGAAAGGTGCCAAATTATACGGCCGACTTACAGCCCGGGGCGTGGATCGAAAGCTATGAGATGGCCATGGAGCTGTTGGAGGTCAGTGATGCGGCAATGGCTAAGTACTTCACCATGATGTTGGATGGAACGGCCCGGACTTGGTTAAAGGGCCTGCCGCCTAATTCCATCGGCTCATGGGCGGAATTAAAGGCCCGGTTCATTCAGAACTTCAAAGACACCTGCAAGCAGTCCATGTCAATTGTGGACTTAACTAATTGTAAGCAAGAGGAGGGTGAATCTACCACTCATTGGGTGCGCCGGGTCACGGAGATAATACATTCGTCTGACAAGATGGATGCCGGCTCTGCAGTCCTCATGTTGGAGAAAAATTGCCGATTTGTACCGCTGAGACAGAAGCTGGGGCGCCTCAAGCGTGATTGTAATGATATGGGTCAGCTGATGGTGGCTCTAGTCAAATACGCCGATTCTGATAATACCGCGGATCCTGCGTCTGATGAGGAAAAGACGGGGAAGGGAAAGAAGAACGGCAATGGAAAAGGCCAGCAACATAACCCGGTGAATCAAGGAGGCAACAAGCGTAAAGCCGACGGTAATCCGGAGTTTGTGGCCAACGCTAACGCGCAGGGCAACAATCAGAGACGCAAGGGGAGGCCGTCGCCTCGATCTGGCGCGTCAGGTCCATCTCTTGAGCAGCTGCTCAATGAACCCTGTCCGAGACACGGCACCCGGGAAAGGCCGGCCACTCACTTATGGAAGGATTGCGCGATCATGAAGGCTTTCAAGAATTCTAACACGTTCGACGGCAATCATGGGTCGGGTGGCGGCTCAGGTGCCGGCGGTTTTCATGGCCCGGGTGGCGGTTCAAATTCCGGCTTTCAGGGAAATCAAGGCGGCCATAATCACCAGCAATCTGGTCAGGGAGGTCAGCAGCAGCAGCAGTCAGGTTATCAGAGCAATCCAAAGCAGCTGAATAGTGGACAGTATCATGTGTTCACCACTAGTTTATGCAAGCGGGACCAGAAGCTTCATAAAAGGGTTGTGAACGCTGTTGAGCCGGCAATTCCCCGTTATTTAAGGTGGTCAGAGCAGCCTATTGTGTGGAGTAGAGAGGATCACCCTCCCTGGGTTGACAATCCGGGTCAGTTAGCCTTGGTGGTAGCACCTCAAGTCGGTGGATAAATTTACTAAGGTACTCATGGATGGAGGTAACAGCATCAACAGCCTCTATTATGAGACCTTTCGACGTATGGGGTTGACTGACAAAAAATTGAAGACATCCAACACCGTTTTCCATGGAGTGGTGCCTGGTAAGTCGACATACCCAGTTGGAAAGATTGAGCTGGAGGTGGCCTTTGGAGATGAATATGATTCTAGGGCTGAGAAATTAACCTTTGAGGTGGTCAAGATCAAAAGCCCTTATCACGCTCTGTTTGGACGACCGGCTTATGCCAAGTTCATGGCACGGCCGTGTTATGTTTATTTGCAGCTCAAGATGCCGGGTCATAAGGGCACCATTACTGTGCATGGGAGTCGAAAGATAGCCCTGGAATGTGAGGAGGGCGATGCGGCTTATGCCGAGTCAGTTTGCGCAGTGGAGGAGCTAAAGTTTTATCAAGATAATGTTGACCCGGTGGATATGACATCTCTAAAGAAGCCGACCACAGAGCATGACCCGGCGATGAAGTTTAAATCGGCTGATGAAACCAAGCTTGTTGATTTTTGTCGTGGAATTGTCACGGCAGATGTCCTCTTGCAAGGACTTAATCGTGGAGCCATCGCAACTAGGAAGCTTAAAGGGGTTAATTGGGACAAAGGACACGAGAGGTTTTATACTAGTTCGGCCCCTTACGGTGAAGGTAAAGCCTACGTCTAGTTGGGTTGGTATTGCTTGAGGTTTCGATAACCAGGGAGCGAGATACGCTATGCCTGGTTCTTGATTGGTTGTTTCTTCTCCTAAGCCACCAACAGGTCGTCCCCTTATATACACGGGTCACTACTAGGAAAAGGGCTATAGATGGGATTGACACTAATGGCGCACTGAAAGTTGGTGCGCCATTAGTATATACTAATGGCGCACCACATGCTAATGCGCCATTAGAGTTGAAACTACTAATGGCGCACCATGCAAAGGGTGCGCCATTAGTATCAATTTTTTTGAACTAATGCGCCTGTTCAAACATACTAATGGCGATCCTGCTTAAATGCGCCATTAGTAGTTGTAACTACTAATGGCGCACTGTGCAGTGGGTGCGCCATTAGTATAGAATTTTTTTGAACTAGTGCGCTTGTCCAAACATACTAATGGCGATCCGGCGGCGCGCCATTAGTAGTTGTAATTACTAATGGCGCACCATGCAAGTGGTGCGCCATTAGTATAAAAAAATTTGAACTAGTGCGCCTGTCCAAACATACTAATGGCGCATCCAGATGAAGTGCGCCATTAGTATTTTTTTTATTTTTGCAAATCTACTAATGGCGCACCGCCAGGAGGTGCGCCATTAGTTACCTGGATTACTAATGGCGCATTTAGTGCTGGTGCGCCATTAGTAAGTGGGCAGCAACAAGATATTTTGGACAGCCTCTCCTACCCACACTCACTTTCTCCCCACTTCATTCTCTCCACCTCCTCCTTGTCTCGGGTGCCTCCTCTTTTTCACCTCATTTCCACCATAGATTCATTCAAATTAAGTGGTTAAATTACCTTGTTTTAATAGGTAAGTAAGGGGAAGCTATATTTATGTTGTTCTCCTACAACAATGTGCACATGCACTTTTTACGGCCTAGCTAGATCTATATATGTTCGTGGTGTTGCATATGTTTGTGGTGTTGCATATGTGTTTGCGTTTGGAGGTGTACCGGTATTTGAAATGCGATAGTTGCCAATATTTTGCCGGAATGTTGATTCATTTCCGTTTCAAGAGAATTTTGGCATTAAGCATTCTTTTGGTCCTATTTTTAGGGAAAGTCATGCCAAATTTTGTTTGGTTCTAAAATATCGTTTTGCTCTACTCGCAGCGACCATGGTCCGCACGATGACCGAAGGCATCGTGAATAGGTTTTTGAGGTCCGCGAAGGCCGAGATGCTTCAAAAGAACGAGACGGAGATAAGATGTCCGTGTCGAAGATGCAAGCTGAAGAGCCTTATGCGGACCCGGATTCCGGCAGGTGCGGGACCACCTGCTCTTGCGTGGTTTCATGGATGGCTATCGGTGGCAAGGTGATGAAGATGACTACTGAAGTCGCCCATGGGGGCGGGCAAGAAATGAGGAAGGGCAGCAAGACAACCACCGCGGCTCGGGCGGCCGAGAAGACGAAGAATCCCGGAGATGATCACGACGGTGATGTTGCATACAGTCATCATGTAGAAGATGCAGGACATGATGATGAGGAAGATGCCGGAGCAGGCGACGGGCATGATCATGAAGATGATGATGCGGCGGAGCGACGACGCTGGACCATCGATGGGCTGGGTGCAGGACCCTCATATTCAAGAGCTGCTTCTCAAGCACGGATAATGCCGAGCTGCCGCCGAGAGAAAGCCAAGATGGATCAACTTGAGTTAGACGCGTTACTCCATTGTATGAAGGATGCAGGCCCGAGGATACCCGCTGAAAGTAACGCCATGGCTCTAGAGATGAAGGTAAACACAAAATGACCGACGATGCTTCGACGAGAACATGTCATTCGCACTAACGCCTTCCCAAGGGGAACAAGTGCCCGACTAGTTTGGAGGAGGCGAAGAAAATCGTGTGTCCTCTCGATTTACCGCACGTGAAATACCATGTGTGCATGAACAATTGCATCATTTATCGGGACGAGCACGCTGAGTCTACCATATGTCCGTGTGCGGCGTCACTCGATACAAGAAGAGGAAGAAAGCTCCTCGAAAAGTGGTGTGGTACTTTCCGATCACTCCTCGTCTGCAGCGCTATTTCGCGGACCCTAAGGTAGCAAAGCTCCTGCGTTGGCACGCCGGATAGGGAGGAGAAGAAGCGAGAAGATGACGCAAATGATCCGGAGATAGATAAAAAAGACAAGATGCTGAGTCACCCTAAGGATGCGAGCCAGTGGCAAGCGTTGAACTTCGGCGCGTAAGGTGCATGGATGACACAACGACGCTAACTAGATAGAGATCCCGGTCTTGAAAACCGTGTTCATGGGACATCAAGGTGGCTTCGCGACGATGACCCGTGGAGGAAACGCAAGGATCTGTTCGATGGTGAAACCGAACCCAAAACGCCTGTATGAGGAGCGGCGAGGAAATAGACAAGCTGTTGAAAAATTGGAAAGACTGCCCACCGCCGAAAGAAGCAAAAGGCGCCAGAGCCGGAAAGAAGTGAAAGGCGCGAGCAGCTGCTGAAGGTATGGAAAACGAGGTCATTTTCGGGACTTGCCGATCGAAGATCCACCGTGTGCCTCACAGCCTTGATGTCATGCATATCACGAAGAACGTGTGCGAGAGTCTGCTTGGTACCCTGCTCAACATGCCAGAGAGGACCAAAGATGGGCCGAAAGCAAGGGCAGACTTGAAATCAATGGGCATCAGGCAGGAGCTTCACGCTAATGATGATGATGATGATGATGATGATGATGATGATGATGATGAGGCGAAGCAGGACACAGAAAGTCGTCGCAAAGGCAAAAGGCCAAGAAGACCGGAAATGACTACCCTCCGCGTGCTTCACTCTAAGTCGAGGAGATCGAGCAGTTTTTCACCTGCCTCCTAGGAGTAAAACTTCCTTACTGTTACGCTGGGAAGATAAGCAGATACCTAGACCCAGTGAAGCGAAGTTCGGCGGGATGAAGTCTCACGACGTCACGTCTTGATGACGCAGATACTTCCAGTTGCAATCCGTGGGATCATGGACACGCACGTCCGTGAAACGCTATTTGGCCTATGCAACTTCTTCGACGCCATCTCGGAAGTCGATTGGCGGAGGCAACTCGAAGGCTACGGGAAGAGATCGTGGTGATACTATGCGAGCTTGAGATGTACTTCCGCCCGCATTCTTGACGTTATGGTGCATCTGCTGGTCCATATAGTGGAGGATATCATCCAACTCGGCCGACGCTCCTGCACAGCATGATGCCGCTCGAAAGGATGAATGGTGTCATCAAAGGATACGTTCGCAACATGTCACGCCCGTAGGAAGCATAGCCAGGGGCTTTCGATCAAGAGTGCATCTCCTACGCACGAATTATCTAGGCATCGAGAACCCGCTGGTCTGCCCGTCAACAGCACCTCGGCAGGCTCGCTGGATGGGGTTACCGTGAGGGTCGCCGCGAAATGCATGTCGACTTCGATGGTCGACTCGCCGACTTTGAAAGAGCAAACCTAGTCGCGCTACAACACATAGACGTGGTCGATCCTTGGGTGGTACAGCACAAAACCTTTATTAAGAAGACGTACAATGACCGAGGCCAACAGAGGACCGACGGAGATATACTCAAAGAGCACAACTCATGTTTCACGCGTTGGTTCAAGCGAAGCTTCGTCGCCCTTTACATGAGGATTCTTCCGCGGAAGAACAACTCATATTCGCCTTGTCACAGGCGCCGAGCACAACCTGATGACCTATGAGGCGCACGATATCAACGGCGACACATTCTACACCGAGGCCAAGGACATGAAGAGCGATGGTTATCGAACTCCGGGTAACGATGGAATCCTACACCGTAACGACAAGGACAGATACTACGGAAGGATCGAGGAGATCTGGGAGCTGAGCTACGCCGAGAGAAGGTCCCGATGTTCCGTGTCGATGGGCCAAGAACGTCATAAAAGAAGACCGTATTTCACCACCATGGTTATACCGAAGCCAAATCCAAGATCATGGGCGCAAACGTCACCTTGAAAAATGAGCCATGGGTACTGGCTTCCCAAGTGGACCAATGCTTCTTCATTACCGACCCGCCAAAGCCCGGTCGTGTTGTCGGAGGAGAGGCAAAAGGAAGATCATCGGAATGGATGGAGTAGCCAATGAGCAAGACTTCGACAAATACGGGCGACCGAGGATCGAACATGACGACGATGATGAAGTAGCAGCATACACCACAAGAAGAAGCAGGACCACCCTACCTAAAGGACGTCCGTTTCATAGAAGAACTCCATTTGCGAAAAAGAAGGGCAAGAATATTGTGAAGAGATAGCTAGCTAAGATCGATTGTATTTAAATCGTAGACTTCATTTCTCGATTGTATTTCATGGGCACTTTTTGAACTATCATGAATATTTTTAATTTCATGGACACTGATCCCCTCCATCTCGATCCCCTCCATCTCGATCGCTATCCCACTCGCCAGATCCGTCCACTGCCGCCACGACCGCCCGCACCCTCGATTCCCCTACTCAACCGCCACGACCCCGCACCCTCCCTACTCAACCGCCACGCCGACCCCGCACCCTCCCTACTCAACCGCCGCCGACCCCCGCACCTCCCCTACTCAACCGGCCCCCGACCCCCGCACCCTCCCTACTCAAACCGCCGACCCCCGCACCCCACCCCAAATATTACTGTCTTATAAAAAGATATTACTGTTATGATTTAAACAAGTTTGAACATATTTAAACACAAGTAAGTATCAAACAACATTTTAATGCATAAAAAATTGTGGAGCACAGGAATCAACCCAGGACCTCTGGTGTGAGAACTAGCTGCTGACCAGTCGAACTAGTAGAGAAGACTTGATGTGTATCAGGTCCGTGGTAGATAACCCTGTTGGCTCGCAAAGTATAAAAAATACTAATGGCGACTGGATGAGGTGCGCCATTAGCATGTATGTACTTATGGCGACCGAGGGTGGTGCGCCATTAGTATTGTGCCGCCCCCATCAGATCGATCCCTCTCTCTCCCTCGCCTCGCCCATGATCCCTTCCCCTCTCCTCTCCCGGCGCCGCCGCCCGCCGCCCTCGACGCCGCCCGACACCAGCGCCGCCCGCCCACACCACACCACCGACGCCCCTCTCCCATCCTCCCTTCCTCCCTCCGACCCCACCCCACTCTCGCCGAGCAGCGCCGCCCGCCCACACCACACCACCGACGCCCTCTCCCCATCCTCCCTTCCTCCTCCGACCCCACCCCTCTCGCCGGAGCAGCGCCCGCAGGCCGACACCAACCTCGCCCCTCGCACAGGCTGCAGCAACCTCCGCCTTGCCAAGTCCGGAGCTGCTCGTGGAGGAGACGTGGCTGGAGGCGATCTCCGGGGAGGTGCCCGTCTACCCGCCGCCCTCGAGCGCCAGTTCGTCCTCAGCCCCCGCCGACCTCGTCGATTCAAGCTCGCCTGCAAGGTATGCCGCTACTTCTTCCCTGCCTCCTGTTGCAGCTGATGGCCGATGGATTTGATTCAGATTGGTTCAATAAATTAGGCTAGGGTTTGATGGATTCTAGTGATTTGTTCCAAGAACAAGATCGATTCCCCTATCCTGTGATTTAGATTCAATCAATTTGGTTAAGGTGGACATGCTTGTAGAAATCCCCATCTATTTCTTCTTATTAATCCACGAGAGAAACACGTTAGATCCGTGCTATTACTCGCATTCTGCGATTCTTGGTAGAAAATCACATTACTTAGTATGTGTTCGTAAGAACATACAGAGGAAGTATATAAACAAGATGCCGGTTTGCTGTAGGCAGCCATGTCCGTGGATTGGGACTATTTACATGTGATTCATTTGGCATATAGAAGTAGTACAAAGCAGGGATGTTGAGACAGTGCTCTGAAGTCTGAACTTGAACTTACTGTTTAGACATTAGCATGTTGCCATCTGGTTTTTTTTCTTGTTTGAGCAATGACTGTTGGGATTCAGAACTAGAACACTTGAATACTCCCTGCAGTTTTTTAAACTGTAGTTGCACTACAACAGGATACTTGTATTATTGTCGATTGCTCCATGCTAATATTTAACAGGAAAACCTCACCTCAATCTTAGTTTACAAGTGCACATGTGTCTTTGTTTCAAAAAGAAAAGAAAAAAACAAAGTCCATGTCAACAATAAATTAGTTGTATCATCTCCATATTATGAATGGACAGCTGCATGTGGCCTATGGTTAGAAAGGGCAGCATAATACGGTGAAACGATTTTAACAAGCAGCCGATCACAGAACACAGCGGTGGTGATCATTGTCTCGATGAATAATGAGTTAATAAGCTTAGAGAGGCCGCCACTGGTTGGTCTAGAGGAGACATAAGTTGTATCACTGGAATAGAAACACTTTTCCTAAGATTAGCACATATGTGACCAATCTGTCTAGCCAGAACTGAACTGGACTCAGCTAAAAGTGATCTTCAAAGAAAATTGGTTATCAATAGTTTCATGCCTATGAAAACTATAATCCGTGATTGTACATGCCAAGGTGTGTTTGGATTTAACATGTGTGCTTCTATCTATTGCATAATTAAGCAAAACCAATGACAGAAATATGTTAAATTTGGAACAGCTAGTGAAGAATTAGAACATTTTCTACAAAGCATTTTTGTGTGGTGTGCTTTCTACTACCTCGATTGAAAATTATAAGTAGATTTATTATGGTTAGAAGCCTGAATTCAGACAGTCAAAGCTAAACTTTACATTGGACAGTCAAGAAGATCCATCCCTCTTATGTTTTAGATACTAGTACTCTATTAGTGAACATCCAGGTTTCCCTCTATGTTTCGTAATATTTCTATGTTCTACAGGGTACTAGTAATTATACTATGTTCTACAGGGTATTTGTTAGTCATTCACTAAAAGATCCTCAACAGACTGCATGCATCTAGTATTAAATTTCTTGGACGGATCATCTCTTTTAGCAAAGGACTGTAATAATTAACTAACTGAAAATTTGACATTCTAGACTATGCTTGGCTCTGGTCATGAATTTTATTTTACTTTCCCCACTTTATAACATTCAGAAATTGTTTACTAGCTCAAGCTTCTCCTTTGCACTTTATCACTTCAATCTGCTGCTACCTCAAGCTTCTCGTTTACACTTGTGCCAAGTAGCATTTTTTCCTTGTATAATTATATGGTGGTTGACTGAGCTGCTACTTTTTCCTTGTAGAAGATCGCAGGTCAGTGGGAGGGATCCGATGCACGACACGAATCACTAGCAAGGCAGCTACCTAGAATAATAGGTTGACTCACCTATATATACTACTATCTTGCATCTCTCTCTTGTTTCCTCTTCTACTACAATACAAAGAGAGTCATTTCAGTTACTTGTCTTAGTGTGTGGTGTGGCTGTTTATTGTTCAACACCAGCAGCTAGCTATACTTAGGTCGAAGAGAAACGACATGGCTCTCCAATTTTAAGTAATCTTGCATATGTTAGAAACTACATATATGGTCTCCGGTTTTCTTACCTCTACTCTAAAACACCAACGCATCAACAAAAGAAGATGGTATTTTGTTACGCTTTCAGTTCGTGTCACAGGGAGATATAATGTTTTACAATCTTTACGGTTATATTGGAGTTAGGTTTTTGAATATGAGTAGCAGTGACTTGGATATACCTTATGGAGTTGTAACAGTTCCTCTTGGTGCTTAGGTGCATTTTCTTTGTGTAACTTGGTTTAAAATGTGATTTGGTCTTTTGTGGCATTTGGATGCCTAAATCCCATTTTCTTAATCATATTACTTGGAAACTTTTGGTTATCTCCTCTCAGTGATGAAATAATTTATATGTACTGCACTTTTTCATAATTAGGTAATAACGTTGGTTACAGTTTTGGTAGTTCAAACGGAATGTATCTCATTTTGTAGACAGATTATTTTCTGGAATATCATATATTCAAATTTGTAATGAATGATGGCTTCTACCTGAATTGGTAGACTCTGTGGTGTTAGTTTGTTCTAAATACAGTAAGATAATTTTAACAACTGTAGAACATGTTGAGATTAGCAACTTTTTTGTGACATCAACCAACAGTCCTGTCCTTGGGTTATCCTATTTTATATTTTTATTACTAACTTAAGTTTGAGTAAACAGTGGCAGTGAAGTCCTCATAATAATCAGGCGGATGTTAACTTTCTGATGTCCCCAGAAGTTAACTAAGATTGTGGTGCTAGTAGAGGCACATTGTGGCCTTTTCATCCATATGAAAGTAGAGGCACATTGTGGTGCTAGTTTGCTGGGTTTTGTCTCCGACCATCGTGTCGTGATGATATTGCAGGTACCCCGAGAGGCCCTTGAGTTTGCCGGAATGTCGATTAACTTCCGTTCCGGCAAATTCGGGTACTCCATATGTCCTATTTTCAGCAAAGGTCATGCTGAAATTTTCCGTGAATTTTAGCATGACTTTGCTAAAAATAGGACATATGGGGTACTTGTGACTAATGCATGGGCCGGGGTATCTTAGTAGTTAATTAAGTAGGATCAAGTGCCCCGGCGTACTTGTGACTAATGCATGGCTTTTAGGGTGCCTCGGTGTCGATAAAAACCGAAATGATGAAAGGTTAGGATTTTAGGGTGCCTCGGCGTCGAAAAACCCTCAATGATAAAAGCTTAGATTTTAGGATGCCTCGGTGTCGATAAACCCTAAATGATGAGACCATGATCTTGTTCCTTGACAATAACCAACTTTTTGACCAAACTTTGTTTCTATTTAGAGAGAAACATGGCCCACAACGATGAGGCCGGGGGTTCGGGCGGCAAGGCATTATGGGATCTGTCCCAGGAGATGGAGGAACAACCTCACTTGTATGAGGACGCCGCCTTCCCCACCGATCCTGAGACCACTGATGGTACCGCCGAGGATGACCCCACTGATGCCACCAGTGATGGTGCCGCTGAGGATGCCACCACTGATGATGGCGGCGCACGCACAGATGGCAGCCAACAGAAGAGGCAACGGAAGGACCGGCGCCCGACCGTGCTCCGCACCCTCAAGGAGGAAGTTACTGAAGTGGACTCCGACGGGAATCCAACGGCGCCCGAACGAATAGTCAAGGGGTACTCGCTTCAGCTCGGGTGCATTCTCCGGAGCACCGTCTCGATCAACACCGAGAACCTGAGGCATCCTGACCGAGGGAATTTGCGCAACCTCCTCTTCACGGTTGCACGAGCGATACAAGTTCCCGCTGCTTTTGAAAACACAAGCCTCAAAGGGAATAAAGTGAACAATGCTGCCCTCACGAAGATGAGCAAGGCCCTGTCTACTTGGAAAAGCAATGTGAAGAGAATGATCGAGAAAGGTGAGAGTTATGAGAAGATCAAGGAGAAAAATCCTTCGATCACCGAAGATGACTACAACGACTTCAAGATCAATTGCTCGAGCACCGCAAACTCCCAATCAAGTGAGTGTGGGAAACAAATGCGAGAGCTGAACATAGGGGAACACACACTCGGTCCCGGTGGTTACAGAGTGGCGGAGCCTATATGGGACAAGGAGGAGGCGGACCGTGCCGAGCAAGGCCTACCGCCCCTCTTCGATAAATACGGTGACAAGCAGACCAGGAACTTTGTCAGGGCCCGGTACAAGAAGGACCCGAAAACAAAGGAGCTTACCACGGATCCGAAGACCAGGGCGCTTGAGGTTGTTCTGGTAAGGAATACCACCCCCGGGGTAATTAGCTCCATACGGTTGCATTCTAATTAATGAAGCCAAATTTCTAAATGGTTCACATTCCTTCCGCAGGCGACTGAAAGCAGTAGCGTGGGGTCGACTAAGAGCAACCATTGGGACACCACTCTAAATAGGGGGTTGAATGTAATGAAGAACAAGGATAAGCTCAGTAAACCGACGTCAGCTGGTCGTGTGGCCGGCAAAGGCTTGTCGACAAAATGGGGGTCATACTATACCGCTGGTGTGCGGAAGGAGAAAAAGACCAGCTCGGAAAGCCAGGCACGAGAGGTTCAAGAACTCAAGGCACAGGTGGCGCGGATTCCGGAGATTGTCCAAGAGCAAGTGGAACAACGACTCGGAGCGACGATCACCGCCATTGTGCCTACCTTGATCCAGGGGTTGAGGCGTGGATTGCGGGCGCCAACGAGGGCCGCCCGATTCCTAGCTTCACGCCCAGCAACTTCGCAGAATGCGATGGCGGGGGCCATTGGTGTCTCCGGCGGAGGCGGCATTGGTGTCTCCGACGCCGCACGGAGCTTAATGCACCGGGTGTCGCCGCCGCCACCTCTGCGCAAGCGGCCCCTCCGTCATCTGACGCCCGCCGTTGGCGGTGCCTCGACATTAGCCGAGCTCGGCGCCATCATCACGGTAACTAATTAAGCCTCTCTCGTCGAGGACTTCATCTCCTTGCCTTTGATCGGGCATCCCCGGCGCCCTACATGTTTTCGCAGGCGCCGCCGGCGTTCCGTGCACTCTCCGCGCCGTGAACAACGAGTTGGTCGATGTCGCCAAGGGAAAAATCGTTCAACCGGGCAACCCCTTCTTCCACGGTACCCAGATGCCACCCAACTTGTTTAGGGTTCAACTGGTTTGGGTGCTGCCAGGCTGCGACGAGTTGTTACCTCCGATTCAACCCGTCGGGGCCGACGATGATCACGTGATGACCCTCAGCGCCGCTGAGCTGGCCCTGCTTTGGCGAAGAGCCGATTCGTTTGAGGCGGGGACACCACCCAAAGACAACACCGCCCATCGTGCCGTCGCTAAGTCGGCCCCATGGCAAGACCGCCCGAACGGTGCGGACATCCCTATGCCACTGGATCCAAACATGCATATGGCACAGGATCGTAACGACGACGACGACGATACATTTGCCAACGTCGATCGATACTTTGCCGATCATGGGTGCGGTGGCGACTTCATGGGGCCTCCTTCTCAAGAACCCAACCCAACAAAAGACGGCGCGATCTAGCTGGTACCACGGAGAAGCCAAGTAGCAACAGCGTCGTCTCGCGTTCAGCTCTCGAGACGCCTCCGGCTGCCGACTTCACCGAGCCTCGGATAGGCGAGGTGCGAAATATTATCAGCCCCAACACACTCAAGAAGGCGGTCGTGAGCAGAACTCGGTCCCATTACGGGAGAAGAAGAAGGCACGCAAAAGAAAGACTAACAAGGGTGCGGGCCAGCCGCACCGAAATGCGATCCGTGCTCGGGACGGGCCACCTTCACCGAGGATATCTCGAGGAGGGTGCATGTGGCGGGTAGGGCGATGCTACCGACAAATATGCTCAATGCTGCAACCGGTGCTATCGGAGTCTACATGATGTGTTCTTTCTTTGGAGAAGCGGCGTCTCGTAGAGAAGGATGTGGCATACCGGTTTTCGTGGCCAAGGTGCCGATGGCAAGGGCTTTGTGGATAACTCCATCGGGCGTCACGATCGTCCTGCGGTTTGATGACATCCACGCTATGTTGAACCTTCATCCGCTCCACTACACCTTCGTTCGGCTATTTTCGCTGAGTATGGAGATGCGGATCATTCGCGACAAGACCCGGACATCGTGATAGTCGACCCCTTCTACATGCGTGCCAAGATCTTGGGCAGCGCTGGAACCGCAAGTCGCGAGTTCTTACCTCGAAGGCGTCATTACGGCAAACCAAGATAAGGATAACTTCCTCGTGCCTTACTTTCCGAGTAAGTCCTCCCCTCAACCGCCCGTAACATATGAATTCTTAGATTTGATCGTTTTCTTTTAACATTCCGTGTTTTCTGCAGTGACACACATTGCACGCTCATCCTCCTAAGCCCCAAATATTCCATGGCCACGTATTTCGACCGGACCGTCGACCGAACGTAGACTACACAAATGTCAAGAAGGTTCTTGATGATGTTCTCCCGGCACGCCCAATCTGGAGGCACCTTCACCAGGCCTATTCGTGAAAGCACGGCAAGCACGTGTTCTCCCACAATACGACGTTCTGCTGCGTCAAGCAGCCGCCTGGCGGTCAGAAGGGTGCCTACTACGCCATCCATCACATGCGGGCGATCATACGGGACCATCATCAACATCTGCTACCAAGTAAACTCCAAGATTGGGCGCGGCGTGTCGGCAATCCAGGACACGGACATCGACAAGAATTCTTTCGCATCCAAATCGGAGTTTGCGGAAATCATCCATCAAGATGTCCGCCGTACCTCGGGGCAGTTCTACCTCGAAATCAACCGTCCAACGGTGACATCGACACAATGCTACAAATGCAGGATGACAACGCCCGTTCTTTCATGACTCCCACGATAGACGGCGGCTTCATCCACGCCCGTCCCTTGAGTCGAGTTGTCAGTTACGAAACATCGATTGGCTCATGTTGTAATTAAACTTTAATGAACTTGTAGTATGTCTCTTTGGTTTCAAGAGTCGTTCAACTTAGATGTAATCGATGCTATTAATGTCTTGCTTTTCTCTTCCGATCGCTCGTTGCATACTTATATATTGCTTATGTATTGTGCGTGAATTGGTACTAACGTTTCGTTTGGCTAGTGCATAGCGATGCCGGCGTATGTCGTGTACAAGGGTAAGGTTCCCGGAGTCTACGATGGTGGGAGGAGTGTCGGAGACAGGTTCACCGATTCAGTGGTAACAGTTACAAAGGGTACACCACTAGGGCGAGGCGAATCTAGATCGCCCGCTATCTAGCGGGAGAGGGAGGAGCGTTGGAGGAACCGGATGAAGACGAGTTTCATCGTGATGATGCTCATCATGATGACCGCAGCTCTCTTCTATGTGATGGTAGTTTAGATGATCGATATCGACTTGTAATGTGAAGACAAACTCGCTACTCGCGGTCTCGAGACTTGTAATATAATGTTCTATCTTTGTTCGGTCTTTTCAATTCGGAGACTAATATGATGAATTATATTCGGAGACTAATATGATGAATTGTATTCAAAGACTAATCTTCTATTGTATTCGATGAATCTGTTGTTGATGTGCGCTGTCTATATTTTGTCAAATTATACATTTTGTAACCTGTGCAAAAAACAGAAAACAAAAAATAAAAAAAAACCTAATATTCATACTAATGGCGCATCACTGGTCAGTGCGCCATTAGTATGCCGCGGTTTACTAATGGCGCATCTCGTGGTCGTGCGCCATTAGTATGCCAAAGCACCTGGGTATACATGGCCCCGGAGGCATACTAATGGCGCATCGTAGCCTATACTAATGGCGCGCAAGGGTGGTGCGCCATTAGTATACCAGATACTAATGGCGCACCACTGGTGCGCCATTAGTAAAAATTACTAATGGCGTGCTAGTAATGGCGCACCAGTGATGCGCCATTAATGGCCAAATTAGGTGCGCCATTAGTAGCGGTTTTTCTAGTTGTGGGTTGACGCCCTGTGGCCTACAGAGTCCCGGACGGCTTATAAAAAATGTCCGGCTCGGTGACTAGTTAAGTCCACCTTATGATACAAGTCATGCCATTATGGCGGTTTACTACAACGGGCCTTAAGTCGCCTGTGGGCCTTAGGCCCTTTGTTGAGACGCCATCTTCATGCTAGGACTTGGGCTTCTGTCTGGTAATCTCTTTACGTAACCCGGCCCCTCCTGGGCGGCTTACACAAATAGTTATATCCCCAACATTAGGCCCCAGATTGATTTGAACCTGTTCATGTCAATCTTAAAATAACAAAACATAAATCTTCGTCTCGACTGCAAAAAATACTTTCTTTAACCCGCCGTGACGTCATTCTTTGGATCCGTGTTAACCCGTCATGACGTCATCTTTCCTTTTTATTCCACCGTATCGCCCAACGGATCTCTGTCTTTATTGTCCGTTCCGGAAATCGATGCGTCGGGGCCGCTGGATAATAATTCTTATCTCCTCGTTTCCCGCGCTTTCTTAGTTATTCTCTCCTTATAAATAGGCGCGACCTAGGTTTCATTTTCACCCTTCCAGTCGTCCTCTTCCTCTTACCTCCTCTCGAGCTCCGCCACCACCACTGTCAAGCTTCTCGTCTTCACCGACCCAGGCCGCCGCATCAACCTGAATCGGATCAGAAAATGTTGGCGAACCTCCACAGTTCCTCCAGATCCGTAAGTTTCCTTTCCTTCCCTTCTTAGATCTGCATTAGAGCTTCTTCGAGTTCGTCGTAGTTCATCACCATTAGAGCCATCTCCTTGTTAG
The DNA here is from genome assembly GCA_021605205.1 of Aegilops longissima. Taxonomy (NCBI): domain Eukaryota; kingdom Viridiplantae; phylum Streptophyta; class Magnoliopsida; order Poales; family Poaceae; genus Aegilops; species Aegilops longissima. Next base: position 46,978,807 of record CM038681.1, on the reverse strand, counting down.
TTTTTTTCTCCTAGATACCAATTCCGATCCGAGAATGATATAAAACAGCTGCGGTAGTTGTTTTCGCCCTTATCTTGGATACGAAACAGATCTCTTTCTCTGTATGAAGGCCTTATTCGAGCCTATGAACGCATCTGCGTAGGTTTTTAGGTCTAGAAAAACTTTCTTATCAGAACAGACCTTTGATCTCAAATCATAGCAGAAGATTATGAAACCTGTTTTTATCACCCGAAAAACTTCTTATGTTAAATGCCTTTAACATAACTGTCCAGGTATCCGGTTTAAATGCATTCCACTTGATCTGTGAACCTTGGCGCCTTCTCAGGTCTTTAAAACTTTTGAACTGTTGCTAACACTTGTAGCGGCTTAAATAATGTTGCTCAATTATCCTTATGTCAATAGGCCCCTTTAAGCCGCTACCTTCAGTAATTTGGATATTTTCTTCCGGGTTTAAATTTAAACCGGAACTTCTTATTTTGTAATAGGCCAATCTGTTGTCATGGCGCCTAAGTCGACCAAAGCTCATGTAACCTGCAACTGGGTCCCATCCACACTCACTAAGAGCAAACTGGCTGAATTTGTGAAGTCTGGCCATTTGCCAAAAAAGGAGGTCATGTCTTATCGCGTCCTTAACCCATCTTAAAGAGAAGCCTCAACCCAAAGAAGGGGAGGTAATAGTTTTCACGGATCACATGAGCCGGGGATTTGCCCCTCCCGGCTCAAAGTTCTTCAGAGAAGTTTTGAATTTCTTTGACCTGAGACCTCAAGACATTGGACCCAATTCCGTGTCCAATCTTTGCAATTTCCAAGTCTTCTGTGAGGAGTACCTGGGAGAGGAGCCAAGCCTGCTCTTCTTCAGAGAACTTTTTTGCTTGAACCGGCAGAATGAGCGTGCCAACGGGCCGAGTCTTGAACTTGGCGGTATCTCGATCCAGCGACGGAGGACTATGCATTTCCTTATCTGAGCTGCCGAGTCACCGCAAATATTGGAACGATCATGGTTCTCTTGTCGAGATACTTCTCCGGCTGATGAGAAGCCTCTGCCGACTTCGCGCCACAATGCCTTGAGTCCAACCATCCGATGGCGGATAAACTGACCGTTGTTGAACGTCTGGCGCTTAACCCCACCATCAAGAAGATTAAAGCTCTTCTGGGAAATGGTTTAAATGGCATCGACTTGGTCCGGGTCTGGGTCACTTGGCGAATACTCCCATTAAGCCGCCGCTCCGGCTTAATGTGTACCTATACAGGCGAACAGAACGACCCAATGCGCCACAGTTGTGACGACTTACCAGATGATGTGGCTGATGCTACAACCCAGTCACTGCTGAAGGAGGGTACTGTTATCAATAATACCTTCGGGTTACTTCCCTTCTGCAAAAAGAACCCGTCCCCCGCAGTAAGTTACCAATCTTAATAAATACTCTTTAACATGTTTACCTCTTTTGTACTTATAATTCCTTATCTTTTCCACAGGCCGGTGATGATTTCTGGAAAGTCAGATATGACCACGAGGCCGCCCAACAAGCCCGAGCAGCCAAGAAAAATGAAAGGAAAAACGCTAAGACGGGGACTTCAAAAAAGAAGAAACCCAGCGCCTCCGAATTGGTCAAACTGGATGACTCTTCTTCAGATGAGGAAGAGGTAATCCCTTATTCTCTTAACTCCATTGTTACTATTTTATTGATATTTCCGCCTTTCAGGAAGACACTAGAAACAACCAAGCTCATGGCGAAGAGGTAACTATAATCTCCTCCGACTCAGAGCCTTTGCCAAAGCACAAAACCCGGCGGGTGACCCGGAAAGTAAGATTTTCACATCCCTTAGCTTCTCAAGATCCTCAATTTCTTTTGAAGCAACAACAGCTTGAGAGCCGAAGGCAAACCCGGACAAGTAAGGATGTAGAGCTCTCTTCCGGCTTACCTGATGTGAGCAGGAAGCGTCGAACTGAGGTCATCTCCGCTTTGTGTTCTGTTTATCCTTTGGCGGGTTTAATTCGTCAGCCTCTCAATTCATCTGACTCCAATTATCAGGATACCTCTCCTTCCTCTGGCAAGTCTATGCAATCCAACATGCCGGCCTTCAAGACTGCCCCTGGGTAATGTACCTTTGTTATCCTCATGCTTTGTCTTACTCATATTTTGTACTCATCCCTTTGTTTTATCCACAGTGTACAGGTGAAGCCCAGTAAGAGGGCAAAAAAGAATAAGCCGATCGAAGACCCGGTAGCAACTGAGCCGGAGCTCGGAACAGCTGCCCCTGACGCTTCTACCCATCAACCTCCTCCTGAGCCGGCCTATGAAATTCCAACGCCATCTTCTGACCCGCTTGCCGAAGCCACTTTAAACAGCTCCGATAATCCGGAAATTCCTAGCCCGGTCAAGACAGCTGAGCCGGAAGTTGAATTCTTGAAGAGCCAGTATGTTGAACTGGGGCGGCCTACTGTCCTTGCCAGATGTACAGCCAAGGAAGAACTTGTCAAACACCGGAAGACCAAACAGGACATCGCTGATTATGCTCACTTAAGCATTGGCGATATAGTCTCAGGCTATCTGAATCAAGTGCATAACAGTCGTGACCTGGAAATTGACATAGTGAAACAGACACAGCATAAATCTGAGGTATAACTTAAAATATTTCTCCTGAATCTTACTTACTGTACCAGCCCCCAAGTCTACTGCTTATAAGTAAATATGCCATAGACTTAGATACCTGCTTATTGTTAGTTCATCCGGTTTACAAGAAAGGATTTTTAATCCGGCCATAGTATAGCAACTTTAAAACGTGCGATACACATTAGCCCCCAAGTGTCAAGTATCTTTACTTGTATAGTGCTTGAGACTTTAATATGCATAATCTGGCCTTATAAAGTAAAATTTTCTTCAGCATACATTAGCCCCCAAGTGTCAAGTATCTTTACCTGTAAAGTGCTTGAGACTTTCATATGCATAATCATAACCTTAATTATAACCCGGCGTCAATGCAGGTCTCCACCAGTCAATTTGAATTGGAGATTGCTGATCTGAAGACCCGGCTGGCGGCCCAAGAACTTGAAATTCAAAAAGCCAACTCCAAATTCGCATTCAGCGTCTCTGAGCAAGAAAAGTTGAAGAAGGATTTTGACGCGGCGAAGAAAACCTGGGCAGATGAAAAATCTTCACTTGTGACCCGGGCCGAGACAGCAGAAGTAGCTCTTGCCGAAGCAACTGCCGAACTGTCCGACTTAAAGCACCAGATATCCCAAATGGTCTCAACAATTTTCGGCAAGTTACTATGTGTAACTTTTGAACATCACCATGATTTATTTGATAACTATTTCAGATATTATCTCCGGCTTAATCTTATATGTATAAACGCAGGCCCCAGGAGTACCAACCTGAAGCAGAATATGCTGATCAAGCTTAAGGCGGTGTATACTCTAGTGGAACAGCTGTACATCGGGTCACAACGTGCTTTGGCCGTTGTGGCTTTATCAAATGATACTCCTTATCTACTGCAGGATGTGCTCAAACGGCTTGTCGTGTTACCTCAACGGATTCAGGAGCTAAGGCGGGCATCTGGTAGAGCCAGGGCCATAGCCGCCTTAAGCCGGGCCAAAGCGTTGGTTCCAAAGCTAGACTTAGCCGATGGTGCTCTTGGATATCCTAGTTTGAAGGAGGACGGCTCTGCATTCAATGAATCAGACTTCACCACCTGTGTGAGAGTCGTACGTCCTGTGGCCACCATCATCGGCAATGATATTGATCTTACGAAGTATCAGCCGGGTTATGACAACGAGAACCGGAGGATTCCAACTCCGCATTATGATGATGTCAGCCTGATCCCTCCAACTCGTAAGCATACCTTTGCTCCTGAAGTTGACCCGGCCAATTTAATAGATGATGAAGCTGAATTTGAAGCCTTAAGCGGCATTGACTGGACCTCGTCAACCTTCCAGGACAAAACAGCAGACGAAGAGGCGGAGAAGGATAACCCGGAGTCTTCAAGTCCACCAAAGGAGTAACCCGCCTGGCACTAAGTCTTTGAAAAAATAATGCTTCATTATTCAGACTCGGGGAGTCTTGTAATAGGGTAGAAAAAACTTCTTAACTCTGTCATGCCTTTGCGCATGTTTGTGGTGCTTAACAATGTCACAAGCCGTTATCATTGTATACTGCCGGCTTACATGAATTGCTTCTTGACATCCCAAAGCTTTTTGCTTTACCCTGTGTATAAAAAACAAAAAATTCCTTTGGCGTCTTACCACATCCGGGGTCATGTAAAATAATGTTAACCCGGAGTATGAACCAAAACATCATAAGTATCAGCCGGTCATGATCATGACCATAATAATATACCTGTTATCTTATTGAAGCGTACATTACCGGCTTACGTGATCCCAAAAAGCAGACAGTTACACTCAACTTCTGAAAATTGGCACATATAATGTTTACCTGGCCCTTAATATTATTTACTCTTATAGAATAAAGTAAACCTAATTTTCAAAGGCCTCTAATTCGAATACGATCAGTAGAACCGTTCCAAAGCGGTTAAGCTAAGATTCGGATACGATCATATAGCCCCCAATGGCTTTGGCGATGCCGATCAAGTGGGTATCGCCAGCTATGTTCTCTTTGGTTGAATCGACCTATGTTTGAACAGGAAGCCCCAAGTGACCATGAGAGTTGTTTAATGACGCTGATTCGAATACGATCCACGTCAGACCCAAAGGGGTTAAGCTATGATTCAAATATGATCAAGAAGCCCCCAAGTGGGTTTGGCAGTGTGCCGATCAATTGGGTATCGACAGCTATGTTCTCTTTGGTTGAATCGACCTATGTTTGAGCAGAAGCCCCAAGTGACCATGGCTAGATCCAGATATGATCATAAGCCGGACCAAAGGGAAAACCGGATTCAGATATGATCCGCTCCCTGTTAGTTGTTTCCACCACCTGGTAAACAAGACACATAGACTTTGTAGGATGGATAGGAAAGTGGTCCTGCTTTATTGCTTTATATAATATATACATTGCTAAAAAAGAAAAACAAATATACTCTGGGAGCCGGTGGCTCAAGTATAGTAGGGCCGGAGATGCGCTATGTTCCACGGCCGGCGGGTCTCTTCCTCTGACTTACGTGAGTCTTTGTGCTCTCGAATATCGATGAGGTAATATGACCAGTTGTTGAGATTCTTGCTGTCCACAAAAGGTCCTTCCCAAGGAGGGGACAGCTTGTGCATATCAGATTGATCCTAGATGAGCCGGAGCACTAAATCGCCTTCCTGGAAAGTTCTGCTTCTAACCCGGCGGTTGTGATAACGGCGCAGGTCTTGCTGGTAAATCGCCGAGCGGGCTATTGCCAAGTCTCGCTCTTCATCCAACAAGTCAAGTGCATCCTGACGAGCTTTTTCATTATCAGCCTCGACGTAAGCCGCCACCCGGGGTGAATCATGCCGGATATCACTTGGCAGAACCGCCTCTGCTCCGTACACCATGAAGAAAGGTGTATAACCAGTAGACCTGTTAGGCGTTGTGTTGATGCTCCATAGGACAGAGGGTAACTCTTCCACCCAACAACCCGGAGTTCGCTGTAAGGGAACTAAGAGCCGGGGTTTGATACCTTTCAAGATGTCTTGATTAGCTCTTTCTGCTTGACCATTAGACTGGGGGTGAGCAACAGCCGAAACATCAAGCCGGATGTGCTCTTGTTGACAGAACTCTTCCATGGCACCCTTGGAGAGATTAGTACTATTATCAGTTATAATGCTATGCGGAAAACCAAAACGAAAGATCACCTTTTTGATGAACTGAACCGCCGTGGCTGCATCACACTTACTGACCGGCTCTGCTTCAACCCACTTGGTGAATTTATCCACTGCCACCAACAGGTGTGTCTTTTTATCCTTAGACCTTTTGAAAGGTCCAACCATGTCAAGCCCCCAGACTGCAAACGGCCGAGTAATCGGAATCATCCTCAATTCTTGAGCCGGCACATGAGCTCGTCGTGAGAATTTTTGACATCCGTCACATTTGCTGACCAGATGCTCCGCATCAGCATGAGCCGTCAGCCAATAAAAACCATGACGAAAAGCCTTGGCTACCAGAGACTTTGAACCGGCATGATGACCGAATCACCTTCATGAATCTCACGAAGTATATCCTGAACCTCCTTAGGTGATACACAACGTTGAAACGCCCCAGTGACGCTGCGGTGATGCAACTCACCATGAACAATCGTCATGGATTTGGATCGCCTGATGATTTGTCTTGCCAAGGTCTCGTCCTCAGGAAACTCTCCCCGGGTCATATAGGCCAAATATGGGACCGTCCAATCCGGGATGGCATGGAGAGCCGCCACCAGCTGCGCCTCCGAGTCTGGCACTGCAAGCTCTTCCTCTGTAGGCACTATGACAGAAGGGTTATGCAAAACGTCAAGGAAAGTATTAGGCGGCACCGGCTTACCTTTGAGACCCAGCCGCTTAAAGCATCAGCCGCCTCATTCTTCCTTCGATCAATGTGCTCTACTTGATAACCTTTGAAGTGCCCAGCCACCGCATCAACTTCACGACGATAAGCCGCCATAAGGGATCCTTAGAATCCACGTGCACGACACTGTTGAGCGACGAGGTCTGAATCGCCCAAGCATCTTACCGGCTCAAATTCATCTCTTTGACCATCCGGAGGCCATGGAGTAAAGCCTCGTATTCAGCTGCATTGTTAGTACAGGGAAACATAAGTCGGAGCACATAACAAAATTTGTCACCTCGGGGAAGTTAACACGACTCAGCCCCGAGCCTTCCAACTACTGGACCCATTAAAGTGAATAGTCCAATATGTGTTATCCGCTTCTCTTACGGTGCTTGCAACTCCGTCCAATCATTGATAAAGTCCACTAGGGCTTGAGACTTGATAGCTGTGCGTGGCATATACTTCAAACCGTGAGGCCCAAGCTCGATGGCCCACTTGGCAACTCGATCCGTGGCTTCCCTATTCGGATGATGTCTCCCAAGGGGCTGAACTTACCATAGTTATAGGATGACCGGGAAGTATCTGCTTTAGCTTCGGCTCGCCATGAACACCCCATAAACAAGTTTCTGCCAATGCGGATACCTTTGCTTGGATTCTATGAGCACCTCACTGATGTAATAAACCGGCCGCTGAAATGGATGCTCCTTGCCAGTCTCCTTACGCTCCACCACAATGGCCACACTAACAGCACGTGAGTTAGCAGCAACATACAACAGCAATGGCTCTTTATCAATTGGAGCCGCGAGAACCGGCGGCTTAGACAACTGTCTCTTTAAATCTTCAAAGGCAGCATCAGCAGCCTCACTCCAGACAAAAGTGTATGTTTTCTTCATCATCTGATATAGCGGTAGAGCCTTCTCACCTAGCCGGCTTATGAATCGGCTTAAAGCAGCCACGCGACCTGCCAGTCGCTGAACATCATTGATGCACACTGGTTTAGCCAGAGAGGTAATCGCCTTGATCTTCTCCGGGTTAGCTTCAATGCCCCTGTTTGAGACCAGGAATCCCAAACGTCTGCCTGCAGGTACACCAAATACACACTTAAGCATAGCACACGATGGATTTGAGTTCTTGAAGGGCAGCTTCGAAGGGCTCAAGGGATACGCAGTGGGCCGGATGACCAAGAGTCGTCGCGGCAAGATCTACATCGACAATGAAGGCTGGGTCCCCGAGGCCGACTCAATTGAGTATGGGTACCGGGTCCCCTTTGGCGGAATCCACGTCTTCATCGGCCGGATTGGTGAGTCGGGCCTAGAGCCGGACAGCTGCACCGACCTCATTGAGACGGCTCAGCGTGCGAGACCCGCCCGGATTCAACCTACCATGAAGCGTGCCTTTGTGGGCTGTATTCACGGAGAGGCACTTTCTGAAGGATCTAAAGATGGCGAAGAGACGGTCGTCCCATCAGATGACGATTCGTCCTCCGGTTCAACAGATTCTCTGTATCAGGTCCAAGAAGGCATGCTTGGGGGCTGTTCTGACGACTCTAGCGTTCCAGACTTCTATGAGCCACCAAGCTGGGCAGGAGTCTTCATGGCTGGTACTCAACCCGGCCAAAACTCGACGGCTGCGACAGCAATAATGTCCGGTTCAGGAGCGGTCGGGGCAGGAGGCTCTGCTTACGCCCGGCTCAGTCTTGATAGATCTTATGGACAAGTTGACGGCCCCTGTTAACCACCACGGTTATTCCTACAAACCGGATGAGCACAACGCTGGAGGTGGCAAAGGTGCTTGAGGAGATAGCCTCAGCCAAGGAGGCCTTGGCGGTGAGGACACCAGCTAGCTATGAGCGGGCGGCTTTGGATGCACGGGCACAACGACTCCAGTCAGAGGCTTTCCAGCTTAATATGAGTCTGAATGCATCCAATGAGGTGATGAGAAGGAGACATCAGAAGACACAGTCCCGTCTGCCTCCGGTTTACGATCCTCGGAATCTTTTCACAAAACCCGGAGCTGGTCCTAGCAACCCGCCCGAAGCCAATCAGTTTACAACACCCGGAGCTGGAGGGCCGGTTCAGCCTCGAGAGATGGCACCTCTTCACGGGAGCATGGCCCCGCCCTGATACATACCGACACCGCCGGGCCACTTCTCCAACCCCATGGAGAACTTGATAGCGGCATCGGCGCGTTTGGCGGCTCTTCCAGTGGATGGTGATGACCCGACGGCGGTGGAAACCCGGAGAGTCAGGGATCTTCTTCAGACGGCCTTGGCATAGCAAGAGACCTATTCTTACAGCAGGGACATGATTCATTCCACTCCCCAGCCTTGGTTAGCACCTCGTCCAAACCGGAGTCCGAGTTACAGCAGGCACATGGAGTCAGAAGCTTTATCCAGCAATGCCTAGCGTCGTAACCAACCCGGTGTCTATAACCCGGTACAGGATCGATTACATCAGGAGGATGAACGGGCAGCTCAATTAGCGGCTCAGCAGACGACATATGAAGGTCTCCCAGAGTATCCAACGACTTCTGTCGGAGCAGGAGTGGCCACTAGAACCGGTGGTGTCCCTTGTCTGGTGCCGGCTCTGCGGGATGTGCGTCTGCCCAAGGATTTCAAGGGACCTCGAAAGGTGCCGAATTACACGGCCGACTTACAGCCAGGGGCATGGATTGAAAGCTACGAGATGGCCATGGAGTTATTGGAGGTCAGCGACGCGGCAATGGCTAAGTATTTCACCATGATGTTAGATGGAACGACCCGATCTTGGTTGAAAAGTTTGCCTCCCAATTCCATCAGTTCATGGGCAGAGTTAAAGGCCCGATTTATCCAGAACTTCAAGGACACTTGCAAGCAATCTATGTCAATTGTGGAATTGACCAATTGTAAGCAGGAGGAGGGTGAGTCCACAACTCATTGGGTGCGCCGGGTCAAGGAAATAATATATTCATCTGATAAGATGGATGTCGGCTCTGCGTGGAGCCATCAGGAGCCCACGGTGGGCGCCAACTGTCGTGGAATTGTCACGGCAGATGTCGTCTTGCAAGGACTTAGTCGTGGAGCCATCGCAACTAGGAAGCTTAAAGGGGTTAATCGGGACAAAGGACACGAGAGGTTTTATACTAGTTCGGACCCTTACGGTGAAGGTAAAGCCTACGTCTAGTTGGGTTGGTATTGCTTGAGGTTTCGATAACCAGGGAGCGAGATACGCTATGCCTGGTTCTTGATTGGTTGTTTCTTCTCCTAAGCCGCCAACAGGTCGTCCCCTTATATACACGGGTTGACGCCCTGTGGCCTACAGAGTCCCGGCCGGCTTATAAACAATGTCCGGCTCGGTGACTAGTTAAGTCTACCTTATGATACAAGTCATGCCATTATGGCGGTTTACTACAACGGGCCTTAAGTCGCCTGTGGGCCTTAGGCCCTTTGGTGAGACGCCATCTTCATGCTTGGACTTGGGCTTCTGTCTGGTAATCTATTTACGTAACCCGGCCCTCCTGGTCGGCTTACACAAATAGTTATATCCCCAACAATTTTACTCCAAGCGACTCATCTAAACAATTCAGCATCAGTGCCAATCTGGATCCTAAATAGGAAAGCACGCTCATCGAGTTCATCCGTGAGAATCGGGACATCTTTGCATGGAAACCTTCTGACATGCCGGGCGTACCGAGGGAACTCGCTGAGCACACTCTTAATATTGATCCGAAGTTTAAGCCGGTCATGCCGTTTCTTCGGCGGTTCAACGAAGAGAGGCGGAAAGCTATTGGTGAGAAGGTGGCCCGGCTCTTGGCGGCCGGGTTTATTGTTGAAGTTTTTCACCCTGAGTGGTTGGCTAACCCGGTGCTTGTGCTTAAGAAGAATGGCACCTGGCGGATGTGTGTGGATTACATGGACTTAAATAAGGCTTGTCCGACTGATCCTTTTGCTCTCCCCCGTATTGATCAAATCATTGATGCTACGGCGGGTTGTGAGCGCTTGAGCTTTTTGGATGCTTACTCTGGTTATCATCAGATCAAGATGGCAGTTAAGGATCAGGAGAAGACGGCCTTCATTACTCCGTTTGGAGCCTTCTGCTATGTGTCTATGCCTTTTGGGCTCAAGAGTGCCTAGGCGACTTATCAGCGGTGTGTACAGAACTGTCTCCATAATCAGATTGGGCGCAATGTTCACGCCTATATGGATGATATAGTGGTGAAGTCCAGAGAGAAGGAAACCTTGGTAGATGATCTGAAGGAAACCTTCGCAAATCGCTGGGTCTGCAAGATGATGCTTAACCCGGCCAAATGTGTGTTCGGTGTGGCAGCAGGCAAACTTTTGGGCTTTTTGGTCTCTAACAGAGGCATTGAAGCTAACCCGGACAAGATCAAGGCAATTACCTCTTTGGCTAAACCGGCGTGCATCAATGATGTCCAGTGACTGGCAGGTCGTATCGCTGCTTTAAGCCGGTTCATAAGCCGGTTAGGTGAGAAGGCCATACTATTGTATCAGATGATGAAGAAAATGCATGGTTTATGCGGGTGATCTTGCTAATGCTGCCTTTGAAGATTTAAAGAGACAGTTGTCTGAACTGCCGGTTCTTGCGGCTCCCATTGATAAAGAGCCGCTCCTATTATATGTGGCTGCTAACTCACGTGCTGTCAGTGTTGCAATTGTAGTGGAGCGCAAGGAGGCTGGCAAGGAGCATCCGGTTCAACGACCGGTTTACTACATCAGTGAGGTGCTCATTGAGTCTAAGCAAAGATATTCGCATTGGCAGAAGCTTGTTTATGGGGTGTTCATCGCGAGCCAGAAGCTTAAGCAATATTTCCAGGGTCAACCCATCACTGTGGTAAGCTCTGCTCCTTTGGGAGACATCATCCAGAATAGAGAGACCGTTGGACGAGTCGCCAAGTGGGCCAACGATCTTGGGCCTCATGGTTTGAAGTATGTGCCACGTACTGCTATTAAGTCTCAAGCCCTGGTGGACTTTATCAATGATTGGACAGAGCTACAGACACCTGAGGATAAGCCGGATAACATGTATTGGACTATTCACTTTGATGGATCCAGGCAGTTGGAAGGCTCGGGGGCTGGAGTCATTTTAACTTCCCCTCGAGGTGACAAATTTTGTTATGTGCTCCAGCTCATGTTTCCTTGTACTAATAATGCAACTGAATATGAGCCCTTACTCCATGGTCTTCGGATGGCCAAAGAGATGAATTTGAGCCGGGTAAGGTGTTTGGGCGACTCAGATCTCGTGGCTCAACAGGTGTCGGGCAAGTGGGACTCCGAGGACCCCCTCATGGAGGCTTATCGTCGTGAAGTTGATGCTGTAGCTGGGCACTTCAAGGGTTATCAAGTGGAGCACATTGATTAGAGGAAGAATGAGGCGACTGATGCTTTAAGCCGGCTGGGATCTCAACGTAAGCCAGTACCGCCTAACACCTTTTTGGATGTTTTGCATAATCTTTCTGTCAAGTTACCCACAGAGGAGGACTTAGCTGTTCCAGACCCGGAGGCACAGTTGGTGGCGGCTCTTCATGTCATCCCGGATTGGACAGTGTCATATTTGGCTTACATGACCCAGGGAGAGTTGCCTGAGGATGAGACCTTGGCGAGACAAATCACCCGGCGGTCTAAGTCCATGACAATTGTTCAGGGTGAGCTGCATCATCGCAGTGTCACTGGGGCGTTTCAACGTTGTGTATCGCCCGCGGAGGGCCAGGAAATACTTCGGGAGATCCATGAAGGCGATTGTGGTCATCATGTCGGCTCAAAATCTCTTGTGGCCAAGGCTTTCCGTCATGGTTTTTATTGGCTGAAGGCTCATGCTGATGCGGAAGATCTGGTCAGTAAATGTGACGGTTGTCAAAAATTGTCACGGCGAGCTCATGTGCCGGCTCAAGAATTGAGGATGATTCCAATTACTTGGCCGTTTGCAGTCTGGGAGCTTGATATGGTCGGGTCTTTCAAAAGGTCTAAGGATAAAAGGACACACCTCCTAGTGGCGGTGACTTCATATTACCTCATCGATGTTCGAGAACACAAAGACTCATGTAGGTCGGAGGAGGAGACCCGCTATCTCCCCGGCCGTGGAGTATCGCTCATCGATGTTCGAGAACACAAAGACTCATGTAGGTCGGAGGAGGAGACCCGTCGGCCGTGGAGTATCGCTCATCTTCGGCCTTACTATACTTGAGCCACCGGCTCTCAGGATGTACATATATTTTGAGATGTATATATATTATGAAAAGCAATGAAGCAGGACCTCCGTCCTTTTCATCCTCAAATGTTTACATTATGTTGTTGAAACAACCAATAGGGAGCGGATCATATTTGAATCCGGCTTTCCCTTTGGTATGGCTTATGATCATATCTGAATCTAGCCATGATCACTAGGGGGCTTCCTGTTCAAACATAGGTCGTATTCGAACCAAAGAGAACATAGTTGTCGATACCCTCTTGATCGGCATACTGCCAAACCCACTAGGGGGCTTCTTGATCATATCTGAATCATAGCTCAACCCCTTTGGGTCTGACGTGGATCGTATTCGAATCAGCGTCATTAAACAACTTTTATGGTCACTTGGGGGCTTCCTGTTCAAACATAGGTCGTATTGGAACTAAATAGAACATAGCTGTCGATACCCACTTGATCGGCATCGCCAGAGCCACTGGGGGCTATATGATCGTATCCGAATCTCAGCTTAACCCCTTTGGAACGGTTTACTGATCATATTCAAATCAGCAGCCTTTGAATTTTGTCTATATCTCATAAAACTTTGCAAATCATAATTGTTTAACGGTTTGCAGATCCTTTTCTGAAAGCACTTATGGGGTGATTTTATCCCACCAGCTTACTTTTGATCAAATACAGTTGTTGGTGCATAAGCCGGCAAGGTTTCAGGATTAAAAAGCTTACCCTCATTGTTCGGGTCGCATAAGCCGGCAAGGTAATCAAAGGATCCCAGGTATGCTGTTATGATTATGTCTTAAGGATATAATTGAGAACCGGCCTTTTATGATTCTTTGATTCATATTCTGGGTTATCTGTAAAACATATGACCCGCCATGCGGTAAGCCGCCAAGGGACTTGCGTTTTTGTTCTGTATGCAGGGCAACTACAGCAGAAGATCAATATAAACCGGAAGAATATAACGACGTCGACTTGAACAAGTGTTGAGCGCCTCAAACGTGCGCGATGGCACGACAAAGTCAAGTCTTTCTTCTACCCTATTACAAGACTCCCCGAGTCTGGATAAGGAATCATTGTTTTCTATAAGGCATAAAAATACAACGCCCGATGGATCACTCATTTTGTTGGCCTGAAGCTTCCGGATCATCCCTTTCCGCTCCTCCATCGGCTGCCCTGTCCTGGAAGGTTGATGATGACCAGTCAATGCCACTCAAAGCTTCAAATTCAGCTTCATCATCAGTTAAACCGGCCGGATCGACTTCGGGGGCGAAGGTATGCTTACAAATTGGAGGGATCAAGCTGACTGCATCATAATGTGGCATTGCGATCCTCTGATTTTGGCTGTCGTAACCCGGCTGGTACTTGGTGAGGTCCATATCATTCCCGATCAGAGTGGCCACAGGATGTATTTCTTTCACGCAGGCGGTGAAGTCCTTCTCCTCAAATGGGGTCCCATCCTCCTTAAAGCTTGGATATCCAAGGGAGATGTCGGCCGGGTCCAGCTGTGGTAACCATGCCTTGGCCCGGCTTAAGGCGGCTATGGCTCCGGCTCTTGCAGAAGCACGTCTCAATTCTTGGACCCGTTGAGGGAGCACAGCAAGCCGCTTCAATACATCAGCCAGGCGATTGGGAACATCATTTGACAAAGCCACAACGGCTAAAGCGCGTTATGAGCCGGTGTAGAGTTGTTCCACCAAGGTATAAACCGCCTTCAACTTTGTTAACATGTTCTGGTCCAGATTAGAGCTCCTGGGGCCTGCATTAACAAACATCAGGTGAGTCGGAGATGACAAACAAGATACTTGTCAGAAAAAGATTTACAGTATTTAACACTTGCAGAATAGCTTACCAAAGATTGCTGAGACCATCTGAGATACATGGCATTTTAAGCCGGTTAACTCAGTAGTTGTGTCTACGAGAGCCGCTTCTGCTTTCTCTGCCCGGGTGACCAAGGAGGCCTTTTCATCAACCCATACCTTCTTATCAGCTTCAAAGCTTTTCTTCAATTTCTCTTGTTCACATACGCTGAACTCAAATTTGGAGTTGGCCTTCTAGATTTCAGTCTATTGAGCTGCCAGGTGAGGGAGTTCCGGACTAGGGGGTGTCCGGATAGCCGAACTATCATCATCGGCCGGACTCCAAGACTATGAAGATACAAGATTGAAGACTTCGTCCCGTGTCCGGATGGGACTTTCCTTGGCGTGGAAGGCAAGCTTGGCGACATGGATATGTAGATCTCCTACCTTTGTAACCGACTCTGTGTAACCCTAGCCCTCTCCGGTGTCTATATAAACCGGATGGCTTTAGTCCATAGGACGAACAACAATCATACCATAGGCTAGCTTCTAGGGTTTAGCCTCTTTGATCTCGTGGTAGATCCACTCTTGTAACACACATCATCAATATTAATCTAGCACGACGTAGGGTTTTACCTCCATCAAGAGGGCCCGTACCTGGGTAAAACATCGTGTCCCTTGTCTCCTGTTACCATCCGCCTAGACGCACAGTTCAGGACCCCTACCGAGATCCGCGGTTTGACACCGACATTGGTGCTTTCATTGAGAGTTCCTCGTGTCGTCGCCGTCAGGTAGGATGCCTCATCTCGTCTTTAAAGATGATACTATCGCCAAAGGAGCCTTGGCCACTGGCCAGACTCTTCGGCTAGGTGGTTTTCTTATGACCGCCAGTCCGGCCACCGCGCCGACGATGACCTCTCGAGTCATCGAAACTAATCTCCAGGTTAGTTCGGAACTTGCCGAACAGTTAGATCCGATCTAGCTCTCCTCCATAAATGAGCTCTTGGATCGCGATCGCCATATACAGGAGTCGCCACAGACTACGACCGGATCGGGCCTAAAACCGATCTGAGAGAGATCAACTCTCCCCAGGCTACCCATCATATTACTGTGATAGAGCAGCAATGCGGCGATTCTTCTTGTATCTTAAGGACTAGTTACGTTCGGATTCCCGATCCCTCCATGCCAGATTCCCGCAGAGGGACGGACGTTGGTCAAGCCCTGAACTTAAAGTCAGGCGGTGGGTTGGACTCATGGGATAACACTCAAAAATCCAAACTTCCAAGTTCGGAAACTTCTCGGCCCTTGAGTCCTAAATTGGACGGGGTTCCGGATCTAGTTCCACCCGCCCACCCAAAAATTAGCGATCTCTCTCAAATTCGGCAAGAGCCCGATGAAACAGTACATCATTACTGTGCCAGATTCCTCCTGGTTATGAACAGGATAAAGGACTGCCGAGAGGAGGACGCAATCCCAATTTTCTGCAATAATTGCACGGACAAGGGAATCCTAAACGCCATAAGTCGTCGCAAAATTACACGCTTTACTGACTTGGTGACCATAGTACAAAAGTACTGTGCGATGGAGAGCGCCTGGAAAACCGAAAGTAAATTTTGGGATAATCCGGCCCCGAATACATCCCTAGCCCGAAACAAAAGGGTGCATCATTATCAAGCACCCGGGTTGAATACCAAAAAACCAAAACCCCTAAAAGTGCGGAACCGTCTTGGAGGGTTGGCTCAACGGACCCTGCAAAATCCAAAGTGCGGAGGGCGCCACTCCAACACACAGCCTTCGAGCGTGTTGGATACTACGACAGGTGGCCAAAAGTGGCGTAGGCTTTTTAGCCCGGGCAACCAACCCAGCAGTACCAGTACGGTATTAACAGTCTTCGAGACTTTCGCATCAAATAACATGCGGAAACGAACAATCCGCAGCCTCGCTGAAGTCTACCAAGTAGCAACAACAAATCCATGGAGCGACACGGTTATCACCTTCAACGCCAGCGACGAACCTAAATTCCGAATAGCTAGAGCACCAGCCGCATTGGTCCTCAGTCCGATAGTAGACGGTTTTCGTCTTACTAAGGTACTCATGGATGGCGGCAGCGGATTAAACCTCATCTATGAGGAAACCCTTCAAAAAATGGAAATTGACTGAAGCCGCATTGAGCGAACCAGCACAAGCTTCAGAGGGATAATCCCTAGTCGAGAAGTACGCTGCGCAGGAAAATTCACACTAGATGTAGTGTTCGGCTCACCGGACAATTACAGGTCCGAGGAGGTCACGTTTCAAGTGGCCCCATTCGGCAGCGGATATCATGCTTTGTTAGGGCGAGAGGCACTCACAATCTTCCAAGCTATACCCCACTACGGGTACATGAAGCTCAAAATGCCCGGACCCAATGGGATAATCACTCGCCGATGATCCGGATCTGCACTCGGCGCTGAAAATAAGACAGCCAGACTTGGCCCTAGAGGCATTGTCCGAAGCCCTAGCGGCAGAGGAACTAACTACGCTGCGCTCCATGGTGGATAGGGACGATGTGATACTCGATAAGAGGTCCAAGTCCACCTCTTTTAAACCAGCAGACGAAATAGTCAAATTTCAGGTCCATCCAACGAACCCCACAAAGACGGCCTCCATTGGGGCACAATTAAGTCCTGATGTCGAAGCCGCACTAAGAGAATTCCTTCGGGAAAATTGGGACATTTTTGCCTGGCACCCTTCAGACATGCCAGGAATCCCACGCAGGCTGGCAGAGCACGGCCTAAATATCCTAAAAGGATTCAAGCCAGTCAAACAAGCTCTTCGGCGATTTTCCGAACCCAAAAGACAGGCAATGGGAGAGGAGCTAGCCAAACTCTTAGAAGCCGGATTCATCAGAGATATAAAACATCCGGACTGGCTAGCCAACTTAGTAATGGTACCAAAAAAGGACAAATCCTGGCGCCTCTGCGTCGATTTTAAAGACCTTAACAAGGCCTGTCCAAAGGACCCTTTCCCCCTCCCTCGCATCGACCAAATCATCGATGCTACCGCAGGGCACGATTCATTGTGCTTCCTCGACGCATGCTCCGGATACCATCAAATCAAGATGGTGGAGAAAGATCAGGCCGCAACGGCATTCATTACTCCATATGGGCCATTCTGCTTCAACACAATGCCCTTCGGACTCAAAAGCGCCGGCGCAACATATCAGCGCATGATTCAAACATGTCGGCTACCGGATAGGCAAAACAGTAGAGGCATACGTGAGCGATGTGGTCGTCAAGACCAAACACGTCGGAACTCTAGTAGAAGACTTGAGGGTGACATTCGACAACCTCCGAGCATATGACATTAAGCTCAATCCGGAAAAATGCGTCTTCGGCGTACCAGCCGGAAAGCTCTTGGGCTTTATCGTATCCGGTAGAGGAATTGAAGCAAACCCGGCCAAAATCCGAGCTCTGTCACAATTGGATATTCCAAAAGACCTCAAGCAGATACAAAAACTAACCGGATGCGTAGCGGCCTTAAGTCGCTTCATCTCCCGTTTGGGAGAAAAGGCTCTGGCCCTCTACCGCCTCCTCCGGCGCACCGAACATTTCGAATGGACGGATGCTGCCACAGCCGGACTCGAAGAAATAAAGGCCATACTGGCAACAAATCTGGTTCTGGCCGCGCCCAACCTGGGCGAACCTATGTTATTATATATCGCAGCAACACATCAAGTTGTCGGTAGCGGTACTCGTCGTTGAACGAGAAAGCGAAGGGCACAAATTCCCTCTTCAAAACCAGTGTACTACGTATCCTTTGTTCTAACTCCATGCAAATCCGGTACCCACATTATCAAAAGATAGCGTGTCACGGTGTTCATAGCATCCGGGAAGCTGCGACACTACTTTCAAGAGTGTTCAATAACGGTGGCCTCGAAGTACCTCACAGCGATATTATAAAAATCGCGACTTAGCGGGCAGGATTGCAAAATGGGCTATCGAGCTCTTACCATTTGACATAACCTACAAACCACGGCGAGCTATAAAGTCGCGAGGTTTCGGCTGACTTAAATCGCCGAATGGACGAAGCCGAACTCCCTAAAGAGTGCAGCGCGTACTCAACTGGATCATGCATTTCGACGGATCCAAAATGTTGGCTGGCTTGGGGCTGGCGTCGTCTGGCGTCCCCAGCCGGAGACACAATCAATACGTACTTCAAATAATGTACACGGACTCCAACAACGCAGCCGAATACAAGGCCCTTCTACATGGCCTCCGGATGGCAATCTCCATGGGCATTCAACGCCTAGAGGTGCGCGGGGATTCAAACCTCACAATATCCCAAGTAAATGGAGACTTTGACGCCAAAGATCCAAACATGGCAGCTTACCGCAATGCCGTCCTAAAAATGTCAGCTCGGTTCGAAGGACTAGAATTCCATCATGTAGCCCGGGATAATAACCAGGCAGCAGACGTGTTAGCACGCATCGGCGCGAAACGAGACGCCGTCCCTCCTAACATCTTCCTGGAACGGCTCTTTAAGCCATCCGTATTATGGGAAGAGGAGTCCGGAAATAACAATCCGGAGCCAGCTGCATTACCTAACTCAGACCATTCTGACACAATCGGCGGCTCAGCCAATGAAATAACACCTTCAGCTCACGAAATAATGGCAGTAATTGCCCCGTGGACAGAACCATTCCTAGCCTACTTAATGCGGCAGGAACTTCCCGAAGACCAAAATGAGGCCCGCTGCATAGTTCGGCGATCTAAAGCCTACAAGGTCCATGAGGGAGAACTTTATAAGAAAAGCACAACCGGAGTCCTTCAAAGGTGTATCTCCGAAGAGGAAGGGCGAAATCTCCTGGCTGAAATTCATGCCGGACTCGGCGGGCACCACGCTGCAGCCCGGGCCCTTGTAGGCAAGGCCTTCCGTACATGATTTTATTGGCCGACAGCCCGGGCAGATGGTCAGGATTTAGTCCAACGATGCGTCGGTTGCCAGCTCTTTGCTAATCAGAGCCACATGCCACCCACCGCCCTCAAAACTATACCCATTACCTGGCCGTTTGCGGTCTGGGGGCTTGACATGGTTGGACCCCTTAAAGGGGGAACCCACAAGCACAAATACTTATTGGTCATGGTGGACAAATTCACCAAATGGATTGAGGCCAAGCCGGTTAAAACGGCAGAATCCGAACCGGTGATAGACTTCATATCCGGGGTAGTACACCGTTTTGGCGTCCCCCACAGCATCATCACTGATAACGGCACGAACTTCACGGCCGACGAGGTTAAACTCTGGTGCAAGAACATGGGCATCAAGCTCGATTACGCTTCAGTCTATCACCCCCAAACTAACGGTCAAGTCGAGCGAGCAAATGGTCTAATCATGAGCGGCATAAAACCCAGACTAGTGCGGTCCCTCAAGGAATCTAACACGCACTGGGTAGAGGAGCTCGACTCCGTACTCTGGAGGCTGCGGACCACGCCAAACCGAACTACCGGATTCACACCATTTTTTATGGTATACGGCGCAGAGGCAGTCCTGCCCTGCGATATAATTCATGACTCACCTCGTGTGCGCATGTACGAAGAAAGAGAAGCCGAGCTAGATCGGCAGGACAGTTTGGACGCCTTAGAGGAGGAGCAGGACGTGGCAAAGGCTCGTTCCGCATTTTATCAGCAGCAGGCTCGAAGATATCAAAGCAGAGAAGTACGGGCCAAAACTTACAATGTTGGCGAACTTGTTCTACGCCTGCCGGACAAGAAAAAGGACAAACTTAAGCCCAAGTGGGTAGGTCCATTCATCATCGACCAAGTCCTGACCGGCGGAGCATACCGTCTCACATAACGATCGACAACCGACTCGAGCGAACCCATGGAGCGCAGCCCGTCTCACGAAGATTCTCGCCTAACGCGGACTCGGGTTCGCCTCACTCCCGTCCACCTTTTTTTTACTGTCTCTCGTCCTCCTCCTTCTTCCCTCTCTTTTTTTCAATACCTTTTATGGGCTGATTTGCGCTTTGTTCGCACACACTTGATGTGCTCCTGGCACTCATTATACTGGGGCTTCTTTAATGAAGCTTATTCATACGGGCTTCATGCCCAACACATGTGTCATACTTCGCATGTACCTTTTATTCACCATTATATGCATCGATATGACTTAAGTTTTGGCCAAGCTGGGTTGCTGGCTCTGTGCTTGCCCCTCGTTCCCGATTGTTCGGCTAGGAGGTAAAGGAGCACCTCTGCGATTATTCTTGCCGGGTCAGCGGATGTGTACCTCGGCCGGGTGAAGCGAAAGCTAGCGTTCTTAAGAGAATATTGGTCGGTGACTTGAAAGATGATTTATTACTTACTTATTTATCTGCCCCCAGATGCTTTTTCTGCTATTTTCGCAGTCCGACATTGCACTTTAGGGCATGCCTCCCAGGGAAAGGAACCCTTAACGGAACTATTCTCCCTGGAAGATGTTTCTTACTAACCATGTAATATAACATAACTAGTCGGGCACTTATGCGATAAAGCAATTATGACCCGACGCCTTGTCTCCATGCATGCCCGGTTCTTTTATAACCGTAAGGGTATTCGGACACACTCGGACTGTTGGGTCCCGAGGTTGAAGCGAAACGGTCCACAAAGACAAGCGATCTACAATCCGACTAGAAGGCATTTTACATGTCATTTCAAATTACATCGTCAAATCGGTGATTGTACTCCTCCTCAATCCCATCTAACAGGCTGTCTAATTTACTGATCTGTTGGGAATATTCATGCCAGTTCTACTTGGCGTACATTAAGCTCACAGGATCTCCTTCCCATCAGCCCCGCAGTCCGACCTCGGCCATGTGGTTTGGGTCGACTTGAATGCGTGTCTTCACCATGGCCCAGCCTCCTGGCGCCTCGACGGCAGCCGATATCTTCCACAAACGGAGGCGTCGCCGTGCTCCTGAAGCTTCTCAGCAAGCTCACCAAGGCCCTCGGGTAGGGAGGCGGATGGCCATAAAGCATGAGCAGCGCCACTCATCGCTCGCCGAACACGTTCGAGCAATTGCACTAGCTCGGGAAGTTGGTCACCCGTTGACTCAGGCATTTCCTCCGCTGGGCGACCTGTGAGCACACCTAAAGACATATTTCTGTCAATCGACTTCCTCGCTGAATTCTTCTTTTCAAAGGAATTTGTTCAAGCACTTACTATAAATGCTGCGATGAAGCCGCTGAATCTCCTTCACGGAGCCAGACAGCTGGGCCCGAACACCTTTCAGCTCTTCTCCTGGCTGGGTGTGGGCATCTTGGAGCTTGTTTCTCTCCTGCTGCACCTTCATAAGCACCCTCTCGCCGGCCTTTAGCTGACGCAGTAGCTGTTGCTTGTCCGGATCTAGTCCGGCGCCCTCTGCAATATTATTTTCAGATTCACGCCGCACTTTGCTAAATAATTATCTTTTCAAAGTACGTCTTACCAGCGGGGGTCTCTGTGGCTCCCCACATGGCGGCAGTCTTGGCCTCAAGTTGGGCCTTGCACTCTTGGAGCTCCTGGGACAGTTGGGTATTCTTCTCCGTAAGACCCTGCATAATAATTGATCCTTAAATCAGTTATTTCAACTATTTTAAGTCTCGGGGGCTACTGGCATATATAACTATTAAAATTACTTACCCGTATGTCTTTCGCATACTGCTCCGTGGCTCGTTAACCCATCTTGGCGGCACGGAGGTGCGCGTTCCGCTTCAAAGGCATTTAACGCCTCGGGAGAAACACGCATCACGAAGAACTGTCCGCGACGCCTTTGTGATTCATGGCGCTTTCCACCTCGGACCGGGTGGCGGACAGCTGTCGGCATCCTCCGTCGGAGCGTCCGGCTCACGCCTTGTATTCGCCTCCTTCCCGGACCATGCGTTGGAGCATGGCGGCGGAGGCTTGATTAGCAACCTCTCCGGACACTTTGTCCGCGGCGCTCTTCTGGAAAAGTTATGAGCATTAATGTACCTAGGATCCTTCCCTTAAAAATAGCGGTGCTCCATACCGTTCGGCGGACGTTTGGTTCGCGCGCTCCTCTTCCTCCTGCCTGGGCGGATGACCCTTGTTGGCGGCCGCGCTGGTTCGGCTTCCCACTTTAAAGGCGCCTCCTGCGATGCACCATCAGTATGGGATGGTCAGAATTGAGCGCGGATCAAATGATGGTGTCAAGACCTTGGTCGTAGTCACCTGGGAGGCCAGAAACAAACCGGGGTAGTCACCGTAATGGCGACTAGGGCATTGTCTATGCTACGTTGGTGGAACACCCGTCAATCAGCTCCACCTTTATGTCCGGATCCTCTTGGAGGTCGGATCAAGGATCGCTCCGGATCCTCGGGCTGTGGAGTTAGGCTTCATATGCCCTCCACGCCCCGGCGCAGCTCTGCGTCGAAATCGCAGAGTAAGATACTTGACTTTAAAAAGTATGGATCGGGTAGATGAACATCCGCTACCCAGCTCCGAGGGTTATTCATAGAAAATCCATTCAACGGATTCTTGCGGAGGAAGTCCTCCTCCTCTCCCTTGTACAAGCCGGACAGGATCTTTGCGGATCGGCTGCCGAGCTTGGCCCTTTATGCCATGACGGGTGGCGTCATCTTCCCGTTGAAATCCCACATAGGGTGGTCCCTATATTGGAGTGGCTGCACCCTCGCATAATGCACGTGGCCATGACTCCAATCATGGTCACTCCGAATGGGCGATAACCTAATCCGGCCCATCAGATAATGGACGCTCCTATCATCTTCCCGTTGAGGGCTCCGCGGGCGCCAACTCAGGCGTTTCTTCAAGGGAGCATTGTTGAACTCCGGGAGGCCGATCCGGACTGGATCCGGCAGAGGGGCGTCCTCCATGTAGAACCATTCCGAAGGCCAGTCTTCGGACGCCTTCTTCGGGGTGCCGGATAGATATCCGGTCCCGGCGATGCGCCATATTTCGGCTCCGCCCACTTGATATATCGACCCCTCATGAGAACGGGGTACGAGACAAAACAATCTCTTCCACAGGGCAAAATGGGGCTCGATGCCCAAGAACAGCTCGCAAAAAGCTACGAAGCCCGCGATGTGCAAAATGGAGGCGGGCGTGAGGTGGTGAAGTTGGAGTCCGTAGAACTCTAGGAGCCCCCGGAGAAACGGATGTATGGGAAATCCGAGTCCCCTTATTAGATAGGGGACAAAGCATACCCGCTCCCCTTTGGAAGGGTTGGGGACGCTCTCCGCCTGCTTTCCACCCTTGTAGGTGGCTAGTCCGGCTCGAACCGGAACCATGAAAGCTGGGGGAAGATATCCCTCGGTTTGGAGTACCACTAGCTCGCTGTGTGGAACTGAGCATCTCCCCAATCTCCTGGCTTAGGGCTGGGAGCGCGAGAGGAGGAGCCGCGTCGGCTATCCATGATGGAATGGATTTTTGTCAGAGGCGCTTCGATGAGAACTTGCGGATGGAGGATGGTGTGAGCTGGATCTAGATCCTCGCCTCCCTTATAGGCGGCTCGTTCGCACGGCTAGGGGGTAAAATGTAAAAATATCCCAGCCTTTCGCATTCGTACGACACGTGGAAGAAGGCCATTATTGGGCGTAGAAGCCAAGGAGCACAACATTTATGAAGAAGCCGGACACTATTCGACGGGAACATGAAGATTGAAGGAGAACCCGCCTTGCAACGCCGAAGACAATATACGCGCCGGACTCGTCGTCGCTGAAGCCCGGTTCGGGGGCTACTGAGGGAGTTTCGGACTAGGGGGTGTCCGGATAGCCGAACTATCATCATCGGCCGGACTCCAAGACTATGAAGATACAAGATTGAAGACTTCGTCCCGTGTCCGGATGGGACTTTCCTTGGCGTTGAAGGCAAGCTTGGCGATACGGATATGTAGATCTCCTACCTTTGTAACCGACTCTGTGTAACCCTAGCCCTCTCCGGTGTCTATATAAACCGGATGGCTTTAGTCCATAGGACGAACAACAATCATACCATAGGCTAGCTTCTAGGGTTTAGCCTCTTTGATCTAGTGGTAGATCCACTCTTGTAACACACATCATCAATATTAATCTAGCAGGACGTAGGGTTTTACCTCCACCAAGAGGGCCCGAACCTGGGTAGAACATCGTGTCCCTTGTCTCCTGTTACCATCCGCCTAGACGCACAGTTCGGGACCCCCTACCCGAGATCCGCCGGTTTTGACACCGACACCAGGCGACTCTTCAAATCAGCAATCTCTGACTCAAATTGACTTATGGTGGCCTGAATCAAAGCCGGGTTACAATGAGCATTGTTATAATATAACATTAAGTCCCAAGCACTTTGCAAGCAAAGATACTTAACACTTGGGGGCTAATGTATGCTGAAGAACTCTGAATTACTGCGACGGTTCATGGAAGTTAAGTCCCAAGCACTTTGCAAGCAAAGGATGCTTGATACTTGGGGGCTAATGCATATTGCAGTTCAAAGTATTATACTACGCCGGTTCAAATATCTTCTTTTAAAGCCGGCCTTCGAGTGTTACAGGATAAGCCGGGCGTCTGACAAGCAGTGCTAAGCGGATTCTAAGTCTACAACATATTTTTTTCTCATAAGCAATAGACTCGGGGGCTGGTATAGTAAGGAGGAATAAGGAATATCAACAAGAGTTATACCTCAGATTTTTGGTGTATTTGCTTCACCATATCTACTTCTAGGTCACGGCTGCTGTGCACTTGACTTATATAGCCAGAGACAATTTCTCCAATACTGAGATGAGTATAATCAGTGACGTCCAGCTTGGCTTTTCGTCGCTCTGAAAGTTCTTCCTTGGCAGAGCACTTAGCAAGAATAGTGGGTCTTCCCGGTTCAACAAACTGAGTCTTAAGAATCTCGACTTCCGGGTCATCTGTTTTCGCCGGGCTAGGAACCTCCGTGTTACCAGAACTGTTAAGAGTTTGTTCGGCAGGTGGATCAGAAGTTGGTGCTGGAATATCATGGGCTGGTTCAGGTGGCGGCTCATGCGTGGAGGTGTCAGGAACGGTTGTTCCGAGCTCCGGGTCAGTCACGACTGGCTCTTTGGCCGGCTTATTTTTCTTTGCCCTTTTGCTGGGCTTCACTTGTACGTTGTGTGCAAATCGGAAGGGTTAGTACACAGAGATGAGTAAGATAAGCATAAAAATAAATAAGTTAACATTACCCTGGAGCAGTCTTGGAAGCTGGCATGTTGGATTGCATGGATTCGCCGGAGGAAGGTGAGATATCCTGATAGTTTGATTCATGAATTGAGGGGTTGACGAATGAAACCCGCCAAAGGTAAAAAAGAACGTAAATCGGAGATAACCTCAGCCCAGCGCTTCCTTGTTATGTCAGGTAAGCCGGAGGAGAGTTCCGCGTCTTTGCTGGTCCGGGTCTGCCTCCGGCTCTCATGAGCCTGTTGCTTCAAAAGAAATTGAGGATCTTGGTAAGCTAAAGGATGTGAAAATCTTACTTTCCGGGTCACTCTTCGGACTTTCTGCCTTGGAAAAGGCTCGGAGCCGGAGGAAATTATAGTTACCTCTTCCTCAACTGCTTGGCTATTTCCCGTGTCCTCCTGAAGGAAATTAATGTCAATAAGATGATGGTAAAGGAATCAGGGGAGTTAAGGATTACCTCTTCTTCATCGTTAGAGGAGTCATCCAGTTTGAGCAAATCTGAAGCACTTGGCTTCTTCTTCCTCTGGGTTCCTGCTTTGGCGGTTTTCCTCTTGGCTCTCTTGGCCGCTCTGGCCTGTTTGGCAGCCTCATGATCATATTTGACCTTCCAGAAATTGTCTTTTGCCTGCGAATAATGAGAAAAGGTTATGAGTAAAAGCAAGGCATTCCACAAAAGAGTAAATTTTTAGATTGATGACTTACTGCAGGAGCCGGATTATTCTTGCAGAATGGAAGTAAGCCGAAGGTGTTATTGACCACTAAGCCTTCTTTCAAAAGATATTGGGTTGTGGCTTCAATCATGTCATCAGGACAATGACGCAGCGGGTCATCCTTTTCGCCTGTGTAAGTGCACATCAAGCCGGGGCGGCGGCTTAACGGAATCACCCGCCATGAGATCCAGACACGGACCAAATCAATGCCATCTAAGCCGTTCCCCAAGAGATCTTTGATTTTCTTTATGGTAGGAGCAATCTATAGGCGTTCAACGGCAGATAACTTGTCCGGCAGTGGATGGTTGGATTCAAGGTGTAGAGCGCGAAAGTCGGGCAACGGGTTCTCATCAGCCGGAGAAGTATCCTGGCAATAGAACCACGTCTGATTCCAATCCTTAGGGTGGCTTGGCAGTTCAGCATATGGGAAAAGGCAGTCCCTCCGTCGCTGAATGGAAATACCACCAAGTTTCAGGCTGGGCCCGTTGGCACGTTCATTCTGGCGGTTTAAATAAAACAATTCTCTGAAAAGCAATAGGTTGGGTTCTTCTCCAAGATATACCTCGCAAAAGACTTGGAAGTTGCAAATGTTTGACACGGAATTAGGCCCGATATCTTGAAGTCTGAGGTCAAAAAAGTGTAAGACATCCCTGAAGAATTTTAAGCCGGGTGGAGAAAAGCCCCGGTTCATATGATCAGTAAAAACGACCACTTCCCCTTCCTTGGGTTGAGGTTTTTCTTCTGATGGATTAGGAGCACGATAGAACATGACTTCTTTCTCGGGCAGATAGTCAGTCTTCACGAAATCAGACAAGGTGTTTTCAGTAACAATGGACTTGACCCAGTTACAGGTCACAGGTGCTTTGGGAGCCTTGGGTGCCATTATGCAGATGAAAGCCTATGACAAAATAAAATTTTCCGGTTCAATTTAACCCGGAGAAAAACATTTCAAATTCTATTCAATATGGCGGCTTACGAAGGGGCCTAATGACGTATGGCTAATTGTATCTGGTCAGTTAAGCCGCTATGAATATCAGAAGCAGTTAAGTTACTTTAAACCGCCAGAAGTCGGCAAGGCTGTCAATCAGTATGGTCTTTTTAAACCGGCGGTGAGAGTCGCTGTGGCTAAATGGATCTGGCAGAAACAGATTTTTGACTAAGTATGGAACAAACAGGTTTCACAAGTTGCAGTTATTATTTTGGATCAAATGGTCGTTCCAAAAAAGAAAATATTCCAGACCTAAAGCCAGTACAGGTGTGTTCATAAGCTCGAATGAGGCCTCTATGCAAGTGAAAAGGGGTTTGTTTACATTCTAAAAGGGGGCGGAACAGCTACCGCATGAGTTTTTTACTCTCTGATAGATCGAATCAGGCTGCGGTGGTGAAATCTATGAAGGGTTCGTGACGAACAACGAAGAACACTGAGGAACTCGAGAATCCTAATGTAGATCTGAGGTACAGGGAAGAAGAAAAGTTACAGATGCAGACTTGCTGCGGGGGTTCGTCGCGGATCTCTGGACGGTTCAGGTCGATGCAGCGGCCAAAGTCGATGAAGGTGCGGTTCTCTGCTGCGGCGGCGGCGGAGCTTGAGCAGCAGCGGGGCGCGAGAGGAAGAAGACGACCGAAGGGGAAGAATGGAGAAAGACCTAGGGGTCGTGCTTATTCATAAAGAAGGGCCGACTGAGAAAGCGCGAGAAACGAGGAGACCAGGCATCATTATCCAACGACTCTAACGCCTCGATTTTCGGAATGGTCAGTAAAGATAAAGATCTGTTAAAGATATGACGGAGTAAAATATGAATTTAATAGAAGATGACGTCACGACGGGTGGTCGCGGATTCAGAAGATGACGTCACGGCGGGTTATAACCTTTGCACAGACAGAAGACAGAAGGCCTTTTCTTTAAGGTATTTCAAGATTGACATGAACCGGTTCAAATCAATCTGGGGCCTAATGTTGGGGATATAACTATTTGTGTAAGCCGCCCAGGAGGGGCCGGGTTACGTAAAGGTGATTCATCATATGAAGCACAAGATCAAGCGTGAAGATGGCGGTTCAATAAAGGGTCTAAAGCCCACAGGCGACTTAAGGCCCGTAGTGATAAACCGCCGTAATGGCATGACTTGTATTATAAGGCAGGATTAACTAGTCATCGAGCCGAACATTGTTTATAAGCCGGCCAGGACTCTGTAGGCCGCAGGGCGTCAACCCGTGTATATAAGGGGACGACCCGCTGGCAGCTTAGGGCAAGTAACATCAAATCGAGAGCCGGGCAAAGCGTATCTCGCTCTCTGGTCATCGAAACCCTAGCAATACCAACCCAACTAGACGTAGGCTTTACCTTCATCGTAAGGGGCCGAACTAGTATAAAACCTCTCTCGTGTCCCTTGTCCCGTTAACCCCTTTAAGCTTCCTAGTTGCGATGGCTCCACGACTAAGTCCTTGCAAGAGGACATCTACCGTGACAATTCCATGACACCATGGTTTAGGCTTTATGGCACAAATCCTATTAAATTCAATTTGTTGTACTGTTATAAAAGACACGGCTACTGGAAACCAGATGTTTATGTATTTCTACTCCACGGGCCCCTCATATGTTCCATAATAACAAAGAATATTAATGCTTTCATAAGCTAGACGCTTCAGCATTTGCATCCATAATAACAAAGAGTATTGAAGTTTTGAACCACTGATCTCTTAGCCTCCACTGAGATCAAACTGGCAAGATAATAGAGAAACTCTACAAATTGTGTATCGCCACTATGTCCAGGTTACCTATAACCTATTGCTATTATCTGTTGACTAATGTGATTGATATCTCCATAGGTGTCTAGAATTGTATTCTGGTTGCTGAGATGGAGGAATGGGCTTTGCGAGGAGATCGACCCTCTATTTAGCACGCACCGGTCAAGCGGGAAGTTGAATTGTGTTGTTCATTGTTTTATTTTCAAACTTCCCTCTGCTGTTATCAAATTTCTGAACACAGTTGGCCAACTGGCATGATGAAGATAGAGTGACTTGCCTGGATTAATGTTCCACTGACACAATTAGCAAGCTTAGCTGATGGCCTGATGGTCTTTGCTTGCAATTTGTGTGTGTGTGTGTGTGTGTATGCCCGTCCTCTCAGTGTTTCTATCTGACTATGTTCCATGTTGTCGGGCCGGAGATTTGGATGTGGAATTTATGCTCATGTCCCATGTCGAGTGTTTCTTCGTTGTTCAATTCTAATATTATTCTGGTGCTATTTGTCAGTAGTACTACATAGCTGGCTATTCAACTGAGATGAGGTCAGTGCTATTCTGCTACTGGCAGTGGCATGCTTTCTTTCTTTTCAGTCTATGATTGAGATGTGGTGAAGGATCAAGGATTTGATGAACATTTAAAATAATTATATGAGCTAGATTCTGAAGAAATGGAAGGTCTCACTTATTCTGGATGCAATAGTTTGGGTTGCTGTGATGAGGACAGTGATAGGTGAATCAATTTGCAGACTTGTGCAAATAAGCTGTTCTGAAAATAAGCAATCTATCTCCCTAGCTAATAAGGCCACCTGTTTCTCAGTCAGTGTGAACTGCGTTGCGTGATTGGCACCTTCCCCTGACGAAATACTTGCAAATTGTTGCGTGATTGGCACCTTCCCCTGACAAAATACTTGCAAATTGAGACCGAGGCAGACCGGTTGCGACAATTAGTAAAAGATATAAGATTGTCGCGGGGCTCTTCATCCTGACCGGCGACAATGTTTTTAAGTCTATTTCTTATCTTGCCTAATTGGAGGCACCATACGAGGCACCAAATTAACTCTAGGAGAAGAGATTTTATCCGTTGATGATAGGTGAAGCTCCGTGCAAACAGCTCAGATTGTATAAGCGTGACAAAAGAGTCCAAGTTGTATACAATACTGCTAATGGCCGTGATAGGTGCAACTTCATTTAAATGGCTCAGATTGTATAAACGTGATGGAAGAGTCCAAGTTGTATACAATACTACTAATGATAGAGCAGTTGGGGAAACATGATTACGTACGTATGTTACTTTAAGAAAAAGAAAACTTGAAAAAAAAAAAGGAAACTTGCCGACAGGAAGCTGCTCAGGCTCTACCCTCATGCAAAGAGATGACAGGCTACAATAGATCGCAGGCTTTTGCTGAGAAGCTCCGTCTTTGCTGAGCCGTGATGTGGATGAGTTGGCCAAGACCTGTTGATGGGAAGTGCTCAGGCTGCACGCTCATGCCGAGAGGTAGGGGGCACGCTCAGCAAGTGCTTCCTCGCCGGACGACCGCTACATCGATCATCAATATAATCTATTCATAAGCAAAAGATTGACACATTCAGATGTTTCAGATTTGCTAATTGCTAAACCACCGGAAAGGTTTGACTCCGAATATATTTTTCTACTTAAATAATATATTTTTCATGATGCATGCATGTACGTGTGGGGAAATCTATAATGCATATTTTTTAGATGGCCTGTGTGGCTCTTTGAACGTATACTTCCCGATACTCACGTGCACGTATCAATATATTAGTTATTCTAATCTTAGCCATACCGTGAGTTGCACTAGGTGCGATCTTAAAATTGTGTGAAACAAATTGTAACTTCTCAAAGAATTTGACAGTGATTTTGTGGCGATGGTGTGGATGATAAAATAACAATTGTTATTTTTAGATTAGAAGTTATTTTTCAAGAACTTCACTGTAGTTTTCTTCCTGAAAAGACATACAAAAAGGGATGTATTCTACTGCATGAAATGGATAAAATATGGCTACTAATGTGTCCTTATTTTTTTCTTATAAGTGGAAAAGAATAACTATTGAAAACATCGCCAAACACACAATTACACTTGAAAATATACATGCACAATTTGTATAACGTGCACATATATGAGGAAATGTCTTGAATTATCATGATTACAAATAGAACAATTTTTTTTGAATATTCTATAATTTTATTTTACTTTATTATGTGTTCAAAATATGTCATCTGTTACTGATTGAATATGAACCGATGGATGTATTTTCTTAATAAATAAAAAATACACTGAACATTTTCTAAACTTGAAAGTCTATTTTAGGGAAACAAAAACTCAATGTTATCCGTACATTTTAAGACGGCTATCTACTCTCCTCAGGGGAGAAATGGTTGGAGGGAGTAGTTTACCTTGATGAGACCCCTGCGCTTGCAATGGCAGTGGTGGTGCCACGTTATTATGAGAAGCACTAGAGCCAATGCATGTGTTATTGATAGAACATTCTTCATGGATCTGCTGTTTTAAATGGTCTGCTTATAGTCAATAGAAAATATGTGTTCTTTGCTAGGTTGCTGATATACTAATGCATTGATGTCTTACGTAAATACTAATCTAGATAGTATATACTCGACATCCATAAATTTGAAGATCAAACTACGACATGAATGAACAGTAATAATACAAAATACGCTAACAAACAAAATATTTCTTTTTGGTAACTCAAATTTATGGTTTACAAATGTACAGCAAATACACTCTTTTTGCTATGATACTATCTATGTTATCCACCAATTTCTACAAACCTTAACAAAGTTCCATGCTCTTATCTATTATCGGCTATAAATTCAAGGTTGCTTGCCATCAAACATCAAGAATATTAATAGAATGTTGCTGCGCAACTAACAATCAAGAAAGCTTGATGTATGCAAACTTTCTAATGACAAAGAGGTTGGAAAAATATAAGTCAATTTGTCTGTATGCCTAACCAAACAAATAGTTGCATAAAAGCTTAAACGATCCATACAAATTTTTAGTTTTTCTAACACTTCTAACCTTAAATTTTTTTCGCACGCTATCAATATCAAAAGTGCTAGCCCGTGCAGGTGCACGGGTTATTGACTAGTATGCTAAATCAGGAATAATCACCAGTAAGATGCCATCCCATCTAAACGAATGAAGCATTCTAAAACAGGCTAGTGAGCTAGGGCCACAAATGGATGGAAGCAGACTGGGCAGGCAAGACTCGCCCCCGCGTCGCTCTCCCGCAGGGCGACTCGGGCGGCGACCAGATCCGCTCGGCCTCGGCCCCCCTTCCCCTCGCCGCCGCCGGTGGTCATCTTCGGCAAAGCCCGGCCTGGTGAAGGCAGCGGCGGGGATTCGCCCTTCGCGGCTCGGTGTGCAGTAGAGGTTGCGTAGGGGCGGCGGCCTCGCTCCGCAGCGGATCTGGTCGGCACGCTGGATCCTGGCCTGCGGTCGGCTGTGGTCGTCAAGGCTGCGTTCCCTGGCGTCACGCATGGTGGCCGCGCCGTCTGCAGGCCGCTTGGGAGGCGTGGCGACGGGGCCAGGCTCATTTCTCCCTTTCCTACCAGATCCAAGTCGGGGGCGGCAACGTGCGTCCTCTGCTCACGTCCTCCCGCGGATCTCACACTCGCTGACACGCCTTGCTCGGCTCCACCCCTGTTGGCTGCTTCGGCGGTCTGGTGTTAGACCGGCAGGCGCTCGGTCTTCGTAGCAGGATGTGGTTCCCCTCCTTGCGGTGGTGGCTTCGGTCTCAGCAGCGACGTGGCTTAGCAAAAGGGTGACGAGTGTGATGCTACGGGCGAAAGCCCTACGTCGGCTTCGGTCGGCATCAGCAGTAGCGGCACACTGCAACATCAGGTCCCTCCTTGGAGGTGTCGTTGGGTGATGCATTGGTTCCCTCGCCTACTCTGTTCGTTCTCCGGGTGAAAGCCTTTGATCCAGCTCCTGGATTGGACGGCAGCAGCGTCCACGACGTCGTTACCACCTTGGTGGTGCCTGTCTTCGGAGACTTTGCTCCATGTTGCTTGCTTGAGGTTTGGGTGGTGTTTGGCTGGATTGAGGTTGGTGGTCGGTGGTGGTGGTGCGGCTGGTGATGTGTTTGTGCGGTCGACTGGGGTAGACGGTGGTGTGTGATGTGGTGGTGGTGGCGCGGCCGGCTTGCGCTGTTATGCACGGTGAAGCGATCCGGGTGTAGACTCGGCTCCTTGATGCCCTTCGGCTTCGCCGGCGGTGCCGCTGTTGTGATGTAGCCTCGGCTCGTGTGACTCTTCGTCCGTGGACTCGGTCTCTCGTTGCCCTTCGGCTGCGCCAATAGCCTTGAGGCACCATGGATGGTCTCGGTTGATTGGAGCTCTTCGTGTATGGTGGTGGTGTTCTCGTGCAACTCAATTGGTAATGGTTGCTCAAGACCCTATCATGGTTGCCATTGTGTTGCAGCGAGCTTCGTGCTCTTGGTGTTGTCTCAGCTCATCTTTGCTCAAGGTCAACGCAAGATGCCTCTCAAACTTGCTATCGTTCCGATTTCCTGTGGCGGAGCCCCAGTCAAGGTTCGTGTCTGGGATGACACTCGTTGATTGTGGATGCTCCTGAGTTGTGCCATGAGGGCCGGTATGCTTGCCGATGCGTTCGGTTGTTTGCAAAGTCTTGGTATTGTGATCTCCCGACGACACCCCACATCTACTTGCGTCTCTCGTGGTGATGGTTTTACGTCTACTAGCTTAGTTGTGCCTTGTATGGTTTTCGGCCCGGTTGTCCTTATAAATGGTCAATGTGTTAAGGTTTTCGATTCGGTTTTCCTATAAACGGGATTACTCCTCTGGCATTTGGCCACTTTGAGTAATATATTCAGGTGGAGGAACTCCTCCCCGGTGATTCTAAAAAAAAAAAGACCGGGCAGGCAAACCTCCTCCACATCCTCTAGTATCGGATGCCTCTTTTGCGCTGCTGGTGGCCGGTGCAGGGTCGTTGCTTTGACTCCAGTTGGCCGGCCAGTTTTAGTGTGCTCTCGGTTGCTGGTTGGGAGGTCGATATGAGCATAGTTGGCTCAATATTTGTTTCTCAAAAAAAAAAAGTTGGCTCAATATTTTGCAATAATTTTGTAGATTCAGATTGACACGGTAGAGTTCTAAAGACAACCCCGCAAAAGATTATTAGGTCTCTTAACTAATCAAAATGAGTGCGCTTGGCAGCGGAAGACAATACTAATTACTACGTACTATTGTTGTACCGAAGCCACTTAACAACGACCGTCGCCCTGTGCGTATTGTAATGTTATATACTATAATGGTTGATGGAGAGGTTGTAATACAATACGGATACAAACACAACATGAGTTTTTTTTGGCGGGGTAAAAGGGAGATTTATTATATAGTCACAGTGTTACAATCGAGAGACCAAATGTCAATACATGGTGGAACCGAGTGAACCCACACAGCCGTGGTTCTCTCGGTGCGGCTATAGTTTGCCAACCGATCTGCAACACTATTCTGACTCCGATATAATTTCTGAGCTGAAAACTCCCTTTCCTTCATCAAGTCTTTAATCTCCAGTACCAGATGACCATATGCTGATTTGGCGAGCGCATCGTTTGCCAATACTGACAGAACAGTCGCCGAGTCCGACTGCACCACCACCGGAAGAACTGTATTTTGAATAGCCAGGGTCATGCCCTGCATGATAGCATGGATCTCCACCTCCAAAGCATCATTACAATAAAACATGTAGCGATACGCCGCGAGCAACACCGTACCTGATTCATCTCGCAACACAATACCGGTTGCTGCTGACCCATCTTCCTGACGGAAGGACCCATCAACCGAGAGTGCGACGGTCCCCGTCGAGGGCGCCGGCCATGGTGGCGCAGGTTGCTTGATTATATTGGCGGTCTTCTGCTTCGAGACCGGCATTTTACCTTTTATAATTTCTTCTGTGGTAAAGCGACTCGCAAGCCGAATGGACTTGTAGTAACTATCCAGGTACTCCACTGTCGTCGTTGTTGCTGGTACCTCCTTGCCATGAGCGCAGTCATTCCGCAACTGCCATATCTTCCAGAATAGCATGATCACCATGTCGCGTACCTGATCCGAGCATTGCATGAGCAGACTTAGGAGCCACTCCTTGCCCGTATTAATCAGAAAGGTATCTGACGGGAGGGGCCAGCTTTCCCGCATTTGTGTCCACAGGGTACGTGCATGATCGCATGTGATTAAGGCATGGAACTCATTCTCCTCCTCCACACCACATAGCGGGCAGGTAGAACGCTTTGACACATGTCTGTACTTCTTGCATGCTGCCGTCGGCAAGGCCCCGACCACCACTTTCCAGGCCGCAATCTTCATCTTCTGTGGCACCGACGCTTTCCAAACACAATTCCAGATGGATCTCGTGCCGTTAGGGACGTCGGAGGATGAACCCCCTGCGTAGGCAGCAACATGAGCACTTGTAGCCAATTTATATGCACTCTTAACAGAAAAACTTCCATTCTTCTCCGGGAACCATGAGATAAAATCACACCATTGCCTCGGGACGTTCGTATCTTCAGAATGTGATCAATATCCATTTGCCAAAAATGTTGTGACAGCCTATCCATCCTCCATGCACCATTCCCGTCTAAAAAATCAGAGACACGATTTAGGCGGGATGTGCGCTTTGGAGTTATAGGTCTGAACGAAGAAGCTCTAGGTATCCATGGATCCCGCCAGGTCCTTATATTTGAACCATTGCCCACCCGCCAAATAACACCTGTCTTTAGCATTTCGAGGCCATGTAATATACCCTTCCAAACCGCCGACCCTGATTAGGGAAAACCGTATCCAAAAGGCTTCCTGGGGGGAAATACTTGGCCTTCAACAATCTGGCACACAGACTTTCCGAAGTATCAATGAGACGCCAAGCTTGCTTAGTGAGAAGCGCCTGGTTAAATGCTCTCATATCTCTGAACCCCATACCCCCATTGACTTTGGTAATCTCATTTTATCCCAACTGAGCCACGCCATCTTATGTTTTCCTTTCTCCACACCCCACCAGTACTGTCGCATACTGAAGCAGGTAGTTTAAAAACACTCATGACATAAGCTGGAATCGCCTGCGCAACTGATTTTATCAGAATTTCCTTGTTACCAGTTGACATATACTACTCGCTCCAGTCAATCAACCGCTTCCTTAGCCTATCTTGTACTGTTTCAAATTTACCCTTATTCATTCTCCCTTCGGGCACCGGCAAACCAAGGTATTTAGGCTCAAAAATCTCTTGTTCAATTTCCAGGATTTTCTTCACTTCATTCACCACCGTAGGTAAGCAAGATTGTGAGAAAAGGATGGAGCACTTTGCTGGATTAATTAACTGGCCCGTGGCCGACGCAAACGTGTTCAACAAACCTTTCACCCTGTATGCTTGCTGTTCTGAGGCTTCAAAAAACAAAAGAGAATCATCTGCAAACAAGAGATGAGAAATCTCCGGAGCCCTTCTGCAAATCTTCACCCCTCTAAGACCATCCTCATTCATCGCTTTATTCAGTAGAGCCGATAGTGCATCTGCAATGAAAAGGAAAAGGAAGGGTGACAGCGGGTCCCCCTGATGTAGCCCTCTCGTCGGGGTGAAAGACTAAAGTATCTTGCCATTAAACTTCACTGAATATGTTACCGAGGAAACGCAGGCCATAACCCGGGCAATCCATGCAGGTGAAAAACCCCACTTGTGTAAGGCCTTCTCCAAGAACCCCCAGTCGACTCGGTCATATGCTTTAGATAGATCGAGCTTGTAGGCACAACACGCAGGGTCATTCTCCTTTAGAGACTGTATATGATGTATGCATTCGAAGGCAATTATTGCATTGTCTGTGATAAGTCTCCCAGGCACAAAAGCACTCTGTTTTTCAGAGATCAACTCCCCTAGTAGGGGTCTCAATCTATTAACCATACACTTCGACACAATTTTATACACCACGTTGCACAGACTGATTGGACGAAAATCCTTCAATTCTTGTGGATGTTGAATCTTAGGTGTCAACACTATCGCCGTTTCATTTACCCCCTCGGGCATAGTACCACTCACAAAGAACTTTTGTACTGCACCAATGATGTCCTTTTTCAAATCGCTCCAGTTTCTCTGATAAAACCGGGCCGGGAAGCCATCCACCCCCGGGGCAGTGGACCGATTTGGAATAACGCATCTGAGATCTCCCCTTCTGTATATGGAGCATCTAGAGCTATGTTCATCTCTTGGCTGACTCTAGGAAGAATGCAATCCAGAACCGCAGAACAATCAAGGGTAGGATCCTTGGTGAAAACTTCCTGAAAATATGAGGACGCCATTCTCTCCATATCCGATGGTACATTGCACCAAGTTCCATCTGTTCTACGTAGGCGTTGGATATAGTTCCTCCGCGCCCTCCACACAGCCCGACGATGGAGATACTTAGTTTTGCGTTCCCCCTCCTTAAGCCACGTGATCCGTGATCTTTGGAGCCACATCATCTCCTCCCTGTAGAGGAGTTCATCAAGTTGGTTCATCTTGAGCCGAATTTGGGAGCGATCCGCTCCATCCAGCTGTAGCTGCGCTAGTTGACCTCGCAAGGCTTCAATCTCCTTTAAAACATTGCCAAAATTTGCCTTACTCCATGCCTTGAGATCCTTCATGAGATTTTTCAGAGCTTCGGCAACTGACCCCAGATCGCCTAGTTGAGGATTTCCAGCCCATGATCGCGACACCACTTCTGCCAGAGCCGGGTGTCTCTCCCACATAATTTCATAACGTGGTGCTTGTCCGCGTTGCTTTGTCATCTGAACCCCGCCCAACCGGATTAAGATTGGGCTATGGTCAGAGCATGGTGATGCTAGATGGACCACCTGTGTAGAAGGGAAGAGGTCATGCCACGCCTCATCCGCACAAGCACGATCCAGTCTAACTTGCACATTACGATATCCTTCCTGCCCATTATTGTATGTGTAAGGAATGCCTGAAAAACCTAGGTCATCGAGCTCACAAAGCAGCAAACAGTCCCTGAACGCTAGCATTTGCGTTTCTGATCTCAGCGCCCTGGAAAGATGCTCGTGCTGCCACATAGCTTCATTAAAATCGCCACAAACCACCCATGGTACTTGCGAATTTGCCCTAAGCCTAGCCAGGTGATCCCACATTAAGTGTCTATGCTCCGTTCTAGGCTCTCCATACACAAAAGTTCCTCTCCAAGAGGATCCACCACTCACGTCATCAACGAGAACATCAATATAGCGACTGCATGAGTCCAAGACATCACATTCAGGGCTTCATCCCAAAAGAGTCCTAATCCACCACTTCTTCCGTCCGAACTTACTCCATGAAAACCTTTTAATCCCAATCTCCACTTCAGCTTCTCCATTCTCCCTACATCTTGTCTAGTCTCACTTAAGAAAACTAGACTGGGGGTGTTGGCTTTAGAGAGGGCCAAAACCTCTCGAACTGTCCGGGTCCCCCCGCAGTTCCACGCGAGGATATTCATTGTATCGGGTGGTCCTCCTCGAGGGAGGCCGCCGATATCTCATTGTCACTATCATCCTTTGAGATTTTCATCCTTTTGTTGCCTGAGTCACTACTAGCTGGCGAGTTGAGTCCTGACGCATCCACCCCGCTACCATCTGTGATAGTCAACCTAGCCTTAGGGGCACCTGAGATGTTGATGGTCCCAGTCCCCGCATCATCCATATTCAGTCGTTTCCTACCATCTCTGTCAACCTTCATCCTAGTCACAGCCTGTTTCAAAGGGCTTGTCGCCGTATCTAGGGTTTCAGGGTCTGACACCTCCTTTCTTGGTGCTGACGGAGGAGGCTGGCCATCCCCTTTGCCCGCCGGACGGGGACCCGGCTGCCTTGGAGGTGCACTCTGTCCTGGCCTAGATGGCCCATCCGCATAGAGCCAATCCCCATACTTCATATGTTTCTTGTCATGTATGCCCTGACCACACTCCTTATGATCATGACCTATTAGGCCACATACTTTGCGGAAACGAGCTAACTTCTCATAGCGAACAAAAGTACACCTGCCTCTCCTTTGCTCGCATAACACTGACAAACTTAGTGAGGGGGGATTTGATATCATGGTTAACCCTAATCCTCACATAGTCCCCCCTTGTATTACCATTCAAACGCATCTCCAAAATCTCCCCAGCTCCCTTCAGCAGTTTCTCAACTATGTGCTCCTTGCAGTAGGGATCCGGTAGCTTGTGAATCTGGAGCCATATGGGCATGTGATCAAATATCATCTCTTCTGCGCGACTGAAACCATCATACTTGCACAACAAAACCGCCATATTGCGGAACAACCATGGCCCTTGCTTCATGATCCTCTCCCAGTCCCCCAAGCACGCGGCCTGGACGACAAATCTGTTCGGTCCTACTGGCCGGAATCTGACTCCCTGCGCCGGGTTCCACGCCGCTCGCATCTCCTTGTAAAAGGCCGACGCTGAGAAGGTTTTGTCGGTATGAACCCTAGCTAGGGCCAACCAACGGACGCTCTCTTCAATCTCCGGATCGTCCTCATCAATCTCCACATCCTCAAATTCCTCCTCATTGAGATCCAACTGGTCGAAGAAGTTTTCCAGATCGGGATCTGCATTGGCACCGCCGCCGCCACCAAAAACACCCCTACCTCCGCCATCATTGGTCGCCGAGTTCGCATCCGAGGAGGACGCCATCCCGCCCGAGGCGTCATAGTGCAGGGCAATCCTGCGGGGATCGCCGGGATCGGACGTAAACTCTGAGGGAGCGAGTCGCCTCAGAGGAAAGAAACCCTAGTCACGAGAGCTAGGGGAAAAACTTTTGAAAACGTGGTGGGCTAACACAACATGAGTTAATACACAGGGACTCTGTTAGTAAATGAACTGTTCTCGAATTCACATGCCCTTTATAGGTAAAGACAACGCTAATGCAAACATAGTATGAACGTAGTGACTTGCACATATATAGTCAGAGAGTTCAATTAACTTTTTGACTGTAATTGGTCTTTGCCCCAAGATGTAATGGGGCATCTAGTACTGTAACCCCCTCATACGAGGTGACCCAAACACCAATCAAATCTAAGCAGGAGTAGGATATTACCTTCATGATGAGTGCCCGAACCCAGGTAAACGCTTCTTGTGCGATCTCCTCTGGTACTTCCGGTATTGCGCACCACCCTATTGGGACTATTGACGATTTTCAGTACTGTCACTCCTTTCTGCACTTAACCTCTCACTGATCGATTTTCGGTATCCAGGGTACCTGTGAGGCCTTAGAATGAGGTAGAGACAAGAGACAAAAACCGTTGTGCAACACATAGAATTGCGTTATTATTAAAGTAAAGCAACAATACCTTAGCATGCGTACATGGGGTCTTAGCCAGAGGCGAGTATTTGCATCGCTGATGAATCACAAACAAGTGACATTATAGAAATTGATATTTGAAGATAGATGATTATAAGTCCTACAATGTCTGTCGATTGAGATGTGTACTCGACTACAAGCATAATGGCTAAATGGCATTGGTTGTTGTAGATGGGAATGGTGGACTGATGCAAAGGGATGAATTGATGAATGAGCAACTCCTCTCATCGATGGGTTTTCCTCTCCTTTATATATTGTGGACGAGCAAAATAGGGTTTCGGGATGAGAGTTTTTACCGTACCCTATACCGCTGACAGGGGAGGGAGCGGTATATTAAAATCCAACCATTCATTTTCTAAGGATAGGATAGACATAATGGTGATCGGAAATAGATTTGCTGTCCCCCGACTCCTCCACTAGCTCGTCTTCTTGGTCGCGCACCCGAGGACCACCGCCGGCGTCCGCGTGCTCCCTCGCCGTCTCCACTGCGTCCCCGTCCATCTCATATGGAGCCCATGGTGAGCTGCCGCTCATCCCCGCGCGCCTCCTTTTCTGTCGTTTTCTTCCATCGTAGCGCCATCTCACTCAAGCTGGCGCCTTGTTCGCTATGGATGAATCCCTGGAGCTCATCCCGCACGCACACACCCAGCCACACGCGTCCGTTCGCGCTCCATGCCCGTAGCAACAGCCGTGGCGCACGCGCCACAGCCCTGGAGTGACCGCTCCCGCCTCCCGCATGCGAGGAGCCCCGCTGCCTCGAGTCGCCTCGCCGCCATCAGCGGTCAACGCGATCCTAGAGGGCCGGCCATGGCATCCATGGGCTCGTCTGCCAGGCACGGCCAGCCGCCGTCGCGGACGAGCAGCGTGCGCCCGGTGCCCGGAAGGCATCGCCATCGGTTCCATGGTGCTCCATCTTGCCGGCCCAGTCGTCCTTGCCGCGGTGGTCCAGTCCCCGGAGGGCGAGACCGCGAGAGGGTGGGCCTGAAGTCAGCGACGTGGCCAAGCAAGGGTGAGGCGGCGTGCGCGGTCGAGGGCAAAGCTCCGACGCGGGGAGCCTGCAGGGACGGGAGAGAGCAGCGGGGCGCCTGTGGATACGAAGACGAGGAAAGACCAGTCGCAGCCTCGCGGTGGAGCAGCGGTGTCGGCGTGGCGGGTCCTCTAGCGCCTAGCGGCAGGAGGAAAAAGAGGAGGGTGGAGGGACGGGAGAGAGCAGCAGGGCGTTGATGGCGAGGAAGATGGCCTAGCGCGACAACCTCCTGATTCGCCATAGATGGGCAGGCGCACGCCAGCGGTGGCTGGAACTCACGTGGGCTAAAACAATTTACTTCTCAAAATGCCCTCATGACTTGTATACTGGAGGAAGGGAGCGAAGCGGTGGAAGCTATACCGCTGGCGATTCCGTTGCTAAATTGGAGCAGTAT
Organism: Aegilops longissima; assembly: GCA_021605205.1. Taxonomy (NCBI): domain Eukaryota; kingdom Viridiplantae; phylum Streptophyta; class Magnoliopsida; order Poales; family Poaceae; genus Aegilops; species Aegilops longissima. Next base: position 46,937,007 of record CM038681.1, on the reverse strand, counting down.
AGATCGGTCGCCACCATTAGATTTTAGAAATGGACGGCCAATATTTCTCTCCGGGTACCATAAAAGAGCTCTTCGGGATGCCTCCGATGTGAATTGACCCCAAGTGCCTTCACTGATGTTGTCAGGGGCGACATCAGGGAGGCCATGACACTTGGTACGAGCGCTCACTACCATATCAGAAACCGTCTTCTCTTCTGCATTATGTTGTGCACCTCCTGTTGATCAGGATTGATCACCACGCTTATTATCTTCCATTTATAACTTTATTTTGCACCTAAAATGGCACATTCCTGCAGGGAACAAACTAAACAAAGAGATTTGTAATCTTTTACATTCATTAGTCATTAGCAATCAACTCAAAGTGATTCCCTCAGAAAATCTGACATTATAATGTTTAAACATGAGTAAGAATGAGTGCAAAATACACTCATCAACCAACAAACAATGAGGTCTCGCACTGTGCTGCTACCGCACTCGACGACATGTGTGGTTCAGTGGGAGCGGTGAGGTATGTCGTTGCGGCCGAAAGCCATGTGTGACTTTTGTTGACACCAACGACAGCGGTGCCCTAGGGCATCGTTTTCCTTCATGAAGGCGTCCTCATGTATCCTTCCACCTCTTCTCCCACTGTGTTCTCTCCAGGCAAAAGCTTTAGATCGAACTTCTAGACTAGATGATGACGACGTCCTTGTATCTTAACCTCCTTGGAGGCATCATCGCGGAGTCAATGATCACACCCTGCTTGTTTGTGTCTTGGCTAGAGTGTGGTTTCGCTAGTTTGAGGTATGTCACTAGTAGAAAAGGGGGCAATGATTCAGGCCGGGTCAGCCCATTAGTCCCGGTTCAGTCCAGAACCGGGACCCATGGGGGCATTGGACCCTGTTCGTGAGCCCCGGGGGCCGGCCGGGCCACGTGGGCCATTGGTCCCGGTTCGTCTGGACCTTTTGGTCCCGGTTGGTGGGACGAATCGGGACCAATGGGCCTCGCTCTGCCCACCACCATTGGTCGGTTGGTGGCTTGAACAGGACCAAAGGCTGCCTTTAGTCCCGGTTCATGCCACGAACCAAACCAATGAATTGCCTATATATACCCCTCGCTCATGAAAGCGAGCACTTCACCGCTCTGTTTTTCTGCCTGGCCGTTGGAGAGCTTTGTGGTGCTCTAGCTCACCTCCTATGCACACGAGGTGTTCGATGGAATGCCCGAGCCACACTACTTAACTTTCTCCTCTCCAAGCTCGACCTCCAAACTCAATTTTCCTCAATATTAGTCTAGATTTAGCGGTCTGTCACGTCTCATCTCCGTCTTCACCGCCGTCGATCGCCCGCGCCGATCTCATCGCCGGTACCACCGTGGTGAGCCTCTTGTTCTTATCTTCTTTCTGAAAGGAAAAATATTCTTACTTGTACGTTTAGATAGATACTTGTATTATTTTCTTACTTTTATTATTGCATCTTATATAGTTTGATGGTTTTGGTATCTGCCCCCGTCGGCCCTCATCCTGTCTATGATTCGGATGTGGTATATATTATCTTTTCATAACTATTGGTTCATTTATTGTTTATGAAAACTATGCCGACCAACGTGACATAGATTTATTTATCTAGGAGGTTGTTGAACCGGAAATTCCAACCGACTCTATTGTCGAGAGGTTAAATTTAGTTGAAGAAGAAAACGAATTCTTGAAGGAAAAAATAAGAAAAATTGAGGAGGAGAAGATGATATTGGAGTTGCATGTTGCGGATGTCGTCGATGATCTCAAGATCAAGATGGATGCAATGCGCTTGAAGATTAGAAAGATTAGAAAATATGTCATTCATACCGAGGCTTGGTATCATTATGCCGTTGGATCAGTTGTTACCTTGGTTGCGATTATGATCGCATTGAAATGTTTTTACATAGTTTCAATGTATGGTTTAATTAATTTAGATGCTCTGCAGAGCTTTATGTTGTTAGATGAGAACTATGTATGTACTTTGGTTTTAATGTGATGATGAACTTCTATTAATTTGGTCACTTAATTATCTATTCATGATGTTCTGTAATGATTTTTGCCACACTTAATTATATATAATGCACGCAGATGAACCGGCAATGGATGTACGGTGAAAGACACGCCTCCGAGTACATTAAGGGCGTGCATGATTTTCTTGAAGTGGCCGAGGCAAACAAGCAGAATGGTTTTATGTGTTGTCCATGCCCTATATATGGGAATACGAAGTCTTACTCTGACCGGAAAATCCTTCACACCCACCTGCTTTACAAGGGTTTGATGCCACACTATAATGTTTGGACGAGGCACGGAGAAATAGGGGTTATGATGGAAGACAGCGAAGAAGAAGAGTACGATGACAACTATGTGCCCCCTGAATACGGTGATGCTACTGAAGATCAAGAGGAACCAGACGATGTGCACGATGATGCTGCAATAGGCGAAGCTGCTGAAGATCAAGAGGAACCAGACGATGTGCGCGGTGATGATGATCTCCGCAGGGTCATTGTCGATGCAAGGACGCAATGCGAAAGTCAAAAGGAGAAGCTGAAGTTCGATCGCATGTTAGAGGATCACAAAAAAGGGTTGTACCCCAATTGCGAAGATGGCAACACAAAGCTCGGTATCGTACTGGAATTGCTGCAGTGGAAGGCAGAGAATGCTGTGCCTGACAAAGGATTTGAGAAGCTACTGAAAATATTGAAGAAGAAGCTTCCAAAGGATAACGAATTGCCCGACAGTACATACGCAGCAAAGAAGGTCGTACGCCCTCTAGGATTAGAGGTGCAGAAGATACATGCATGCCCTAATGACTGCATCCTCTACCGCGGTGCATACAAGGATCTGAACGCATGCCCGGTATGCGGTGCATTACGGTATAAGATCAGACGAGATGACCCTGGTGATGTTGACGACGAGCCCCCCAGGAAGAGGGTTCCTGCGAAGGTGATGTGGTATGCTCCTATAATACCATGGTTGAAACGTCTGTTCAGAAACGGAGAGCATGCCAAGTTGATGCGATGGCACAGTGAGGACCGTAAGAAAGACGGGAAGTTGAGAGCACCCGCTGACGGGTCGCAGTGGAGAAAAATCGAGAGAAAGTACTGGGATGAGTTTGCAAGTGACCCAAGGAACGTATGGTTTGCTTTAAGCGCGGATGGACTCGTAACCGTCTTAGACTTGAGACGAAAAGATCCCGAAACCTATGCGGACATGACTAAATTGCTCAACAAGTAAGTTCAATCGATCATTATCGCACCATATCGGCAACTTTTTATTCATTTCCTGATATCTCAAGTAATAATAATTATTTTCTTTGTCTTGCAGGGTTTGGAAACAGTTCACCGCAGAAGCTACGGGACTGCCGAAGGAGCTGTGATATACATACCCGAAAGTAAGTATTACTAGCTAGCTAGTTGCGCGCATCTCCCGATCTATAGCTATACTTTCATCAATGCCATTTATAATGCTTCATTATCAGTTTGATTGACCTCTATTTCTCGTAAAGTGCTTGTGGCAGGAAGAAGGGAATAATTTCTGTGGATACTACGTGTGCGAGTTCATCTACAACGCGACTTTGAAAAATAGGCGGGGCTACTCTAAAAAACAATATGAAGTGCGTAAGCAATAATATTCATAATTTAATTTTATTACACCATCATTTTCTGTTGAGTTTCATTCATATATATGTATTAACCCCCTTCTTCATTTTCTGTTGAGTTTCATTCATATATATTGTGTTAGAGGTCGATCGATCACTTCTCTCGGTATGCATGACGAACTTCTTTACTTAATGGTTTTCTTCATTTTCTTAATAGCTAGCGTGTCGATGGCCTCTCTATGTATATAGTACGTAGCGTCGATCAAGCACGGACATAAGAGAGGACACTTCTCTCTATTAATTAGCTAGCTAACACAATATATGAAACACCTAAATTAACCCCAAAACCCCAACCCCCTTAAAAAACAAAACCACAGCCCTGAAATCTTGTGGCGTGGATGCTTATTGGTCCCGGTTGGTGCCACCAACCGGGACCAAAGGCCCTCCTGCATGGGCTCGGCGCACCGGCCACGTGAAGGCCCATCTGTCCCGGTTCTGGACTAAACCGGGACTAAAGAGCCAGGGCATTAGTAACGACCCTTTAGGCCCGGTTCAGGAACCGGGACAAAAGGCCCTTACCAATCGGGATTAATGGTGGTTTATCTACTAGTGTGTGCTTCTAGTTGGCGATGGCAGGGGATGATGGTTGTGTTTTCTCCTAGTGTTTTCTTGGTGAGGTGTATGCATTGGTCTTGTCATTCGACCAAGTTTGTGAAGAGCTTGATCGATGCTCTCATCCGAAGCGAGGTCATGACCCATCTTGGATCCCCTCATTCCCTATCAAAACTCTTCCACCTCCTTGAGGGTGTTGTCGTGTGGCAACTAGATGACCAACCTCTGCTTTGCTTGGTTAGATGAAGATGGAAGCTGAAGTCCCTTCCATATTGGTTGTGTCGACGGGATTTTTAATTGCAAGCGACAAATCTTTCCATTCTTGTAGCTCTATTGTTGTTTATTTCTTTTGTGGTGTGGTAATAATCTTATAATGTATTCCTTTGTATTTCTTGGCACTGTCGTTCTTCTTCTTAAATAATGAAACGTAGTGCTGCTACATTTTCTCAAAATAATGTTGTAAGCGGACATATTTTGTTGTCAGAATCGGATGGCTTAGAGTCGTGAGCTTAAGACCGTGTTTATTTCAGCTTTATGATCTGAAACAAACACATATTTCGAATCAGCTTCAGTGGCAAAGCTCGGATCCAACGCCTTTAGCACCGTCCTTAAGAAATTTGACAAGAAATAAGTTTTCGGGGAGAAAATGAAAAAATTTACTTTAATTGTACTTCACCTCTACGCATGTCTATGAACGTTTTTTTTTAAAATCGAGTATAAACCTCTCTTCTCGAAAAAAAAAAAGGAAACTAGATCTGTTTTACGCTCGTCATGGGCTTCTCATGTTACCACAGAGTTTTGGGCCCACAACCACAGCGTGATTTTGCTACCTTTGGGCCTGGCCTGGACACCCTCTGGTTACAGCCCAACGCTCCCACGCATCCCACATGAGCAGCCTCCAATCCCTAAAAAAAAAAACATGAGCAGCCTCCAACTCCACCACCGCTCGCCGGCGGCGGCCCCGCTGGACGACGACGACCTTCTCCCAGAGATCCTTCTCCGCCTCCCCCCACAGCCCTCCTCCCTCCCCCGGGCCTCCGCCGTCTGCAGGTTCTGGCGCAGCCTCGCCTCCGACCCCGGCTTCTCCGGTCGCTTCCGCGCTCACCACCGCCGCAACCCTCCTCTCCTCGGCTGCTTCGTCAAGGATTTTCACCACGTCCACTTCCAGCCTACCCTGGAGGCCCCCGATAGAATCTCGCAAGCCCGCTTCTCCTTCCCGATCGCCGCCGGCAACCGCTTCCTGCCCCTCGGATGCCGCCATGGCCTCGTACTCATCTTCGACCGCCCTGTGGGTAAGCAGCCGCAACTCCTGGTGTGGGATCCCGTAACCGGCGAACAACACCACCTAAACATCCCCGCTGGGTTCGACATGGAGAAAGCCTCAATCGGCGCAGCCGTGTTTCGTGCTCCGGGAGATATCTGCCATTTCCAGGTGGTCTTGGTAGGCAACAGCGACATAGCACAAGTGGTCGCCTCTGTTTACTCGTCGGTGACCGGCGCATGGGGGAATCTCATCTCAACAGCGGTGCCGTCCAAGGATTCTGGTTTTCCCACCATGATTTACATGGGCATGCCTGCTGTGATGGTTGGTGGTTCCTTTTATTGGTTGCTTTACGGGGATTCACAAGCAATCCTTGAATTTGATTTGGATAGGCGGAGCCTCTCTTGCATACCCATGCCAGTGGAAAACACTAATGGCATGGGCAATGGCAATATTTGGGTTATGCCGGCAGAGGGTGGTGGCCTTGGTTTCCTCTTCCTGGCAGGCTTTTGCGCCCAATTATGGAAGTGGAGGACCGATTGCAAGGGTGTTTGTTCATGGGTGCTGGGAAGAAGTATTGATCTCGACAAGTTACTTTCCTTGAATTCAGAGATGGAGAGAGTGCGCCCATCGATACAAGGGTTTGCCGAGGACAATAATGTGGTGTTACTGTGGACATCTGTCGGCGTCTTCACTGTCCAGTTTGAATCATTGCAGCTCAAGAAACTTTTTGAATCCTACCCCTGGTGTCGCTATTATCCATTTGAAGGTGTCTATACTGCAGGTAAAACGAAACCAGTTTATTTGAATTTCATAATGTTAGTATTAGTGCATAGTTGTGTTGCATATGTTTACCATGTTGAGATACATAATATTTTGAAATTGAAGACAATTACATGAAAAACTTGCTTGAACGGTTGAACCAACTGATATGTCAAATAGGCAGACCAATTGGCATATCCTGAAGCTAAAGATAGTTAAATTTCCTTCACTCAATATTGGCATCCTTGTCGATCTTGCTAGTAATATTAAATCTGGAAGGCGACTCGGTTTTATGTTTATAAAATAGTTTTTCACTTATAGAAGATCCGCTAATAGTCTGAGTGCGCATATTCTTCGTTTTATGACATCAGTGAGTATACTGTTGATGTGAGTGATTATATAGTGTTATTGGAATATTCTTTGTATTTGATGGTATATGTGGTTTTGTTTATCTGTTCCTAGGATTTTCATCAGGCCTGAATTATTTTCTCAAATTACAACATTGTGTTTATCTAAGTATCTACTCAATGCCCCCCTTGTACCTATTTGACTGTTCTTTGGAATCTCATTGGTTCCTTCACTTGTTATTCTTGTAGACACAAGCATTGGTGGTGGAAATGATGAAGCTAAACTTTTGCAGAATACATGATATGATTTATCTGGATAGACATGTGGACGTGATATATTGATTGAGCAGGTAAGTATCTATTAGTAGTAGCAGATTGAAATATTTCCCTTTCCTTCCCTTCAGAGGGTATTTTTTTGTTTTGCTTTTGCTCGTTGCTACAATGCATTGATTTATTTTCTGTTGTTTTTGGTCTGTCAAGTTTGATGGTGATTTATTTGTTGTTCATCAATGCAAATAATTGATAACAAGAAACATCTCAGCACTTGGCTTCAGACTTCCTTTATTTATATGTGCTTACCATTTCACACTATTGCTTTCTTAGGGAAAACATTTCACATTATTGCTCATTTAGGATCGTTATAATACCTAATTCTCGCTTGCAGTTGTTGTACAATTATGTTAATCTTAGGCGGTTTTGTTAAATATTTTCCCAACAGCCCTCTATTTGTCAGCCCTCTCATAGTTTGTCTGAACTGAAGTACATGTTGGCTGTTCTTGTGGTTTCTGTGCAGTATAATTTCTTTGATTTTGGTCATTGTAGATATTTAATAATTTCTGTACTGAGCGCATGATAAAAATGACCTGACTAGATTCATATTAAACACTGCTCTCTTCACGAGTAGTTGCCAGTGTTTCGATTTTGATACTGTGCAGCAGAAGAGGCTGTTGTCTATTTGGACCGAAGGAAGTACAGTATCAGTTAACAAAATGATGCATGATCATTTACTTGAGGCTTCTACTGAATGAATTTGATTAAATTTTAAGTGTTAATCTAGCTCGTACATTTCTAAAGAGTATGCCTATGAGCTTGAAACTAGATGTTTCTGCTCTGTTACTCCATAAGCCCCTGATATGCCCATGATAAGAAAGAAAGTTTTACGAGATTTGATAAGCTAGGATGTTCTAATGAAGTTATCTCTCGTCTGAAATGCTAACCTTTTAGCCTCTACTGAAACTAGATGGAGCCAAAAATCTGAGAAACAGAAGGAGTGCCGCTACATATTAACCGTCTTCCTATTGCTGTTCTCTCTTTGTACTGTTGGTTCTGTCCAATATTGCTGAGTTGATTCAACTTTGAGCATTTGGAACAATTTCCATATTGTTGAAGCTAATGCCTACTGTCTGAATCAGACAAAATTTGTGAGATAAATTCAATGGCTTCTGCATGAGTACTACAATTTGGCTTAGCTAACAACATTAGTTGCTCTGCAGGTATCAAGAGTTGGTTTCGTCGTCAGAGATGAATAAATGGATTATTTAATGTATATTCTTCCATTCTGTGTGGTGTGCATGGGGCCTGTGATGTGCTCGTCCACAAGGGACATGACCTTACATATATATCATGCACGGGTCAAATGTGATGTGAACCTGTAGGAAGTAACATGCCGTGGTCAACTCTAACTTGGAATTGATCTTCAGGCTGTGAACTGCCGTCAATTATCCGATTTCTGTAGGCAATATTCCTTCTGGCATCAAGAGAAATTAGCATGCTTCAGTTAATGCATTAGCGGCGGCCCTGTCACTGAATATTGGAGTTGCCTGCGCTATTTTGTGTGTGCACATTTATTTTCCAGCCTCGTTTGCTCACGTTCCACAAAAACTCTGCGCATGTGTCTGAATTTGTTTTTTAAAAAGATATTATTGCTCTCTGGACGCTTTTACTAGTTGAATTAATTTGCGCCTATTCAGTAGCAATGCCACTGGGAGTCTGGTTTTATCTTCTTCTTTCTATGGGATATGGTTAAGTCTTGGGTCAGTTGGCTAACATCTGAATTTGAATTCTTTCATGAGTTGATCTCTTAAGTAAGAAATGAGACATTCAACGATGTATGCCTGCGTGTTTCTGTGCTTCTGGGGAACATGGTTTGTTGCTCCTTTCAACTAGGGAACACCTAGGTCCACCTTGTATTGAGGATCTTTTGCCTCTCGACTGTAACTCTCTCATTATGGAATAAAACTCCTTTTTCCTCGCAAAAAAAACTAGGAAATGGATGAACCTTCTTTTTCCTTGGAGAAAAAAAAAGTGAATCTTGCACCGTAGAATCCTCTCTTTTGAGTAGGGATGGAATGCATTTTTTCTTTTCTTATTTTAGGAAAAATGGGTGAATCACTCTATGTATGGTTTCAGTGAAATCAGAAACTAAAAATCATTTAATGAAATGATACTCTATACATTTGATTTTTGGCCTCAACCACAAACCTGACATCAGATTTTTGACCATGGCAAATCGAACTTTTTTTGCTGAAAATGGCAAGCAATGTCAAATCCGCCTAAATTCATTTTTTGTCAGAAAATTGCCGTGCTTGCAAACTAAATTTGTCATCCTCGTGCCAACATAAATTGCCATAAAAAATATTCGATTTGCCATACTTAAAAACAATCTGATGTCAGATTTTTAACGCTACTGTTAATTTTTTTATAGAGCAACAATACAAATATGAATTTCTCTGCAAAAATAAATAAAATAAAATAATACAATACAATTTTTTAGGGCTATAAAATAATACAAATAAGAATCTGTCGGCGGTGGGCTTTCTCTCTTTCTCTCGAAAATAAAGAATTTTGGGCTTCAGTCTCACTCGTGGGCTTTATTAGGTCACCTGCGCCTCACTCACACTCCAGTCCACTACTCCACATCGTGCTTGCTGCTCCAGTCCACCCTAAGCTGCGAGGAGTGCGCCGCCGCCGCCGCCGCCGCCGCCGCCTTCATCGCCGCCTGCGCCGATCTGCGGTGGCAGGGCCGATGGACGGCGACAACCTGCTCCGTCGCTCGCAGCCGGCGGGGCCGCTGGACGACAACAACCTGCTCGCCGAGATCCTCCTCCGCCTTCCCCCGCAGCCCTCATCCCTGCCCCGCGCATCCCTCGTCTGCCACCGCTGGCGCCACCTCGTCTCCAACAACGGCTTCCTCCGCCGCTTCCGCCTCCACCACCGACGCAACCCTCCCCTCCTCGGCTGCTTCACTGAACGCTGCCTAGAGTTATCTTTCATGCCTATGCTTGAGGCCCCCAATCGCGTCCCCGCCGGGCGCTTCTCCTTGCAGCTCGACGACATCAGACCAGCACCTGCTGCACAAGGGGGCGGATTAGTTATGCCTGACAAAGGTTTCAGCGTCCTCGGATGTCGCCATGGCCTGGTCCTAATCTCCATTCCATCGTGGAATCAGGTCCTGATCTGGGACCCCGTCACCGGCGACCAGCACCGGATTGCCCTTCCCCTGGGGTTCGATGCAAAGCAAACCTATATCACCGGGGCGGTGCTCCGGTCGGCTGCCGGAGTCGTCCACCACTTCCAGGTAGTCGTGGTACGCAACGACATACAACATACACGAGTGGTTGCCTGTGTCTACTCGTCGGAGACAGATGAATGGGGTAATTCTATCTCCATACTGATTCCTTTCTATGTTACGGGAAGGCCTACTGTGCTGGTTGGGGATTCCCTTTACTGGCTGCTTTCTGTGGGTGGAATTCTTGAGATTGATTTTAAGAGGCAGAGTCTGGCTTTGATACAACTGCCGATGGATAAGGGTAAATTCTCGCTGATGCGGGCAGAGGGCGGCGGCCTTGGTCTCTTCTTTCTATCGGACCTCGGCGCCCAATTATGGAAGAGAAAGACTGACTGTGGTGGTGTTGTTTCATGGGAGCTGGGAAAAAATTTGGAACTGAACGAGTTAAAGACTCCGTCTGGGTACTCCTTGACGATAGAAGGGCTTGCTGAGGACAATAATGTGGTGTTCCTGTCGAGAGGTTCAACCTTTTTCATGGTTCAGCTTGAGCCATTGGAGCTCAAGGAACTTTCCGAGGTCGACAATTGGTGTTTCTATTATGCATTCGAATCTGTCTATACTGCAGGTATAGCTAAATTAAGTGATTTGATATTCTCGTAGACTGGCTATTATTATTATGGAATTATTATGTGGTTGGATTCTAGAGGGAGCAAAAACTTTATCTGATTTATTCACTATGTTCTTATTCTATTAAAGTCCATATATAGAATAAAACGATGAACACATTTGAGTAGATAATTTTTTTTGAGGTAGGTTGCCATGTTCTGAACTAAATTTGATCGTGGTCTGCCTAGTGACATATCGAGAATTGTACACCACAGATTTTTCTCATTATGAGGTACATAATGGTTGGAAATTGAAGACCACTAATAAACTAGCTTGAACCAACTCAAATGTCAAATAGCTAGCTCATCTTCCTTTTATATTTACAAAGATGTTTTTTTTTTATAACTTCAAGAAGAGTCATGCTGCAAGTGGCAAGTTCGCTTGCGCAAGAGAATTCAGGTTAAATTTATGTAAAGAATAGTCACAATCATTTCTATTGCTACAAGTATGAGTATATCTTATTCTTGTTTGATGTACTGTTATGGGAATATTCTTTGTATTTAGTAGTAGAACTTTGGTTTATGTTTTCCTACTGTTGCTTCAAGCCTGAAAAGCTTTTCTCAAATATCAGTTATGGGTTTATCTAAACGTCAGCCCCCCTCATATTGTATCTATTGACTGTTCTTGGAATGCCATTGATTCTTTGACTTATTATACTTGTAGGCATGGGCATTTGCGGTGGACATGGTGGAGCTGAACATCCGCACAACGCATAAGACCATTTGTCTGGATAGACGTGCTATCATGATGGATGGAGTGAGCAGGTAACTATATCTGTTAGTAGTAGCAAAATGAAATGTTTTTCCTTTTCTTTCCTTCGTGGGTATTTTTTGTGTTTACTTTGCTAGTTCCTACATCGCAATTCATTTTTGTCTCTGGTTATGGATCTATCATGTTTGAGGATGATTTGTTTGTTGTCCGTGTAATGCAAATAATTGTTAAGTAATAACGCCTGAGCATTTGGTTTATATATATATATTTATATTTATATTTATATTTATATATATAATGTATGGGTTTGTAGCAATGCCATTTCACACCATGGCTCATTTGGGATCCTTATAATACCTAATGTTTGCTTTTAGTTGTTGTACAATTAATGCTAGTCTTGCGCGGTTTGCTTAAATCTTTTCTTAGTATATCCTTTTTTGTGGGGAAATAGAGAGTTTATTGCTTAATCAGGAGTACAATTATCAGTTACAAAAGGCAGGATTTCATTAGGACAACATCCTAACCAACAAGTAGTGCGCTGGTGGGATCTACCAAAAGATGCAAGTGCATCACTCGCCCTATTCTCCTCGAAGTAGGCTTTCGCCCCGCTTTTAAATAAAGCAAACATCCATACAACCAGATCCAAAGTGGCAAAGCAACTAATACGGCTGGGGCAGCAACACAATCATGCTCAAAGAAAGCATAAAAGAAATAAGAAAAGGCCACCTAGTGGCAGTAGGCACAACGGCACTATGAAGAGGAGAGACGATGCGCGGTCTTGAAAGTGGGTGCCAGTGCTTCAAGAAAGCAAGGAATTTAAAGAACGAGTCAGAGGCCTACCGCAAGAAGACCCGCTCTATCACCATTTTATTACGTGTCGTCCACAACGTCCATGACATCACCACAAATATAAGCCAGAATAAGCGGCGTTTCCGCGTGGTCTGGTTAGCTCTGGTCTCAAGGAACTCCACAAAGTCTAGGGCCTCCCAATCAGGCCCCAGGGCCTCACAGAAGAAACTCTCGAGGGCATGTGCTGTCGTGCACGAGAACAAATGTGTGACCCGGTCTCCGGGATAACACAAAGGGGGCATAAGCCATTACCCGTCCCATGCCGCTTGAGCACCTCCGTCCCAGAAGGTAGGCGGTCTTGTAGTAATTGCCACACAAAGATCTTGATCTTCAGGGGCAATGAAGCCTTCCACGGGGGTGAAGTCCAAGTAATGGTGGGTGAATGGCATAATGCATGATATGCTGAGCTCATAGAGAACTCAAGCGAAGGTGAAAGACTCCAAGAAACGGTGTCCGGATAGTCTGGCAACACTGGCGGGAGGGCTGCCCGCAATCTAGCCCACTCTACAGTTTCTTCTCGCCCAAATGTGCATTGAAACAAGATTTCCCAATGCCCATTCCGGGCAGCCGTGAAAACCAAGAGCAACAGATCAGTGCAAATAGCAAACAAGCTGGGAAACACGAATATCCTGCTTGAACCATTGGATGGACTTCTAGAACTGGGAACCACCCGAGCGTGAACATGCCAGGAGGGGCTCGCCCCTTTGGTACTTAGCCTGAAGAAGCTGCAGCCACAGGCCCCCCTCACCTTGCATGATCCGCCAGACCAACCTCAGCTTGAGGGCTCGTTCATGCAACGAGAGGCAATGATACCTACTCCACCCCGATCCTTAGGCATACAGAGCTATGAACGCCCTCCGGCAGGATATACATACCCATCATATACATGGGGAGGCTAGAGAGGTCAGAGCCGATAAGGACAAATTTACTCCCCTTAGAAGTTAACCGTCCAAACCAAAGCTCTGCAATGACATTACTCGCCCCACCAGCGGATCGAATTCAATCATCAGAATTCTCGAGTCTGACATCCGCACCCCTAGATATGATATGGGGAGGGCAACCAACTTGCAATTCAAGTTGTCCGCAATCCGTTGTTGCTTGGCCGCAGAGTACCTAAAACAACAACCTCACTTTTTTCAAAGTTGATCTTAAGGCTAGGCATGACCTCAAAACAGACGAGGAACTTAATGTTGACGATGTCAAGGTCCTACGCCTCCACCATAATCATAGTATCATCTACATACTATAGACGAGTGACACCTCCATCAGGGATCAAGTGACCCACTACCCCCGAGAGGTAACCCGCCAACCTAGCTTTGTCCAGGATATCCGCCAAGGCATTGATAACGAGGTTAAAGAGAAGAGGGGAAATAGGGCCCCCTTGCCTCCCTCCCTAGAGGACTCCCTGGAGGACCTAAAAAATGATCCCACCTCGCCATTAATATTAATTGCCATTCTCCAAGTCCAGACCAACTACATGGTCCAGAAACAACGTCGGTCATCGAAGCCCCAACGCTGAAGGACTAACCGTAGGAAGGACTAGTCGAGTTGGTCATACGCCTTTTGGAAGTCCAACTTGAGAAAAAACGCTCTTATGCCGACGCAACGCCACCTCATGCACGATCTTGTGGAGGGCTAGAATCCCATCATGGATACGCCGACCCTTCAAGAACGTGGACTGGAGAGGGTATGCAAGCCGCTCCGCAATAGGAGCCACAACCTTTTGTAAAAATTCGCTCGAGAATATTAATCACTGTGATCAGCCTAAATTGTCTAATGCCCGTTGCCCCAACTACTTTGGGATCAGGATAATGACACCAAAGTTCAACTAGGACATATCAGAAGTCCCAATGTAGAATTCGTGGAACATCGACATGATTATCGGCTGAAGGAAAGTCCAAAACTTCTAGAAGAAGACCACCGGTAGGCCATCCGGACCAGGAGCCGCCCTCGTCTTTATTGAGGCGATCGCCCTACCCACCCTAGCAAGAATGGGAGAGTCAATTCCCCATTCTCAATGTCGGATACTTAGGCCCCTAAAGCACAAGTCATTCGCAAGAGAAACCCCACCGTCAGGTTCCGCCGTGTAGAGCTCCTTATAGATGTGGGACCTAATCTCCTCCGGCCTCTCCAGGAGGACGTCCCTCAGAGGCACGTGATGAAGCATTTTCACCAACACCTGTTTGCAATTGCCTGGAAGTAAGCGGTATTGGCATCCGCTTTGAGAAGCCAATTATGTCCCCCGCGACCTTGCTAGAAGAGTTCTTCACCCTTGAAGATCATAAGCGAGGCCTCAAGGGAGTATCACATAAGCCATTCATCGGTCGACGACAGTTACATCCAAGGCTTTAATATGGTCCAACAAGGCCCCTTTACGGACACTGAGCTTGGCGTCAAGGTTGCCCCCCCCCCCCCACCCCGCATGAACTAGCGAACCAACTTGGCGCAATGGTGCCAAACGTCCACTGCACGGAACATACGTGGTGGGTTGGCCATGGCTTCCGCTCATCTGAGACGTATCGCCTCAACGAAACCTGACTGTAATAACCACGAGGATTTTAAGTTGAACCGTCCCGTCCAAGGGGGGGGGGGGGGGGGCTTCCCCTGATAAGAAAAGCAGGGGGGTGATCGGAGCAAATCCGAGTAACCGCCTTAAGCGAGCACAGTGGAAACATGACCTCCCACTGGAAGGAAACCATGACCCTATCTAGCACACTCCGGAGAAGGTCCACCTGCTTATTAGTCCACGTGAACCTAGCCCCTACACGAGCTATCTCACGTAGAGCCATATCCGCGATGCATTCGTTAAACAAGCGCATACGCGAGCGATCCCCATTAGGGGAACTCTTGTCAGCAACTTGCCTAATAAGGTTGAAGTCGCCGGCCACCACGACCGGGGTAGTGCAGCGTTCAACCTTTGCCTTCAACTCCGCTGACCGGCCGTGACGAGCCGGGCCATTGACTATGATCACCTCCCAACCGAGGTTCACACGTCGGTTAGTTAAGGACATACTAGGAAGAATTCCCCTCGGTCCATGTCGTCAACCGAGAAAGAATCTTCCTTGACCACCAGCAGGATACCACCAGATTGCCCAACTGTAGGCAAGCACTGCCAGGCAAACAGGTGCCGTGAGTGGCCCTAGAGTTCCTGCATGGAGAAATCCCGACGAATCGTCTCTGTTGCAGACCCACAATATCGATGTTTTCCTCCTACATATAATCAATCAACTGATGTCTTCCGCAGAAGTGGGCAAAACCCCGAAGGTTCCAACAGAGGAGCTTCATAAAGGAACCGCTGGTGGACTATTAGGCCCCCTAGGCGGGGCCGAACTAGCCCGCCCTTAATCGCGGGTCGGGGTGTCTGCTTAGCAGGTTGGCCATGATGCCCCCGTACCTAGGGGTATCGACAACCGCAGCCTCCCGCAAGGAAGCCCCAACGCTAGTTACACACATCACCATCTCATGGTCAGTGGGATTCAGGCGTATAGGGGGCCTCCCCCGTGGCCCTTACCTTCGAAGGGCCTCCAGGGGCAGCGGTCCCAACCACACTACTGCTTGGCCCACTACCAACCCCGGGCTCTCTATGCCCCAGGGTCAGTGGTGGTCGGGGCGCTCAGATTCTCATGCTCCGCCCGAGCACGAGCCTCCGCTAGCGCCCCATCCAACTGCTCCTTAGCGCAAATGGCGGAGATCTGCTCAAGGTGAGTACCCTTCTCGCCTTGGAACACAATGTCACAATTCAAGGCCACGTCGGCCAAGTGCTCAAGAGGAACCGAACCAAGACCACAAATCTAGAACTTGAACAAGACGGTACAGAAGTAGAGAGAGGTTTACTTGGCACGATGTCGTGGGCGGCCGCCCGCAAGGCCGCCTTCTTCGGGATCATCGGCAGACGACCGCTTGACAGGGTCCGGGCACTGCTAAGCCGCACACTTTTCCTAAAGGCCATCAAGGGGGACGGCACCGGGCGGGCCTTCGGGCCAACCACGAGAGTCAGAGCAGGCCGTGGCCAACCCTGAGATAGGCGAGGGAGGCGTCGCAGGCTTCATAGCCAGGGACTCCAAGGCTGGAGAAGGTGGGGTCCTAGGCGAACAGGAGTAGCACACCACCCCAGGGGAGCGGGGGAAGGCGGAGGACGTACGTCCATCCCCACACTCAGAGCATCCTCCTCCTCCACAGTTATGTCCATAAGGGACCCTACCCCCCCAAGGCCGCTCATGAGACGGGCCGGGGACTTTGTCAACCAAGCTGCTACCCAAGCAACAGAATGGCAATCTTGGGAGCCGCCGGTCTGTCTCCCACCCTGGTCCCTAGGCCATACTTACACTTGCCTAGCTGATGACGTATCCGAAAGGACAAAAAGAAGCATCTATCGTCTAACGGAAGATTGAACCTCTAAGGCAATGCCTACTCCATCCAAAAGCCCGAAACTTTGGTTTTCACGGTTCGAGGTCCAAATGACACGGGAGGTCAAGGGCTCCATGACAACACGTCCAAGGCGGCCAATGGCATTCGAGGACGCCGTCACCGTCGGCATCTTCCGAAGTTGGTGCTAGGTTTTCACCTCGCTCACCAAACCCAATGTCATAGCATCATGCCCCGCCATCCCCCCGAGCCATAGTAGCCATGCGACCCACACATCTTGCCATTGACAACAACCACCACTGCACCTCAAACCGAAATGGCAGCCCACAATCCACCCCCAAGCGCAAACGCCGTGGCGTTACCATCCACCATCCTTAGCACACCTTGAGAAATGCCGCCGAGGGCGCTATCATGACGGTACCGACAACCCCCATGCAAGCATCAGATCCGGTGCCCCGCCACCCATGCGGCCCGACACTGAATATCAATCACCTCTTCCCGGAGCTGCTGCTCTGACATTCATGCAAGATCCTTGCCATACCCGGATCAAGATCACTACTGACATATGTGATCCAAAACAGGATGGAGCTCTGACCTGTGCCTGGACAAATCAGATGACAGGACATATCCAACGCAACTATACCGCTTCGAAGCTTCCCACGGTTGTCGCCATGCAACCATGTGTCCTGCTGCCACGACTGAGCCATCCCTGGCCGCAGCCCTGAGCGCCGATCTAGGCGTGGCAGCCTAGATCCAACAAGGTTGTGCCACCGGGTAGATTGCAGCGCCACCCTCGTGGCTGAAGTGCACCGTCCGATCACCACCGGAGCCGCCGCTTCACCCACATGAAGGTGCGTCGGCGGGCTAGGCCATGATGGCGCGACGCGATCGCGCACACGATCAGATCACGCGGCCGCAAGCACACCACACAGTGTGGAGAAAACGCCTCACCACCACAGTCCTTGAAAGCGGCACATGCTTTCTTGCCGGCTTGCTTAGGTGACGGCAGGGTGCAGAGGGGGAAGTGGAGGTGGCGGCTAGGGTTGCCGTCACTACCTGAGTTGTCCGTGGGAGCATCCTTTTTTCTGCCTTTTTGCAGATTTCCCTGGGACAAGAGATTTTGTGCAGCCTTTGACACTTCTCCCAAACCGCAAGCTAATGCTTAGTACTGGTTCAGCATACAAAAATGGCGAGGGAAATATAAACTACTCCATACTAATCTTTTAGCTTCTGCTGAGACCATATGTAACCAAAAACTTGATAATGTGCTAACAGTAGGAGCTGTGTGCCACTACCTATTGACTGGCATCCTACTGGTGCTCTCTGTTTAGTCCAATAATACTGAGCTGATTCAACCTTTGAGCTATTGGCACAATTTCGATGTTTGCAGCTAATTCTTGCTGGTTGAATCATACTGAATATGTAAGATAAATTTGACCCTTTTTTGCATGAATGAATATTGCAATCCGGTTTAGCTAACAAAGTTGGTTGCTCTGTAGGTACCAGGACTTCAAGAGGTACCTTTTGGTGGCTGAGATGTGGAGATGGCTTGTTTGGTGTAGGTTCTACGGCTGCTCGTGATGTGTGATCCACAAGGAATATTTACCCTCTGGTGAAATGTGAGGCGAACTCGTAGGAAGTAACATGTCCTGGCCAGTCAGTGCTCAACCGTGAAGTGTGAATTAACCTCTCAAGCTATGAACTTCTGTCTCTTATTTGATTTATGTAAGACACCATTCCAACTGTCGTCAAGACAGATTTAACCTGCTTAGATTAATGCATTGCCTTCGAAGCAAGCATGCTGATCTTGCATTGCATGCATTCTGTCTCTGCTTATGCCCTTGATGTTTCATTCCTTCTTGTTGAATTTGTATCTCAGAAATATGGCATTGCTGCTGGGTCCCATTTTTATGGCTTGAGTTTGCATCTATCCGGTCAGTTTTTCTTCTTCTTCTGAGATATGGTGAAGGCTTTGGTGAGTTGCCTGACGTATGAATTTGAATTCTTGTGTGTGTTAACTTCTTAAAGACGTGAAACATACAGATGAATTATGAAATGCCCAGACATATGTGATGAATATTGACAGGCTCCTCTCGACTAGGGAGTGAAATGAATAGAATACTGCTGTGTGAATTTGCCTGCAAGTCGCTACTGTATATACAATGTTTTTTAGGGTTATGCATGCAATGTTTTGGGGAATCAATTATGCATTCAGTTTTTTAGGATAGTTTTTTTGTGTGTGAATTTTTTAGAGATCTATACATACGTATTTTTTAGCATTGTCTATCGACACATACATGTGTTCATTTCTTTAATCAAAAGACACATGCATGCTTTATTAGTTTATTTTAAGAGAAACATAAATGCAATTTTTTTAGAATAAACAGTTAAAAACACATATTTCTTTAGGAAAAGAACAACATACATGCACATGGTGAACCTGGGCTGCGTGTGGACATCTCCAATGCTGTGCATCAAATTAGACACACTAAACATTTGTGGACACGTCCACTGTGGGGGTGGGGATGGGTTTTATGGGATCAAGGTGGGCCAGCGCAGGCCGCTTGGACATGGCGGACACGTCATATGTGGCATGGGAGGTGGGGATGGGTTTTATGGGATCAAGGTGGGCCAGCGCAGGCCGCTTGGACATGGCGGACACGTCATATGTGGCATGGGAGGTGCTGGACAATCTGGACATATGGGCTGGGTATTGGGGTCTGGTTGGGTGCCTTTTATTGTCCAGCCATTGTTCGGGCTGTCCCCTCATAAGCCCATGATAAGAAAGAAAGTTTCGCAAGATTTGATAAGCTAGGATGTTCTAATGGAGTTTTCTGATCCACTAACCTTTTCGCGTGTACTGATACCAGATGTAGCCACCTGAGACAATGCTAACAATATAAATTGAAGGTGTGCAGTTAGAAATTAACTGCCGTCCTATTGCTGTTGTCTCTTTGTAGTTCTGGTTTTGTCCAATATTGCTGAAGGCTCAGAACCATCTCATGCACCAAAGGCTCAGAAGATTCAATTTTGAGCCTTTGGCACAATTTCCACATCGTTGAAGCTGTAATGCTTACTGTCAGAACCATACACAAGTTGTGAGATAATTTCCATACATCAAATAATCGAATATTGCTAATCAGTTTGACTGGCTTCATCAGTTGCTCCGCAGGTATCAAGAGTCTTGTTTTTGGTGCATGAGATGCAGAAATGGATTATTTGTTGTAGGCTCTTCCATTCTCTATGCTCTACAAGGGAATTTGATGATGTGTCATGCCCTGGTCAAATGTGATGTGAACTTGTAGGAATTAGCATGTCCTGGTCAAGTTTAACTTGGAATTAATCTTCTGAGCTTTGAATTGCCCATCTGCTATCTGATTTCTCTAGGCAATATTCGAACTGGCATTAAGAAAATTACCTTCCTTCGGTTAATACATTAGGGCCAACCCTGTCACTGAATCTTGTACTCCCTTCGGCCCATATTAATTGTCGCTGATTCAGTACAAACGGATCGGAGGGAGTATTAATTTGCCTGAGTTGCATTTACTATTTTGTGTTTGCGCATTGTTGTTTTCAGCGTGGTTTGCTCATGTCCTACAAAATCTCTGCTTATGCCCTTGACGTTTGCTCATCCTTTTTGTGTGTTTGTATTTGTATTTAAAAAAAATATATCATTTCTCCAGGGGCGCTTTTATGAGGCGTACAAATCTGCACATATTCAGTAGCAATGCTTCTACTGGGACAGTTTATCTTCTTCTTCTATGGGATATGGTGAAGGCTTCAGTGAGTTGGCTAACATCTGAATTTGTCCTGAATGTCACTCCAAGTGAAGGGATTTCTTACACCTGGTGCGGTATCCTCATGGAATGTCATATGATCAAGCAAGGCTTAATCTGCCAGGTGGGAGACGGCCTCTGCATTAACATTTCACATGATCTCTGGGCACCTAGAAGATATTACCAGAAGGCAGAGCAACGATTGCTTGATTCATGATCTTGTTAAGCAAACTTTTAGTCTTGAAGATGCTGATGTTACCATTTCAATCCAGGAAGGAATCAAAGACTTTCCTGCTTAGCGCCTTGATCCAAAAGGTGTCTTTTCCGTCAGGTCAGCGTACAAGCTCAGGCTCAAGTTGGAAGATGTTGCTGCAGGAGAAGCCACTTCTTTCACTGTAGCAAATCCGACAACAGGCGCCTCTCACCTTTGGAACAAGGTCAGGGGCCTGAAGCTTCCCAGAAAAATCGGTATGTTCCTGTTCGAATGAATCTGAAACGCAGAGGGCTGGACCTGGAGACACCATGCCCTATGTGCCATAATGCTGCCAATGCTGGCGACAAGTCTCCCCTTCCGGCTGCTGCCGCCTCGTCTGCCCTGCAACTTATCTCTGAACTCACTAACCATCTATACAGAGCTCCCATTTTTCCTGCTCCAGGTACTGTGCGTCCCTGGTCCAAGCCACCTGAAGACTTGCTGAAAATCAACATCGTTCTGCGGAGCAACACAGGCATGGTAGGCTGGGGTTCTGTGTCAGAGATTGCGATGGCATGATCGTTGGAGCAGGGACTGGGTGACTTGCTCATGTAGCTGGCACTCAATGCTGAGACGGTCGAGAACCTGAAGGCCATTGAGTTCGTTGCCGAGGCAGGTATGGGGCCTATAACCATAGAAACTACTGAATTTAGCAGTGACCTGAATTTGGCTCGCCGTGGTGTGATCTGGTCTTCCGAGAAGGAGAACATCTTTTGCTTGCAAACTCCATTGATTTCAGTGTGGTGCATTTGTAACCAGGTCTGTGATTCCTTTTTATAGAGAAAATGTAGTGAATCTCTTTTGACTATGAATGAAATGGATATTTTATCATATTTGCACTGTACAGTTTACTTTTCGATTGGTTCTGTTTTTTATTTTTTGTTTTTTTAATGGATGGGTACTTTTCGATTGGTTCGGTAGTCATACAACTACACAAATGTTCTTTTTGTTTGCGAAAAAATACATTTCTTAATGAAATGAAACTTTTTTTTTGAGAATTGGAATAAATACATTTTTCCACTCGGGAAAATGATGAAGGAATACGTACATTTTTTAGGATCTGGCTGTACGGTTGTGCGTGGTGGCCTTTTTGTTTTTGCGTGAATGGGCTTTCTTTCTCTTACTGTACCGTCATGGGCTTTCCGTCTGGAATTATGGGCTCCAGTATCACGACGGGTGCAGGTCACCTGCAGTCCTGTACCTCACTCCACCACATCGAGAGAGATGACGGCCAGCCTCCGCCGCCGCCGCCGCTCGTCGGCTGCGGGGCCGCTGGAGGACGACGACCTGCTCTCCGAGATCCTCCTCCGCCTCCCCCCGCAGCCCTCCTCCCTCCCCCGCGCATCCCTCGTCTGCAAGCGCTGGCGCTGCCTCGCCTCCGACCGCGGCTTCCGCCGCCGCTTCCGCATCCACCACCGTCGCAACCCTCCCCTCCTCGGCTGCTTCGTCACGGACCTGCACCGCCGCCGCCTCTCCTTTGTATCCACTCTGGAGGCCCCTAATCGTGTCCCCTCCGGCCGCCTCTCCTTGCAGCTTGGCAGCGGGGACCGCTTCAGGGTCCTCAACTGCCGCCATGGCCTCCTACTCATGTACATCGCGTCGTGGAAGCAGATCCTCGTTTGGGACCCCGTCACTGCCGACCAAAACCGCCTAGCCGTTCCCCCGGGCTTCGACTTCGACTTCGCGCCGGTGACCCACCAGATCTCCGGGGCAGTGGTTCGCGCTGCCGGAGCCGACCACTTCCAGGTGGTCCTAGTAGGCACAGACAAACAGCAACATAGAGGAGCAATCGCCTGCGTTTACTCGTCAGAAACCGGCGTATGGGGTAAAATCATCTCAACCCCGCTTCCATTGGAGGTTTATTCTGGGAAAAGTTCTCCGTTCATCAGTTTCATGGGTGTGCCTTTACTGGTTGGGGATTCCCTTTACTGGTTGATTGTCGGTTGTTCGGCAATAATCCTTGAGTTTGATTTGCATAGGCAGATCCTAACTGTCATAGGAGGATATGTTTGCCAAGAAACATTGTCAATTCTGGATCATGCGGACAGAGAGTGGCGGCCTTGGTTATCTCTTCCTTTCAAACTACAACGCCCAGTTATGGAAGAGGAAGGATGGGTATGATGGTGTTGCTTCATGGGTGCTCGAAACAACTATTGAACTGGACAAGCTACTTTCCTTGAATCCAGAGGAGAAAGAATCCCCAATTATACTTGGGATTGCTGAGCACAAGAATTTGGTGTTCATGTGGACGGTTACCGGCCTCTTCACGGTCCAGCTTGAGTCATTGGAGTTCAAGGAGAGTTTTGAAACCAACTGTTGGTATGGCCATCAACCATTCGAAGGTGTATATACTGCAGGTAATAGCATGCCTTTACACTGCTGGCATTACAAAACCATGTTATTTTGGTACTTGGTTGATGAAATTCCAATCACATCCGTTTGTGTTAAGCTAAGAATTTTAAGTAGTGTTGTTTTGGTTATTCTTTTGCTGCTTGATGTTCTCTTCATCATATCGAAATTTTCTTCTCCATTGTTCTTTCCCCATGCTTGTGTGATGGCGTCTATCTAATTGTTGCAATCTGAAAAGATATTTGTTTGTGGTCAGTTCTGCTTATGTAGCCAGGATTGAAAAAATTCTTTGCATAATAATTGGACTAAGTTTGCCTATTGACATAATCTAAGTGTATGGTGGTTGTGCTAGGTAATGCTGCGGTGCATGTTTTTTTGTCTCAAGTTGAGAACATAACAGTTGGACGTTGAAGACGACTGCATAAATAATAATCTTGAAGTCTTGAACTGGCTAAAAATGTCAAATAGATATCTCAGTATGTATGCTTGGAAGCTTAAGGCTACATATGTTTCTGTCATCCATTCATAGTGTCATCTATGCTGATCTTGCTAATAACCATAGATCCGTAACAACGGCTTGGTTTAAACTTTACGTAGCAATCATTTTTTGTTATTTGTAGGAGAATCCCGCTGCGAGTCGCAAATCTAAATATGCCTCTTATTTTAATAAATTGAGTTTATTTCATCTTGTCAGGCTAATTTTTTGGAGACAATGTATATCTGAATAGACACAATTACATCAAAATTTATTTGTGTGAACCGTATTCTGTTTTGTTCTTTTGATTAGCCAATAGTCCGCGTGTGCATGTTCTTAATGTTTATGGTATTAATGAATATATATACTATTTTGGGGGATATTATTTCAATTTGAGAATTGGTGTGGTTTGTCTATTTACTTGTAATGTGATATCAACCCTGAGTTATTTGTTCTAGAGTTTGACCTCTGATTTGTCTAAATATCTTCTTGATACCTTCTCATATTTGTATGCTTTTCACTGGAATGTCATTGGTTGTTTGATTGTTTCGCGTCCTATGCTTGTAGAAACAATCACTGGTGGTGGACATGATGGAGCTGCACTGTTGCTCAATACATAAGATGATTGTCTGGTTCAGTATGCTATTATGATGTATTTGTTGAGGAGGTAAGCTTGTCTTCTGCATGTATGTTGAGGTGTCTGAAATGTTCTTTCAAAAACCATATTGCTACCTCCTGGTAACAGAAAATGGAATGGGGGATCTCCGGCGGTCACAGCCTTACAGGGCATGAGGCCGCCCAAAAGCTACCAGCACAACTAACAGCAAAACAACACATTCAGCTCATCCAGCACTTAGCACCCAAAGGCAGCAACTACCATCTTCCATCTAACATCCTTGATCTGCCCCTGTGCATGTGTCCCAGCCTGAACTTCATGTGTCTTGAGCGCCAGTTCTTGAAGGATTGCAGGCTTCCATCCCCCTCCATCACAATCGCTTGTCGTCCGCCGCTTGAATACTTGTCCAATATTTCATAAACACACATGTAACAGACCAACTCAGCAGGGGAACAAATCCATTTCCACTGAAAACAATCCTTATTCCTAATTTTTCACTGAGCTCAGCACAAGGCTGCAACTCCCAACTATCTGAAAGTTAGCACTAACAGGTATATATTGAAGAATCCAGCAAAAACATTGAGAAAAAAGAAATCCAGGCCTAATCCTAGCCTCAACAGCCAAACTGACAGTACTCCACAGATATGTTGCTGCAGAGCAGCCAAAGAACAAATGATGTACTGATATCTTGGGAACAAAACCTTTTCTTCATATTGTCCTTGGTGGCAATGGCAAATAAGCCAAAGCCAAATTTAAATCTTAAGATGTAACTAGGTTTCCAAAGCTACGTAAATGATCTATCAGGATCATATCCTGCCAATTGATCGAAATACTATTAACAGTAAAAACAGCAGATTTATTCCATTTCCACTTAGGAGCATCAGCACCATTCCCAATAGTGGAAAGATATCAGCTTATCTCTCAGTCGGTTGCATTGCTGTTGCTTGTTGGAGTGCTTAAACGAGTCATCTCCTGAATTTCAACTTCCAGCATCTCGGACCTATATCAGCAACAGGCATCCTGCTCATTGCAACTGATCCCTCAGACTCCCCACCTTCCTACTACTTGATATTTTTAGATTGTGTAACTTAATGGGTTTACAGTGTATGAATAGTACAACTTGGTTTGACTAATGTGCTTCTTTGCTGCAGGTTCTTCCATCTTAAGATGTAACCTACGCTACGTAGGGTGCAGGAATGGGCTTCTTTGCTGCAGGTTCTTCCATTTTGTATGCTTGGACCCTACGTAGCACACGCACTGGTCAAGTGGGAAGTTGAATTGTAGTAGGAGTTAATTGTTGAATTTTCTAACTTCGCTCTGTTGTTATCTAATTTTGGACAAAATTGGTCAACTGGGATGATAAAGACAGAGTGGCTTAGCTGGATTAATCGTTGATAGTCTGTGCTTGCATTTGGTGTGTGTGCGTGTGTTTCTATCTTATTGAGTTCCATGCTGGGTCGGGTTGGGGTATTTGGATGTCGAATTTATGATTAGAGTTTGTGTTTTTGGTGATTTTTTAATCTTATTTTGGTGCTTCATAACTGGTGATTCGACCAGGGCGAGGACAGCGGCACACTTTCTTTCATTTCATTCTTTGAATGAGATGTGCTGAAGGGTTTGGCTAAGACTTTGAAACGAGTTTATGAGGTAGCTTTTGAAGAAATGAAAGGTTTCACATTTTCTTGGCAGAAACAGGATGAACAGCTTTGGTTGTTGTGATCAGGACAGTTATAGGTATATAAACCAAAGACCGTACATCGGTACACGCCTTTGCTTTGTGATTTGCAGACTTGTGCAAACAATCAAGCTGATGGGACAGGTGTTAAAAATTATGAATGTGCTGAAAAAGGGCTCTGGAATTGTGACGGACATATTTCTCCTTTGTCAGCCCACGCTTTCCCTAACGAGATACTGGAGTATATAAGTATCGGCAGCGCAAGGCTAGGTTAGTGACGGGCAAAAAAGGAAGACATACATTAGAACTGAGCACTTCATGCTGGTTCTGTTCTTGGTGCGTAAGAGGATTCATCGATGAACAGCCTATAAGAAGATTCAAAAGCTTGAAACGAAAGAAAAAAGAGGACATGCATGACAAGTAAAAAAAAGGGAAACATGGTCTCGCATCACCCAATAACGACGAAGCCAATCTGCCAAACGAAGAATCGTCGATACGTGGAACCAAAACAGGCTCTCGCAAGCAGCTCGGTAGCAAACCCTAGCCGCCGCCAACAGCCCACCCACCATCCTCTCCTTCCCTCACCGGGCAAAGCCCGCGCGGCTCGGTGGTGGCGGGGTGTAAGTGCATCTAGTGCCACCCCTAGTTGGTTTTGGAGTATTGACGACAAATCTGGTTGAGGGACTAATGTGTTTGTGAGAATTGCAGGATAACACAGGTAGTAGTCTCTCATTGGTTCGATTTACCTACCGGAGATGACCCCTAAAAATGTGTGAAGACATTAAAGACAATGGTGGTCTGTGAAGCTATTCACGTTGAAGACTATGACATGAGAAAACATCGAGTGAAGACTATGGAGCGCGAAGACTTAGTTGTTTCGTTGTGTTCCTTTTCTTCTTTGTTGAGTCATATGAACCACCGTACTGTTAAGTGGGATCTAAGTAAACAAAGTCAGAATGACTGAAGTGATGCTCAACCAAATCCTATGTCTTCGAGCGAAGACAATGAGAGCAAATCCTATCCAGAGTCGGATGAGTCCGCTTTACTTGTAGCCCAAGTCAAGCTCCCGTGTGTGTTTGAAATTTGACCGTTGTGACGTGTCAGTTCCTTAGTGACCCAGGGTCATTTCAGACAAATCAGGCCGGGTTGCCCAGTGGCTATAAATAGCCCACCCCCTACACCATAAATTGGTGGCTGCTCATAGTTAGTACACGGCTTTTGTCGTTTGAGAGCAACCCACCGCCGAAGCTTTTGAGAGAGAATCCTTGCGAGGACAAAGCCCAAACCACCCAGAGCCCAAAGAGATTTTGGCATCACTGAAGTCTTTTTGTCCGCGTGGTCTGAAGACTTGTTACACTTGAGGACTGTGAATCCTCCAGCCGGTTAGGCGTCACGTTCGGGGCATCCAAGAGTCATTGTGGATTGCCGGTGAACAAATCCTGTGAAGGTTTGGAAGTCTACCTTGAAGACTTACCAGAGTGATTGGGCGGGGACTAGGTGTCCTTAGCTTAAGGGGAATAAGGTGAAGACGCGGTCTTCTGAGTTGAATCTCAGCCTCCTTAACCAGACGTATAGTTGTCACAGCAACTGGAACTGGTCGAACAAATCCCTATCCTCCTGAAGCTACTGGTTCTATCTCTCACTTCTCTCTACTTACAGTTTGTCTTCGTGAAGTCATTGCCTACTTGCATTATCTGTTTGACTTTACTGTGTGACTACCTGTTCTAATTGGCTTCATACTATCTTTCATCTTGATCTTTACTACCAAGCTGCTAATAGTCTTCGTGCTTTCACTTCATTGACTACTTGACTATGGCTTGTCTAGTGTAGTCTACCTTCCGCTGCATACGAATAGTGTCGTTTCTATTGTTTGTCTTCGAAACTCCCATGTTTTGAAGACTTTCATAAAAATCGCCTATTCACCCCCCCTCTAGTCGATAACTAGCCCTTTCAATTGGTATCAGAGCAAGGTACTTTCTTGTTCTGTGTGATTCGGTTTAACCACCTAAAGTTTTAGCTATGTCGACTGCAGGGATAATCAAAGTCTCCGCTGCATGCTCCATCTTCGATGGCACTGAATATCCCTACTGGAAGAATAGGATGCACATGCATCTTGAAGCCATTGATGTCGATCTATGGTATGCCTTCAAGAACGGCGTTCCCAAGACTGGTGAAGGTGTCACCCGTGCTGACGTCAAGAAGTTCATTCAACTGGACTCTACCGCCAAGAACATCATCTGTGGTCATCTGACCAAAGGACAGTATGGCCGTGTGAGTGCTCTGGAAACATCGAAACTAGTCTGGGACTGGCTCTCCAAGGTCAATGAAGGCGTCTCAACTCAGCGAGATCAACGGATCAGTACTCTCCGCAACCTCTTCAACCGCTTCAAGAGACACGACAATGAGAATGTCAAGCTCACATTTGATCGCCTCACTAATATCACAAATGATCTCCAAGCACTCAGCGCCACTGAGATTACGAAGCATGAAATAGTGAAGACACTACTGAGATCTCTTGACAGCTCATTTGACACCTTAGCCCTGATGATACAAGAACGCCTTGACTTCAAGTCTCTCGATCCGTCTGACATACTTGAGAGGCTCAACACACACGAGTACCAGCTATCTAAGAAACGAGATATCTATGGCCCCAACTATGGCCGAACTCGCGCTTTGAAGGCAAAGGCTGCTGCTTCCTCATCTGAAGAAGAATTTGATTGCAGTTCTGGTGATCCTGAAGACATTGGAAAGGAGCTTGCTATGCTTGCGAAGAAGTTCCAGAAATTCACCAAGAAGAAAGGCTTCAGAAAGTCTTCACGATCCAGCTCAAGGAATGATGAAGCTTCTTCCTATGACCACAAGAAGAGAACCTGCCACAAGTGCAAGAAACCTGGTCACTACATCTCTGAGTGTCCACAGTGGCACAATGAGAAGAAGAAGAAGAAGAGCAAAGAATATGATTCTGATGACAAGAAGAAGAAGAAATCCTCAAAGTCTTCTTCCAAGTCTTCTTCCAAGTCTTCATCACACAAGAAGATCTCATCTGGCAAGGCTCGTGCTTTTGTTGGCAAGGAAATGGATTCAGAGGAGGAGTCTGCTTCTGAGGAGGCGGAGGTGGAGTCTGAGAAGGAGTCTGACTCTGGTGTTGCGAGTCTGGCTCTAACTACAGCCTACGTCGCCAAGTCCATATTTAACACTGAAGACAATGGCTCCGTCACCTACGCTGATGATAATGACAAGGACGACTCGCCTCCCACCTACTGCTTCATGGCACATGGTGCCAAGATTAAATCACGCGATGCTTACTTTCAAACATCAAGTGAAGATGGCTCTGATGGTGAATCCAAACCTAGTTATAAAACACTTGCTAAAATTGCAACTGAACAACAGAAAGCTATGGAACATACTCAAAAACTGTTAGATAAAAGTGATGACCTGTTGGACGCGGAAATGACCAAGTCTCAGTCCTTAATTAAAGACATAAAAAATCTTCATGTTAAATACCGGGAACTTGAAGGTCGACATGAATCGCTCTCAACTTCTCATGAAAAGCTTTCCTATGATTATCTTCAAAGGAAGCAGGAACTTGAGAAATTGAGATCGGCTCATGAAGATCTTCAAAAGGAGAACGAGTCACTTCACGCTCAGCGGACCAGTCCCGCTCAGGAAGGATTTGAACCACCATGTCTAAAATGTATTGAGCGTGATAGCGCTGCCTATGTTGCTGAATGTTCCACTGCTACCATTGTTGCAATATCTTCAACTGCTGATGTGGTAACTAACCCCTCTGCTGAGGATACCACTACTATTGCTGATGAGAATGCCAGGTTGAAGACACTGCTTGAGACAGGGATGTACAAAAGTCTCAAAGGGCATTAGACATTATGTGATGTCCTCAAAAAGCAGATTCTGAACCAAAACCCTAGGAAAGAGGGTGTTGGGTTCGAGAGGAAAATGAATGTTGATGGGTCGTACTGGAAGCCTGAGCAGTACCCCAAAACCACATGGGTTGCTGCAAAGGAACCCTCAGTAGATCCATCCACCTTATCTGGTTTCACTTGTGCTCACCCCATTATCATTGATGAATCCTTTGATGCAAACTATAAACTGTTTAAGAATTAGAATGGTGAAGTGTTTGCCAGGTATATTGGTACTAACTGCAGGAATGGGCCACCTATGAAGAAGATATGGGTACCCAAAAGCTGTCTTGAGAATCTTCCAGTGACTGTCATCATGACACCACATGTGAAGAAGACAAACCCCATACCAAAGGCTTCATATGGTCCAAAAGCTTCATACAGACCGATGACTCATCTGAGTCACCCTAACGCCAATGTTTTGCAGGGAAATCATACTCAGACCCATGAATATGAGCGTGTTTCCTCAAACCGCTATGTTCATAGAACTAAGTACTTTTCTGCTTATTCCTATGAGTATTATTCACCTCCTGCAAGGCTATTTACTAGGGCTCCAAAGCCGAAATTCTCAGATGCTGCACTTAGACTCATTGCTTCTAAGCCACCCCTGAAAATGTGGGTGGTTAAGAAAACTTAACTCTCTTTTGCAGGGAAAGGTCTCCAGCCGGAAATCTAAGGCGTCCAAAACTAATGCTGGGGACCTTAAACATCTTGTGGGGCGCAAGATAAAATGCCCAGATGGTCTTACTATGTACTTCGTTCCGGGATTCCTTGACACTCACCCTATCTATCCTAACCAAGATCTGAATTTCCATGTTCCACTTCTTCGTCAAATGTTTATGCTTCACAACTCGCTTGGTGAAGCCTATCCCCCAAACTGCACTGTAGGCTATGACACCTCGTTCTTTAGAATGGATTATGGACAGTGGATGCACTAACCACATGACTGGCGATCGAAGTCTTTTGATGGATTCAACGCTACGCCCATCAGACAAGAGTCACATCACATTTGCTGACACTGGTAAAAGCAAGGTATTGGGTCTAGGTAGAGTTGCAATATCAAGGGATCAGCACATGGATAAAGTGATGCTTGTTGAATCCCTTGGTTTCAACAATGTCATCTCAATGCTTTGTGACTTAAACATGATTGTGCTATTTGGAAAATATCGATGCCTTGTGCTAATGGAATCTGACAAGTCTCTAGTCTTTGAAGGGTATCGGAAAGATGATCTGTATATGGTAGATTTCTCAGCAGGACCACAGATGGCCGTATGTATTCTAGCAAAAGCTTCAGAGTGCTGGCTTTGGCATCGAAGGCTAGGACATGTTGGCATGAGGAACTTGCACACTCTTGCGAAGAAGAAGCATGTCGTGGGCATCGAAGGCGTCAAGTTCAAGAAGGATCATCTGTGTGGCGCCTGCGAAGCTGGAAAGATGACCAGGGCCAAGCATCCCTCGAAGACAATCATGACTACAACTCAACCCTTCGAGCTGCTACACATGGACTTATTTGGCCCTACTCACTACTCGACTCTCAATGCTACTGCTTGCCTCTATGGCTTTGTCATTGTTGATGATTACTCTAGATATACTTGGGTGCATATAATCCTCTACAAGACTGAAGTGCAAGATGTCTTCAGACGCTTTGCCAATCGTGCCATGACAAACTATGGCGTCAAGATCAAGCACATCAGAAGCGATAACGACACTGAGTTCAAGAACACCGGCCTCGACCTTTATCTGGATACTTTGGGCATTACTCATGAGTTCTCTGCTCCTTACACACCTCAGCAGAATGGCATCGCGGAGCGCAAGAACAGAACTCTTATTGTGATGACCCGAACGATGCTTGATGAGTACAAGACTCCACAGAAGTTCTGACCTGAAGCCCTTGACACTGCATGCCACATCATCAACCGTGTTTATCTTCACAAGCTTCTGAAGAAGACATCCTATGAATTCCTAACTGGTAAGAAGCCAAATGTAAGCTACTTCAGAGTATTTGGTGCTAAGTGCTGGATCAAGGATCCACATCACACGTCAAAATTTGCACCGAAAGCACATGAAGGTTTTATGCTTGGTTACGGAAAGGATTCGCACTACTACAGAGTCTTTAACCTCTTTCACTATAAAGTGGTTGAAACTGTGGATGTGCGGTTCGATGAGACTAACGGCTCGCAAAGAGAACACCCGCCAAATGTGCTAGATGAAGTACCTCCAAGTGAATCAATCAGGCAGATGGGAATTGGAGAGATCATACCTTCTGAGAATCAGACTGAAGAAGAGCTTATCATTTCTACACCTAATCAACCTGAAGACAATGCTCAGCCTGAAGACAATCCCCCAGATAATGACATTGATCAGCAAGAGCAAAACCTTCGTCCTGTTCATCCTCGTGTTGCAAATGAAGTTCAGATTGAGAAGATAATTGACATCTTAAATGCACCTGGTCCACTCACTCGTTCAAGAGCTACTCAAATAGCAACACAGCTAACCAATTTCTGTGGGCATTTCACATTCGTCTCAATCTCAGAACCCAAGAAAGTCGATGAAGCCTTCATGGAACCTGAATGGATTCAAGCTATGCAAGAAGAGCTTCAACAGTTCGAGCTGAATAATGTGTGGGAATTGGTCAAGCATCCTGATCCTCGGAAGCACAATATCATAGGCACCAAATGGATGTATTGCAACAAGCAAGATGAGCATGGTCAAGTGGTCAGAAACAAGGCTTGTCTCGTTGCACAAGGTTACACTCAAGTAGAAGGAATTGACTTCGATGAAACATTTGCTCCGGTGGCAAGGCTTGAAGCCATTCGCATACTGCTAGCCCATGCAAATCATCACAACATCCTTCTGTATCAAATGGATGTGAAGAGTGCTTTTCTCAATGGAAAGATAGAAGAAGAAGTCTATGTCGCACGACCTCCTGGCTTTGAAGATCCGAAACATCCTGATATGGTATACAAGCTCAACAAGGCACTGTATGGCCTCAAAGAAGCCCCTCGTGCTTGGTATGATACGCTCAAAGACTTCCTGAAGAGCAAAGGCTTCAAACCTGGTCACATGATGGTGAACTGTTTGTGTGCCAAATCTATGTGGATGACATTATCTTCGGCTGCACCAACAAGAAATACAGTGATGAGTTTGGTCACATGATGCAAGAGCAATATCAAATGTCCATGATGGGCGAGCTGAAGTACTTTCTGGGTCTCCAAATCCGTCAGCAACGCAAGGACATCTTCATATCTCAAGAAAAATACCTCAAAGATTGCCTGAAGAAGTTTGGAATGCAAGACTGCAAAGGATACGCGACGCCAATGCCAACCAAAATTCATCTGGGTCCCGACGCCAATGGTAAAGAGTTCGATCAAAAGGTATACCGCTCCATGATTGGTTCTTTGCTTTATTTATGTGCATCTGGGCCAGATATAATGCTTAGTGTTTGCATGTGTGCCCGATTCCAAGCGGCACCAAAGGAATCACATCACTTAGTTGTGAAGCGAATTCTTTGATATTTGGCTTACACCCCAACAATAGGATTATGGTATCCAAAGGGCTGAGAGTTTGATCTAGTTGGATTCTCAGATGCTGATTATGCTGGTGACAAGGTTGATCGCAAGTCCACATTAGGCACATGTCACTTTCTGGGAGGATCTCTTGTCTGTTCGTCTTCAAAGAAGCAGAACCGTGTATCTCTCTCCACTGCTGAATCCGAATACATTGCTGCTAGATCTTGCTGTGCTCAGCTTCTCTGGATGAAGCAAACTCTCAAGGACTATGGTATCCACCTGAAGAATGTGCCTCTCTACTGCGACAATGAGAGTGCCATCAAGATTGCCAACAACCTAGTTCAGCACTCGAAGACCAAGCACATTGAAATTCGTCATCACTTTCTCATAGATCATGTTATGAAGGAAGATATTGATATCATTCACGTCAAGACAGAAGAGCAATTGGCTGATATCTTCACAAAGCCCTTGGATGAGAGAAGGTTTTGCAAGTTGCGGTGTGAGCTAAATGTCTTGGAATCCTCAAATGTCCTGTGATTAGGCACACATCCTAACACTTATGCATTTTGATGACTTAGATGTGCAACACATGAAGTAATGTATATCTTCAATCAATGAAGACATACACTCTAAGTGTGAATACATTAATGCGGAATTTGACTTCGGAGTGCCACAATAATTGTGCGCTGTGTCTGGGTCTAATACTTCCTATACGGTGGGTAACGCCACCACCAAACTTTTGTTTGAAGTGTTTCTCTTGGCGTTATATTTGCAAAGTCTTCGTATTTGATTTATCTTCATCCCTGGCTTATCTTCAATCTTACCTTCATCTTGTTGACTTGGTCTTATTCTAGTTATATAGATCTTTGTGTTCTGTCCTCTACAGCATTCACTTATATCTATGACTTCGTGCTGAATCTTTTGATCTAAGTGAATGTGATCGGACCCTAACCTATCTATGCTTCTACCTCAACTCTATCTGTACAAATCATATGCATTCTATTGAAAAGTGTCGATTGTCTTCACTGAGACCTTGTCAGCCGAAGTCAATCTGACAAACATTTATATTTGTTTTTAATGCTATATCCTTATTGCCTGAAAGCCGGAGAATTCGGAACGACCACCCCAACAATCCAGGCGTGCGTGGGAACATGGAACAACTTCCAAGGTGTTGCATGCTTGCCACGTGCCCTTCAGATGTGAACCGCCAGGGGCACCTGCGTAATTGCGCTGTGCCGTCCCTTTCCTTATAAATACCCATCACATCTCGGTCAACAAATTCTTCTTCCACCTCGCCACCACTCGCAAACCCTAGCGCCTCCGCTAGCTCTCGATGACGCCGGCGACGAAGCGCTTAGCTGCCGCGACTTCTCCGACGCCGTCCTCACCCCGGCCGCGGACATCGTCCTCTCCGCCGTCGCCGTAGGTGTCCTCTGTCGCCAAGTTAGGGCACGGAAGATCGAACTGCTCGGGCTTCAACTTCGCTCCGTCTAGTAGTTCTTCCTGTGGTAATTAAAATTCACTTTTTACCGTCTTTTCGGTCGGATAGATTCATCATTCTTTACCAAAAGTGGTTTCTAGATCTCCAAGGTTGAATCTATCTCTTTCTGCATCTCATACTATGCCTAGTCTGTTCACTTATGCTTCTCTACAAGTTAGATTCCTCACTTGTACTTATTCTTGGATTCGTACAAATCTGGAACCAACTTTCATCAAATAAGTGATTGTCTTCGCGTTATGAGATCAATGTCTTCAAACTAATTTATCTTCAAAATCTTCTGAGAATGCATATGACCTCTTCCCCTTCCCTCGCACCTCTAATGCTGTCATAGGTACATGTCCGTGGGAGAATACCCTGGTTCTCATAGTCTGCATTCGTTTGCAGAATTCTTACAGAGTCACATAAATTCTCCTGAAGCCAGTTCTTGTCTTACCAGCCGACGGAAGCCTTTGCAAGTACTGAAGCCTTTCAAGTTAAGCTTCATGTCTACTGAGAAGTCAGCAAGAAAGGGTGGCAGACAACACCGTGGGGATACTTCCAAGGATTTGCCTCCAGATTTGCACGAGCTGTACAAGACAGACCCAGAGGAAACCTATGGAGAACGCAAGAATCGAATCCAATGGATTCGAAGATATTGGGCAGAGGAATGGTTCAAGTACCGATTCGTCACAGAAGAGTATGCAGAGAAGAATGCCATCAAGCGACCCTGGGGAGATATACTGTACAAAAATCTTCCTCCCAGGTCCCAGACTGAAGCTATTGAGCAAGGATTCTATCCGTGCATGGTTCGCGGACCGCAACCAGAGAATGCTGACCCCTCTTCTCTGCTGTGGTGTCGCTAAGACAATCTATTCAAGCGCAACTACCAGTTCGCTAAAGACTCTGCTGTGAAGAACAAGAAGGCATTCGGACTAGACTTCAACCCAGATCCGTCTGCTCCAAGGGAAGATGGCACCCGTGAAGCCAATGAAAACAGAGTCGGCCCCTTCTACAACCTCGACGGCCTCATCACTCACATTGCCGTTCAAGGAGCAAAAGTGGATCATTCTGGTGATGATGCTGACTCTGATGATGCACCAGCTCCTCCTCCTAAGCCGCAGAAGCAGAAGAAATCCAAGGCGTCAAAACCTATTGCTGCACCAAAAGCTTCTCGAGTGAAGCCATTGGCAACTGCCCCTCCTACTCCCAGTAACACTTCTGAAGATCTTTCTCGCATCTCCAAGAAGCGCGAGAAGACATAGAAGAAACATGTTCATAGTTCTGATCAAGCTTCACTCTGCCGTTGACTACACTACAAAAAAAAGACACATCCATGACATTTTGGGCCAAACGAAACTTTTTTCTGTCATACATATGACACTTCTATGACGATAATTGTGACAAAACCCGGTATCATCATAGATGTACTGGGCTCCTACTTCTATGAAAAAAATCATGACAGAAAATGGGCTTTTCATCCTGGGCGGGCCGAAGACGCAGCTGCATGACATTCTTTGGGCCGTCCATGACGGAAAAAACCGTGGTAGAAGCAAGGGCGAGGAAAATTTCGGGGAGTTCCCTGTTACGGTGGGAGGTTGGGGGTCGAGCGATGCGCGTGTGTGCGAGGTGTTGGCTCTAACTGAACCCGAGCGAGGCGTTGGGCTCTAACTGAACCCGAGCGATTGCACTACAGGCTACGCGTTAATGAACCCGGCGATCGATCGATGGTGTTAATCGAACCCGATGGGCGATTCGTTCGCTCTGCTGCTAATGAAGCCGATCGATGCTGCCTGGGATGAGCGATGGCGTTGGGGGAGGGTTGGATGAGCGATGGCGGTGGTGTTGCCTCGGATGAACAGGACACCGTGGTGTGGAGGGTTGGATGAGCGATGAGCGGTGGAGGGTGCCCGTGGAGGGTGGTTGAGCAAGAGCCGGTGGAGTAGCGCGCAGTGGAGGATGGATGAACAGGAGCCTCTGGAGGGTGGAGGAGGTCGACGGTAGCCCATGGAGACTGGAGGAGGTCGACGGTGGAGATGAACAGTATCCCGTGGAGTCCCGTTTTGCGGTACGCCACACCCCTCCCGATGAACAGGACCCCCGTTTTGACCGTAGCGCTCCAACACAAGTGCGCTTCGTCCATTTTGCGGTACGCCACATCCCTCCCGATCAACAGGACCCCCGTTTCGACCGTAGGAGGTCTGTTTCCTCCGTTTTGCGGTAACAGGACCCCCGTTTCGACCGTAGGAGGTCCGTTTCCTCCGTTTTGCGGTACGCCACACCCCTCCCGATGAACATGATCCTGTTTCGAACGTGGCCGGTCGAACACAAGGCCGTTTCCTCCATTCTGCGGTACGCCAGGCCTCGTGTCCATCGCCTATTCCGTCCAAGCCCTCCCGATGAACACGATGACGCATTCCGTTCCGACCCAGCCGGTTGGCTCCCCAAAATCACGACGACGACGCTGTTTCTCT
Organism: Aegilops longissima; assembly: GCA_021605205.1. Classification (NCBI taxonomy): domain Eukaryota; kingdom Viridiplantae; phylum Streptophyta; class Magnoliopsida; order Poales; family Poaceae; genus Aegilops; species Aegilops longissima. Next base: position 46,899,812 of record CM038681.1, on the reverse strand, counting down.
GTTTCGACCCAACCATGTACACGAGCCCTGGCCGTACATATGCGCGAGTAGGCGTTCGAGACCCCGCCCGTATGTACACATACGTGGCCGTATTTTCTTTCTTGCACCCTGGCCGTCGTACGTACGTGTACATGCTACGTGCACACCTCTACTACGACACATGCGCGCCTCTACAACGACCAGTATGTACGTACACATACACGACCAGAATGACAATGCTACGTACGCTTCAACCAGGTGGGTCCCGAATGTCAGGCACTTCCTTGCCTGCGAAGATGTAGCTGGTGGGTCCCAGCAGTCAGGGGGCGAATCGTTTTTTTTTGCCCGGACGCACTTCCTTGCCTGCGAAGGTGTAGCTGGTGGGTCCCAGCAGTCAGGGGGAAACGTTTTTTTGCAAAATTTGGTGGCCCGTCCGGTGGGTCCCTGCTGTCAGGTGGAGGAATCATTATTTTCCGCGTAATAAGGAGTCACTTCCTTGCTGCGGCCGTGGACCCAACTGTCAGCCTCTCCACGTATAGTCAACGTCCGATGGAAGTTGTTCCTTGACCATGTTGACCACGCCGCGCCGAGAGCACCAGTGCGGTGGACGACGGCGAGGCCTAGGAAGGGGACGACGCGGCAGTGGATGCCCACGCGGAGAGGAGTAGGAGGGTTCACTCGTTCGGCTGCAGTGTGAGGCTGCCGTCGCCGTAGGGCCTGGCCAGCGGTGGGAATAGTAGGGGGCGGTGAGGCCTCCGCGGTAGCACAGCCGGCCACGGGAGGCAGGAGCAGGCGGCACGACCAGAGGTTGGGCGGCTGGAGCAAGAAGACCAGAGGTTGAAGAAGCACTACGGCCGTTGGATGGACATCGTACAATCACTGGAGCTAGAATCGTTCATCTTGACTAAAGTTGACAAAGGCCCCGCCCCATCAACTTAGTAGGCCCTAAGTCAGCCTCCCACCATGGTGGGTCCCAGCTAGCAGGGGGAGTATTCATTTTTTTGTGCGTAATAAGGAGGCACTTCCGGTGGGTCCGAGCTGACAGGCGGGGGAACATTTTTTTCGCGAAATACGGTGGCCCATCCGATGGGTCACCCAGTCAGGGGGGAAACGTTTTTTCGCGAAATAAGTTGGCCCATCCGGTGGGTCCTTGCTGTCAGGTGGAGGAATAATTATTTTGCGCGTAATAAGGAGGCACTTCCTTGCGGCCGTCGTGGACCCAGCTGTCAGCCTCTCCACGTACAGTACCCTTCCGATGGAAGTCGGTCGTTGACCATGTTGACCACGCCGCGCCGGGAGCACCAGGGAGGTGGACGACGGCGAGGCCTAGGAAGGGGACAACGCGGAGCCGGGGAAGACGCAACAGTGGAAGCCTGCGCGGAGAGGAGTACGAGGGTTCACTGGTTCGGCTGCGGTGTGATGCTGCCGTCGCCGCAGAATAACAGGGGGTGTGGGTGAGTGGAGGGATGGCCTGGCCAGCGGTGGGAGTAGTATGGGGGAGGTGAGGCCTCTGCGGCAACACAGCCGACCATGGGAGGCAGGAGCAGGCGACACGACCGGCGCTGCTTTGGGCGGCTGGAGCAAGAAGACCAGAGGTTGAAAAAGCACTACAACTGTTGGATGGACATCGTACGGTCACTGAAGCTAGAATCGTTTATATTGACTAAGTTGACAAAGCCCTTGATACACTCCAACTTAGTAGGCCCACAGGTCAACCTCCGAAACGGTGCGCCCCGGATGTCAGGGGGAGGAATCATTTTTTGGGCGGCCGGAGCTAAGAATATCCGAGATTGAAGAAGAAGCACAACATCCGTTGGATAGACATCCAACGGCCACTGCTGCTAGAACCGTGTGTTGACTATAATAAGTTGACAAAGCCTTGCATACGCGTCATCTTATTTTTTTAGGGGACGTGTCACTTAGTAGGCCCACAAGTGTGTGGTAGAGAACTTATAGCCCATTTGCATTTTGTAAGAATGTACATCCCATTTTTGAATTCTAATAGAATTTACAACAACCCATTTACAGTTTGTTAAAAGTACAGCCCATTTTCTAGCTAGGACAACGATTAATAATTTCAACCAACCGTTGAAGACAGAATTCAATAAAATTTCCCACATTTTGATGGGATCCGAAATATTTTTATCCCGAAATTTCTAGTCAGATCAAATATAAATTTGTATTACATAAAAGTCCAACGAAACATTGCGCGCACAAAATGAAAATTTAAGATTTTCAAAATCCATAAATAATATTTTATAAACTAATTTCGTGTTTGGTGCATTTTTTATAGTTACTTCTCATTTTTATAATTATATCCCATTTATTATTTTTAAAGCCCATTTTCCTGTTAAGCCTAATGCATCCCTCCTAGGAAAGATTTGCAGCCCAGCAGGGCGGAGAATAACAAGTTAACCTTGCCTGGGTATTCCTCAAAAAAACGTATAGCTAGGCTAGCCATTCTCATCTTGAAAAAAATTAGTATCTGGGCTGGATATCTGGCCTGGGCTAGACGGGCCACAGCCCGCCCAGCTAATGTTGGGGAACGTAGTAATTTCAAAAAATTTCCTACGCACACGCAAGATCATGGTGATGCATAGCAACGAGAGGGGAGAGTGTAGTCCACGTACCCTCGTAGACCGAAAGCGGAAGCGTTATGACAACGCGGTTGATGTAGTCGTATGTCTTCACGATCCGACCGATCCAAGTACCGAACGTACGACACCTCCGAGTTCAGCACACGTTCAGCTCGATGATGATCCCCGGACTCCGATCCAGCAGGGTGTCGGGGATGAGTTCCGCCAGCACGACGGCATGGTGACGATGATGATGTTCTACCGACGCAGGGCTTCGCCTAAGCACCGCAACGATACGACCGAGGTGGAATATGGTGGAGGGGGGCACCGCACACGGCTAAGGAACGATCATGAAGATCAACTTGTGTGTCATGGGGTGCCCCCCTACCCCCGTATATAAAGGAGCAAGGGAGGGGGCGGCCGGCCTAGGAGGGGGCGCACCAAGGAGGAGTCCTACTCCCACCGGGAGTAGGATTCCCCCCTTTCCAAGTAGTAGGAGTAGGAGTCAAGGAAAGGGGGAAGAGAAGAGAAGGGATGAGGGGGCGCAGCCCCTCCCCCTAGTCCAATTCGGACTAGGCCTTGGGGGGGAGCCCAACCTCTCCTCTCTCTTTCCCTTAAAGCCCAATAAGGCCCATATACTCCCCGGCGAATTCCCGTAACTCTCCGGTACTCCGAAAAATACCCGAATCTTTCGGAACCTTTCCGAACTCCGAATATAGTCATCCAATATATCGATCTTTACGTCTCGACCATTTCGAGACTCCTCGTCATGTCCCCGATCTCATCCGGGACTCTGAACTCCTTCGGTACATCAAAAACTCATAAACTCATAATAAAACTGTCATCGTAACGTTAAGCGCGTGGACTCTACGGGTTCGAGAATTATGTAGACATCACCTAGAACTGTTTCCGGTCAATAACCAATAGTGGAACCTGGATGTTCATATTGGTTCCTACATATTCTACGAAGATCTTTATCGGTCAAACCGCATAACAACATACGTTGTTCCCTTTGTCATCGGTATGTTACTTGCCTGAGATTTGATCGTCGGTATCCAATACCTAGTTCAATCTCGTTACGGGCAAGTCTCTTTACTCGTTCCGTAATGCATCATTCCGTAACCAACTCATTGGCCACATTGCTTGCAAGGCTTATAGTGATGTGCATTACCGAGAGGGCCTAGAGATACCTCTCCGACAATCGGAGTGACAAATCCTAATCTCGAAATACGCCAACTCAACAAGTACCTTCGGAGACACCTGTAGAGCTCCTTTATAATCACCCAGATACGTTGTGATGTTTGGTAGCACACAAAGTGTTCCTTCGGTAAACGGGAGTTGCATAATCTCATAGTCATAGGAACATGTATAAATCATGAAGAAAGCAATAGCAACATACTAAACGATCAAGTGCTAAGCTAACGGAATGGGTCAAGTCAATCACATCATTCTCCTAATGATGTGATCCCGTTAATCAAATGACAACTCTTTTGTCCATGGCTAGGAAACATAACCATCTTTGATAAACGAGCTAGTCAGGTAGAGGCATACTAGTGACACTATGTTTGTCTATGTATTCACACATGTATTATGTTTCCGGTTAATACAATTCTAGCATGAATAATAAACATTTATCATGATATAAGGAAATAAATAATAACTTTATTATTGCCTCTAGGGCATATTTCCTTCAGTCTCCCACTTGCACTAGAGTCAATAATCTAGTTCGCATCATCATGTGATTCAACACCAATATTCACATCTGTACGTGATTAACACCCATAGTTCACATCGTCATGTGACCAACACCCAAAGGGTTTACTAGAGTCGATAATCTAGTTCACATCGCTATGTGATTAACACCCAAAGAGTAATCATGTTTTGCTCGTGAGAGAATCTTAGTCAACAGGTCTGTCACATTCAGAGCCGTATGTATTTTGCAAATATTCTATGTCTACAATGCTCTGCACGGAGCTACTCTAGCTAATTGCTCCCACTTTCAATATGTATCCAGATTGAGACTTAGAGTCATCTGGATCGGTGTAAAAAGCTTGCATCGATGTAACTCTTTACGACGGGCTCTTTTATCACCTCCATAATCGAGAAATATTTCCTTAGTCCTCACTAAGGATGTTCTTGACCAATGTCCAGTGATCTACTCCTAGATCACTATTGTACTCCCTTGCCAAATTCAGAGCAAGGTATACAATAGGTCTGGTACATAGCATAACATACTTTATAGAACCTATGGTGAGGCATAGGGAATGACTTTCATTCTCTTTTCTATTTTCTGTCGTGGTCGGGATTTGAGTCTTACTCAATTTCACACCTTTGCAACACAGGCAAGAACTTTTCTTTGACTGTTCCATTTTGAACTACTTCAAAATCTTGACAAGGTATGTACTTATTGAAAAAACTTATCAAGCGTCTTGATCTATCTCAATAGATCTTGATGCTCAATATGTAAGTAGCTTTACTGAGGTCTTTCTTTTAAAGAACTCCTTTCAAATACTCCATTATGCTTTCCAGAAAAATTCTACATCATTTCTGATCAGCAATATGTTACTCATATATATTTATCAGAAAGGCGGTAGTGCTCCCACTCACTTTATTGTAAATATAGGCTTCACCGCAAGTCTGTATAAAACTATATGCTTTGATCAACTTATCAAAGCGTGTATTCCAACTCTGAGATGCTTGCACCAGTCCATAGATGGATTGCTGGAGCTTGCACATTTTGTTAGCTCCTTTAGGATTGACAAAACATTCTGGTTGCATCATATACAACTCTTCTTTAATAATTCCATTAAATAATGTAGTTTTGACATCCATTTGCCAGATTTCATAAAATGTGGTAATTGCTAACATGATTCGGACAGACTTAAGCATCGCTACAGTTGAGAAAATCTCATTGTAGTCAACACCTTGAACTTGTCGAAAACCCTTTTGTGACATTTCGAGCTTTGTAGATAGTAACACTACTATCAGTGTCCGTCTTCCTCTTGAAGATCCATTTATTTAACATGGCTTGCTGATCATCGAGCAAGTCAATCAAAGTCCATACTTTGTTCTCATACATGGATCCTATCTCAGATTTCATGGCCTCAAGCCATTTCATGAATCTGGGCTCATCATCGCTTCCTCATAGTTCGTAGGTTCATCATGGTCTAGTAACATGACTTCCGAACTGGATTACCGTACCACTCTGGTGCGGATCTTACTCTGGAAGACCTACAAGGTTTGGTAGCAACTTGATCTGAAGTTTCATGATCATCATCATTAACTTCCTCACTAATTGGTGTAGGAATCACTGGAACTGATTTCTATGATGAACTACTTTCCAATAAGGGAGAAGGTATAATTACCTCATCAAGTTCTACTTTCCTCCCACTCACTTCTTTCGAGAGAAACTCCTTCTCTAGAAAGGATCCATATTAAGCAACAAAGATATTGCCTTCGGATCTGTGATAAAAGTCTCTTTTGGGTATTCTATGAAGACGCACTTCTCCGATTTGGATTTGAGCTTATCATGCTGAAACTTTTTCACATAAGCATTGCAACCCCAAACTTTAAGAAACGACAGCTTAGGTTCATTGCTAAACCATAGTTCATACGGTGTTGTCTCAACGGATTTAGATGGTGCCCTATTTAACGTGAATGTAGCTGTGTCTAATGCATAACCCCAAAACGATAGTGGTAAACCTATAAGAGACATCATAGATCGCACCATATCCAATAAAGTGCGGTTACGACGTTCGGACACACCATAATGCTGTAGTGTTCAGGTGGCATGACTTTGTGAAACTACTCCACATTGTTTTAATTGAAGGCCAAACTCGTAATTGAAATATTCATCTCCACAATCAGATCGCAGAAACTTTATTTTCTTATTACGATGATTTTCCACTTCACTCTGAAATTCTTTGAACCTTTCAACTATTTCAGACTTATGTTTCATCAAGTAGATATACCCATATCTGCTCAAATCATCTGTGAAGGTCAGAAAATAATGATATCCGTCACGAGCCTTAATACTCATGGGTCTGCATACATCAGTATGTATTATTTCCAACAAGTCAGTAGCTCGTTCCCTTGTTCTGGAGAACGGAGTTTTAGTCATCTTGCCCAAAAGGCACGGTTCACAAGCATCAAATGATTCATAACCAAGTGATGCCGAAAATCCATCTTTTATGGAGTTTCTTCATGCGCTTTACACCAATATGACCCAAACGGCAGTGCCACAAATATGTTGCACAATCATTATTAACTTTGCATCTTTTGGCATCAATATTATGAATATGTGTATTACTACGATCGAGATCCAACAAACTATTTTCATTGGGTGTATGACCATTGAAGGTTTTATTCATGTAAACAGAACAACAATTATTCTCTGACTTTAAATGAATAACCGTTTTGCAATAAACATGATCAAATCATATTCATGCTCAACGCAAACACCAAATAACATTTATTTAGGTTTAACACTAATCCCGAAAGTATAGGGAGTGTGCGATGATGATCATATCAATCTTGGAACTACTTTCAACACTCATCGTCACTTCCCCTTCAACTAGTCTCTGTTTATTCTGTAACTCCTGTTTCGAGTTACTAATCTTAGCAACCGAACAAGTATCAAATACTCAGGGGCTACTATAAACACTAGTAAGGCACACATCAATAACCTGTATATCAAATATACTCTTGTTCACTTTGCCATCCTTCTTATCCACCAAATATTCAGGGCATTTCCGCTTCCAAGTGACCATTTCCTTTGCAGTGTAAGCACTCAGTTTCAGGCTTTGGTCCAGCTTTGGTCTTCTTCACGGGAGTGACAACTTATTTGCCATTCTACTTGAAGTTTCTCTTTCTTTCCCTTTGCCCTTTTCTTGAAACTAGTGGTCTTGTCAATCATCAACACTTGATGCTCTTTCTTGATTTCTACCTTCGTCGATTTCAACATCACGAAGAGCTCGGGAATCTTTTTCGTCATCCCTTGCATACTATAGTTCATCACGAAGTTCTAGTAACTTAGTGATGGTGACTAGAGAATTCTGTCAATCACTATCTTATCTGGAAGATTAACTCCCACTTGATTCAAGCGATTGAAGTACCTAGACAATTTGAGCACATGCTCACTAGTTGAGCGATTCTCCTCCATCTTTTAGCTATAGAACTTGTTGGAGACTTCATATCTCTCAACTCGGGTATTTGCTTGAAATATTAACTTCAATTCCTGGAACATCTCATATGGTCCATGACTTTCAAAACATCTTTGAAGTCCCGATTCTAAGCCGTTAAGCATGGTGCACTAAACTATCAAGTAGTAATCATATTGAGCTAGCTAAACGTTCATAACGTTTGCATCTGCTCCTGCAATAGGTCTGTCACCTAGCAGTGCATCAAGGACAAAATTCTTCTGTGTAGCAATGAGGGTAAACCTCAGATCACGGATCCAATCCGCATCATTGCTACTAACATTTTTCAACATAATTTTTCTCTAGGAACATATCAAAATAAACATATGAAAGCAATGACGCGAGCTATTGATCTACAACATAATTTGCAAAATACTACCAGGACTAAGTTCATGATAAATTTAAGTTCAATTAATCATATTACTTAAGAACTCCCACTTAGATAGACATCCCTCTAATCCTCTAAGTGATTACGTGATCCATATCAACTACACCATGTCCGATCATCACGTGAGATGGAGTAGTTTCAACGGTGAACATCAATATGTTGATCATATCTACTATATGATTCACGCTCGACCGTTCGGTCTCCGTGTTCCGAGGCCATATCTGTTATATGCTAGGCTCGTCAAGTTTAACCTGAGTATTCTGCGTGCGCAACTGTTTTGCACCCGTTGTATTTGAGCGTAGAGCCTATCACACCCGATCTTCACGTGGTGTCTCAAAGACGAAGAACTTTCATAACGGTGCATACTCAGGAGAACACTTCTTGATAATTTTAGTGAGAGATCATCTTAAAATGCTACCGTCAATCAAAGCAAGATAAGATGCATAAAGGATAAACATCACATGCAATCAATATAAGTGATATGATATGGCCATCATCATATTGTGCTTGTGATCTCCATCTCCGAAGCACCGTCTTGATCACCATCGTCACCGGTGCGACACCTTGATCTCCATCGTAGCATCGTTGTCGTTATGCCATCTATTGCTTCTACGACTATCGCTACCGCTTAGTGATAAAGTAAAGCAATTACAGGGCGTTTGCATTTCATACAATAAAGCGAAAACCATATGGCTCCTGCCAGTTGCCGATAACTTCGGTTACAAAACATGATCATCTCATACAATAAAATATAGCATCACGTCTTGACCATATCACATCACAACATGCCCTACAAAAACAAGTTAGACGTCCTCTACTTTGTTGTTGCAAGTTTTACGTGGCTGCTACGGGCTGAGCAAGAACCGTTCTTACCTACGCATCAAAACTACAACGATAGTTCGTCAAGTTAGTGCTGTTTTAACCTTCGCAAGGACCGGGCGTAGCCACACTCGGTTCAACTAAAGTTGGAGAAACAGACACCCGCTAGTCACCTGTGTGCAAAGCACGGCTGTAAAACCAGTCTCGCGTAAGCGTACGCGTAATGTCGGTCCAAGCCGCTTCATCCAACAATATACCGCTGAACCAAAGTATGACATGCTGGTAAGCGGTATGACTTGTATCGCCCACAACTCACTTGTGTTCTACTCGTGCATATAACATCAACGCATAAAACCAGGCTCGGATGCCACTGTTGGGGAACGTATTAATTTCAAAAAATTTCCTACGCACACGTAAGATCATAGTGATGCATAGCAACGAGAGGGGAGAGTGTAGTCCACGTACCCTCATAGACCGAAAGCGGAAGCGTTATGACAACGCGGTTGATGTAGTCGTATGTCTACACGATCCGACCGATCCAAGTACTGAACGTACGGCACCTCCGAGTTCAGCACACGTTCAGCTCGATGACAATCCCCGGACTCCGATCCAGCAGGGTCTCGGGGATGAGTTCCGTCAGCACGACGGCGTGGTGACGATGATGATGTTCTACCGACGCAGGGCTTCGCCTAAGCACCACAACGATACGACCGAGGTGGAATATGGTGGAGGGGGCACCGCACACGGCTAAGGAACGATCACGAAGATCAACTTGTGTGTCATGGGGTGCCCCCTACCCCCGTATATAAAGGAGCAAGGGAGGGAGCGGCCGGCCTAGGATGGGGCGCACCAAGGAGGAGTCCTACTCCCATCGGGAGTAGGATTCCCCCCCTTCCAAGTAGTAGGAGTAGGAGTCAAGGAAAGGGGGAAGAGAAGAGAAGGAATGAGGCGCAGCCTCCCCTAGTCAATTCGGACTAGGCCTTGGGGGGCCCAACCTCTCTCTCTCTTTCCCTTAAAGCCCAATAAGGCCCATATACTCCCGGCGAATTCCGTAACTCTCCGGTATTCGAAAAATACCGAATCATTGGAACCTTTCGAACTCCGAATATAGTCGTCCAATATATCGATCTTTACGTCTCGACCATTTCGAGACTCCTCGTCATGTCCCCGATCTCATCCGGGACTCTGAACTCCTTTGGTACATCAAAAACTCATAAACTCATAATAAAACTGTCATCGTAACGTTAAGCGTGCGGACCCTACGGGTTCGAGAACTATGTAGACATGACCTAGAACTGTTTCCGGTCAATAACCAATAGTGGAACCTGGATGTTCATATTGGTTCCTACATATTCTATGAAGATCTTTATCGGTCAAACCGCATAACAACATACGTTGTTCCCTTTGTCATCGGTATGTTACTTGCCCGAGATTTGATCGTCGGTATCCAATACCTAGTTCAATCTCGTTACGGGCAAGTCTCTTTACTCGTTCCGTAATGCATCATTCCGTAACCAACTCATTGGCCACATTGCTTGCAAGGCTTATAGTGATGTGCATTACCGAGAGGGCCCGGAGATACCTCTCCGACAATCGGAGTGACAAATCCTAATCTCGAAATACGCCAACTCAACAAGTACCTTCGGAGACACCTGTAGAGCTCCTTTATAATCACCCAGTTACGTTGTGACGTTTGGTAGCACACAAAGTGTTCCTCCGGTAAACGGGAGTTGCATAATCTCATAGTCATAGGAACATGTATAAGTCATGAAGAAAGCAATAACAACATACTAAATGATCAAGTGCTAAGCTAACGGAATGGGTCAAGTCAATCACATCATTCTCCTAATGATGTGATCCCGTTAATCAAATGACAACTCTTTTGTCCATTGCTAGGAAACATAACCATCTTTGATAAACGAGCTAGTCAAGTATAGGCATACTAGTGACACTATGTTTGTCTATGTATTCACACATGTATTATGTTTCCGGTTAATACAATTCTAGCATGAATAATAAACATTTATCATGATATAAGGAAATAAATAATAACTTTATTATTGCCTCTAGGGCATATTTCCTTCAGTTAATACCCTGCTCTCCTCTGAACAACAATGAAATCATCGCCAAGAAAAACTCTGCAGTGCTCACGCCTCAAAAACACAAATACTGCTCGAGCTACTTGGTCTCAGCTGTCGGCCGCACCTTGTGCAGTTCTCTCGCTTATATTGACTACATAGGTTGACAATGGTGTGGGACTGTGATGTCAGGAAACCAGGAGAAAGTAAAAAAAAATTATAGTTGTACATAATAAGGAGGCACTTGCGTACTTACGGCTATGGCCCTAGTGGGTCCCTAGTGTCATCCAGTCAAAATAAAGTCATCTCCTGAATTGTCATGTTCGTTGACGATGTTAACAATGCTCGGCGCCACGGCGAGCGCAACAACTCGAAGGACAACGGAGAGGGCCTCGCGGGTCCTACGGATAGTCTGATACAACGCCCGATGCTCATTCAAGAAGCCAGGATCATCGGACACCTATGAGCACCTGCATGAAATGGTAAGGCCGCGCTTGGCAGCTCTGGTTTATTTCAAACCTTTATTAACATACAAGTGTAATTTACTCGTCATCGGAAACAACACCTAAAATATAGGCGTAATGAAACTGAGGGCCCGAGGTCTGTAAGTAAAACCGGCGGGTTACGCGTGTAATTTGAGAGACCAGTGTATATTTTACGAGCACTGCTATAAGGACGACATTACCATACGATACATCAATGACGTGCGTATCATGCCATCCATGGGCAAGGCTGAAACAGCAGCTAACGGCTGGATTAGCAATCGTCCGAGTGTCGTTCAGCGTATTTATCGTGTGTGAAGTACTTTCGATAGTTTACTAGTCGAAATCGACCAACCAAGCGCTTCACCCGAGACCATCTGCTTTTATTTACAAGCGTCAGTTTTACAAGCGGTTTTGGTTGGAAAACAATGATCCAATCACGGCCTAATATCATGAGTTGGTCGGAAGATCATATGGTTTCACGTCTAACCTACCCGACTTGTCGTATAGGCTATGAATGAAACATCAGACGATGAACTTCTTAAGCACGGAAACAACAGAAGAGGATGATCTTCTTAACAAGCAAATCACTGGCATTAGATCGACATGCAAAACAATACGTGATGCCGCATGCCACAACATTCCAAGCTCAACTTTGCAATCAAACACAAGGCCTGGCATTACATAGACAATATTCAGAACAAAATCTTAACACAGGAATATCTCAGTAGAGTAACTATTTACTTCTAAACTAAACACAGGAATAGGAAAAAACACTCGATGCTGCTCACAGCAAGGGCGTCCCACTCAAAAATATCAAATGCATGTCTTTTGGCTAACATCAATGAGCAAATTTTGACAAGGTTTTCCAATTCCAATATATTAAACTAACGTCTTCTTGCTAACATCAATGATTAAACTTTGACAAGCTTTTCCCATTCAAAATATGTAATGCCTACGATCGTGGAGTCCTGTCGTAGCTTCTTGTACTTGTTTGGGCACTTTTTGCCCAGGGCACTCCATGTGTTGTTAAATTGCCAATGCTCTCTGCAGACTAGTCATGTCACCAGCGTCTAATAATAATCTATAAAGCTTCTCGGTCATTCCTTCTGTAATGTAGCGCAAACAATGACTGCTTCTTTCTGCAAAGTGGAACGACCAACTGGACCCAGTAATGCAGTAGTTTGCCTTGGACACATTGGCTCCTTTTGTGCAGTTCAACTAAAATCGAAGTCGGAATAAAACCGAGCTTTAATTTTGATATCCTGTAAGCAACAATAGGTATAAGGAAACAATTACTGAGAAATAACGGTTGATGACTTGTACTCCCGTAAGAAAAGCATCTCTTGATCTACTTTATCTTAATGGGAAACAAAGCAGGAGAGTAGCAATTCTCCATCAGTGTGATTCATTCATATTGACTGAGACATTATCTCAACAATGCTTGTTTCAACATGTATAAAGAACGACAAAGCAGAAAAGTACCATTCCTAAAACAATGCAACTGATTCATTTTAACAGATACATTATCTTAACAATACCTTGGTTAAACATGTACAAAGAACTACAAAGCAGGATAGTACCATTCCTAACAAGTGTTGCAGTTTTGAACTAAGATTCAGTAGTTAATTAATTCTGAGAGTGGCATTGCTTAATTTTACCAGCGTCATTAGATTAACGAAAAGCATAAACATTTCCAGGGGAGAGTGGGCGCAACAACAATATGTGCTTCCGTAAAGGGGGTGATGCAGAGTTTGTTGTAACAAAGCAACATGCATCATGTCTGGGTTGGTCCCATTTTTGTTCACTACTTAATGGGAAAAGACAGTAATACAATAGCTTCAATTCAACATTTATTTAAAACAGTACCAATACAAGTATCACAACATCTGAAAGCACACTGCACAATCATGTGGATGAAGGCCTATACTGACCTTTCATGAGACCACCATGATAAAATACGAATCTGCCAACACGAATAGGAAATCCAATCTCGTTATGTGCAGTTGCACTGAAATCAAGCAAAGTGTTTCGCGTAGCGAAGCAAAATGTCGCAATAGCAACAAGTTGAATAGATATCCCTATTTAAACAGGCAAAAAAGGAATCAATTACTGGCTAATAAAGGAGGATGAAACATGCGGCCACAAAAATAGTAATCCCGCCAATCCCTAACAAGTGTTGCAGTTTTGAAATAAGATTCAGTAGTTAATTCTGAGAGTGCCATCAATTACTGGCTTATAAAGGGGGTGATGCTGAATTTGTTGTATCAAAGGAACAAGCATCATGTCTGGGTTGGTCCCATTTTTGTTCACTACTTAATGGGAAAAGACAGCAAAACAATAGCTTCAATTCAACATTTATTTAAAACAGTACAAAAACAAGTAGCACAACATCTCAAAGCACACTGCACATCATGTGGATGAGACCAAGATTTGAAACAACTCGCCACGAAGACTGGAAATAAATCTCGATCTCCTTTTGTGCAGTTCCACCAAAATTAAGCAAAATCACCGGTGTGACATTCAAGGTGAACTGCACAAAACACTCTTAAAACATAAGTGTTTCGAGTAGCGAAGCAAAATGTCACAATAGCAACAAGTTGAATCGATACCCCTGTTTTAACAGAGGCAAAAAAGAAAACAATTACTTGCCGATAAAGGAGGATGAAATAAACGGTGACAGAAAGAAGCATCTAACTTATCTTGGATGGAAAACAAAGTAGGGTAGTCGCATTTCTAAAACGGTTGCATTGATTCATATTAACAGAGACATTCTCTTGAAACAACATTCGTTAAAAATGTAATTTGCTTTTAACAGTGGCATTGCTTCAATTTTTCGGCAGCATTCATAGATTAACAACAGCTAAATAGCTGTATGGGACATGCCAGCACCATGTGGGTCCACACGTATAAATGGGTGATGCAGAGTATGTAGCCAAGCAGCATATATGCATTGGTCCCATATTTGTTCTCTTTGAACCTTTTCCCTATGTGAGGGCAGCAAATCTAGTCCTGCACAAACTACCCGACCCCCCAGTTTCTTTCCCTTTTCAACAAAGAGATCGGTTCCTTACAGATGTGTGTACTGGGTTACCCCCTTTTTCCCTTTTCGACCAACAAAGCGGCTGGATAGCCAGTCTATACTACTTTCCGCCCCTCCTTTCCTCATTGGACCACGTCCTAGATTCTTGCTCCAGCCCACCGCACCCTTCTTTCCTCTTTGAACCAAGACCTAGATTCGACTACAGATCAAAAAAGATCCACATGCAGCTAGAGCAACGATGGTTTCAAAGAAACTATACCTTAGGGTCGTTGGGATGTGGCAAGGCGTGCGGCGGGAGTCTGAATCTGCCCACACTACGTACGGCAGCAAGGAATAAGGGGTCGGTGGCCCTCCCACACAAGCGCTGGGTGAAAGAGAACAACATAGCCGGTAGTGGATTGCCTCCCTCGCCGAAGGCGATAGAGTGAACGCTGCACCTCCTCCCCTTCCCGGTGCGACGGGATACAGATGCCTCCTTCACCAGCTATGAGGGGGGGGGGGGGGAGAGACAAGAGGCCAACGCAATCTTGTTTAGATCTGGTGAAGAGAGGGTGAGAGACTGTGAATATAGCAAACCCTAGCAAATGAACGCTGAGCCTCCAGCATGTATACATATATGTAGTGCGGCGAGAGTGTGGAGAGTGCAAACCCTAGCGAACAAGTGCTGAGGCTCCAGCTTATATATATATATATATATACTACTGTATTACGGACTGAGCTCCGGTGCCTTCACTGCACCTGCTTTTGGCTGTATGACAGGTGAGCCAGCCACATTTTGGGTCTACCACTCATAAACCCAAAGGCAGGTGCACTAAGTCAATGAAGATGCATCCATATAGTACTCTTGTGTATACGACTAATATATAGTGGAGTGGTTTTCTTATTCTCTCCATAACAATCGTTTTAAATTGTGTAAGTACGAAACGAAACTCTTTATTTAATGTACAGTGAAGAAAACTACTACTACTTCCGATGAACTAACGATCCACGCCCACGCGTCTTGGTCACACTTCCTGTCCTTCACGTGTGGTACACTACCCTCCCTTAAGTGATCAACCACACATGCGCCAAATTATCGGAAACGTGTGAGAGTGTGTAAAAATAAAGAATTTTAATTTCTATTATCGGAAAGGTTTGAGAGTATTACAAAGTTTGACTTCAGTCAAATCTAATATGCGGAGTAAATAAAAATGGAGGGCTACTACGTCCATCCGGGTTTTTAGTCCACACCATTTTTAAATCAAAGTTAATAGCTGGACAAATAAAATTACAGGGGAGCTGGAGACAAAGTTGTGAGAAGTCTTAGAAATCAATACAAAACTTATGCTCTTAGTACCAACGTCGATCCTTCTTCGAGGAAACATTTGGTTCATAGCCAATTGTGTGATAAAATTGCACCAACGTGAAAGACGACTGCGTCTCCAATGCAAGCAAGGTGAACTGACGAAGGATATCATCTTTGTGCGTAACAAGCAAAGAGCACTGATGGAAGACAGCTTGTTTTTCATTGAAAATCGATCAGCTTCACCAGCCGACGCAACCATGAGGCGCAACCATGAGCATCGATAGGTCATCGTGGTGATGCATCATCCATTTGGCATCAAGTTTGGGTGAGGCACCTATGAAGTTCGACAAATCCTCACTGTGGTCTGTTTCTTCTCAGTAATCAAGCTCGAGGAAGGAAGAACCACATGGCAGAGGATAGTGAGGCGGAACAACAATGGCCATCCAATTTTGTGCAGTTCCACTAAAATTGAGGAAGACATGCCCGGGTATGGAGATACGCATCGCTGTTTCCAAAAATATAAAAAAGGGATATAGTGTTGTTACTTTGTTTTACAAGATTAGCAACGACATCTCAATTGTCAATAAGAATTAATGAAAAGTACACCAACAAACAGAAGCATCATAATTATCTTGATGGGAACTAAACCAGGATACACGAGAAAAAAAGCATTTCTTCATTTAACCAGTGATAGTACTACCAGCATATGGACAATGACCGCACAACCACCATGTACTTTTTGTTGAAACAACATGTATACCTCCACCGAGGCATAAATCAGGACAACTTTTCGAGTGGCATTTCCTCTATAATAGTACTAGTAGGTGATGTTGGACCAGCCGACGAACCGTAGCTACTATGCATGGGGAGATGGGGAGTAGTCGCATAGAGGAAAACCCGCACACAGCGACCTGGGGAGCTGGACCAGTACAAGAAGTTATACCTCAGGTGGGCGAGATGTCGTTTTGGCGGGCGGGCAGGATCTGCCCACACGACGGCGGCGAACAAGGGCGAGGAGGATCTTCGCCCGCGCCAGCGCCGGCTCCGAGAGGACGGTGCGCATCGGCTTCCTCCGTCACCGGCGACGACAACGTCAATGCTGCACCTCCTCACCTCCCGCAGTGGATGGGATTCGGCCAGATCTGTGACCACCGGTGAGGAGAGAGATAGAGTGGACACTGTTATCTTGTTTTGATATGGAGAGGGTGAGAGAGCGAGACGCGAGAAACTCTATCAAACAAGAGGCTATAATAGAGTAAAAAAATATCTCCATAGCAGTGGTTTTAAATAGAATACACGCATTCCCGAAAAAAAGAAACGAAAACTGGCGGACAATTTTTTAAGAGTCTGTCTAGGACACATCTAAGTTGATGTCCACTCTGTTTGTGGTCTATTTTTTGTCCTAGTTTTTTTTGTTTCTTGTTGCTACATTATATACTTGTGGGAACTTAGATGTGATATCCTTAAATAACATCTAGATATGAGTTAGACAAACTGATTTTCTAACGTACCAAGAAAGAAAACTCGATCAAAAACACGCCCCCGCTTCCAGGTCGCGAGAGTCGTCGCGCACACACACATAGACATAGACATGCATATCCGTGTTTACGTAAAATTCCATTTCCATCTCCATCTCCAATCATATTTGTCCAACCGGCACATTATTTACGTTGTTAATTATATACACAGCAATATTAACATACAACATCTCTTGTTTGCGGACGTCCGGACCGCTGCCACGGCCGGTCCTGATCAAACCCGAACCCTCTTCATCACCCGCGCGAGCTTCCCTCCCGAAACGGTCAGTGCCGCATTCATGCCCGGCCAGAGCGGACGTGACCTCTCACTAGCGCCGGCATTGAAGCGGCGCGCCGGCCGAGAGAGCGTCGCCCGCGCCACTTCCAGGTGCACGCAGCTGCTCCGCGTTCAAAGGTCGCAATATCCGGCTACAACATGCATGTAAAAAGTTCTTGGGAGTCCGTGCTACAGCTAGATGTCCTCCCCCAACTCGTCAATATCTTCCAGTAGTGCTAGTACTCCATGGCGCGATCCATCGACAAGAAAGTTATCATATACTCGGTTTGCGGTGAGTGGCATGCCGAGCGACCGTGTGGGGTCGAGCCGTGGAGGAGGGTGAGACACGAACACGACAGACGTGATTTAAACGTTGGTTTTGCTCGATGGCACGATCCAACAAAACGAAACGTTGGTTTCTCTCCGTTTCCATTTTTTCTCCGAAAAACGGAAACTTTCCACTCCATTTTCGTTCCTATTCCAAGGTTGCCCCGTTACAACATTCCATCAAATACAAAGGAAAACTAACACGCATGCTGATGCATCTCAATGATTCACAGACCATAGCCAATATTTACTTCACAACTAAAGAAAAAAGTTGTGAGAGCGTGTACGAAAGAAAAACCACTGATGGGGTCACTACGACTTAAACCCTAAACACTAAACATGATTTAATTTCCTGGCCAGGTAGAACCTGTCGAAGGAAAGACGGTTGTCACCCTCGGATTGTATGATGCTTTTGTGCAGTTCCACTAAAATCGACCTGAGCATCCCTGATGGCAAAGATATTGAAGAAGTGTGATTAGAATAATAATACTGGCACTAGTTCATGAGACATAAACTCATCACAAGTAGAAGCCGGTAGAAGTAGAGAAAGATCGACATGGAGATGGAGCTACGGCAGTGGAGCAAGCCGGCTCCAAAAGGAAGATGGACTACCTGGGACGTCGGGCTGTAGATAGAAGGGCGGTTGGGACGCGGCATCTGCCCATACCACGGTGACCCCCGATTGGGACGCACCGACTGTGGGTTTTCTCCCTCGCTGATGTCGACCGCGTCTGTTTAGAACATTGTTCCCTTCCCCCAGCTGCGGGATCAGGCCCGTCGTTCTATGCTTGTGAAGAGAGCAACCTAAGCAAGCAGGCTTGTAGCTTAGGCTCCTGCTAGTGTATATATAGTGGTTTTCTTTTTCTCTCCATATCAACCATTTTATATTGCGTACGTTTCATTCAAGAGTGAAATGATGATTGCTTCTTCCAACTAACTTACTGTGTGATTTGACTGCTCCTTAGTGGCCCCTACACGTACTCCCCCTACGTGTATGCAACAGTCACACGTACACATGGAAGCAAAAACGCGCGCGACGCCCTAATGCATGCATGTCCAAGCACACGACGGAACACACACTGTCACGCTCAAGTGCTCAACCTACACGTGCATGCACACATACTCAGTCAGGGTGAGCTAGTGACCGTATAAACACGGATATATATATATATATATATATATATATATATATATATATATATATATATATATATATATATTGAGTGCAATGAGCGATTATGAAGTCCACTGACCGTATTTTTACAAATATACACTGACAGACAGTGTATTTATCTCGTTTGAAATTAAGCCATATTAACCGGAGAGGAGGCAGTATGGACTAGCATTACTTTGTTGTGTCCCGTCAACTTGTCGAACGAGGAGAAGGTTGCAGGACGGGAGAAGCTTGCGCGCGGTTGCTCGCAGGACAAGGAGAAACTTTTGACTAATGCAAGCTCTCCCTCGCTCAGGCGGTGGACGTGCAACAATTAATTTGGTGTCAGATTGCCAGAAGCATACACTATACTACTAGTGCTATTATTGTTCGACTTTCCGAATAGGCGAACAACCAAGCACAAAGTTTACTAGTAGTACTAGTACTATTACTATAGTCTATAAAGGTATGTATTATACTAGTACTAGGAACCAGATGGAGGAGCGTCTGCACTCTTATTATAATTTTAAAATGTGATAAAGCAATCTTCAACACATTAGGTTCTCTTCGAGGGTTCTCGCATGTGATAATGGAAGTTGATTGCATGGAACACTCGCCACAATTCTCGCTTAATTCTGGCTCATATCCTATTACAAATAGTAGCGCTCAGTAATATTTCCTCTTTTTTTGTTATTCAGCATGTAAACAGGTCAGTAAACCTTGCGGCGCATCTTCGTGCGAACCGTGCTTGCTGCACTTTGAATGTGGTCGAGAGCTCGCTTGATGAAACACCTCGCTTGATGAAACACCTCACTTCCTACTTCTTTTTTTGCGGGGTACCTCGCTTCCTAGTGACCAGTGTCTTGGCTGATCGTCCTAAGAATGCTTATATATGAATAAAGCTCTCTCATTTACCTGCAAAAAAGATTAAGACATATTAACCGGAAAGGAGGGAGTATGGACTAGCACTACTTTTTGGTGTGTCTCGTCAACTCGCAGAATGAGGAGAAGCTTACAGAACAAGGTGAAGTTCGCTTACGCCTTTTGACTAATGCAACCTACCCTCGGTGGACATGCATCAGTCCATTCGGTGTCAGATTGTCAGAGGCATACACTGTAGTACCCAACATGCGGCGTACCATCATTGTTTGACTTCACGAAGAGGCGAAGAGCCAAGCGCAGTAG
Organism: Aegilops longissima; assembly: GCA_021605205.1. Classification (NCBI taxonomy): domain Eukaryota; kingdom Viridiplantae; phylum Streptophyta; class Magnoliopsida; order Poales; family Poaceae; genus Aegilops; species Aegilops longissima. The sequence goes on along the minus strand of CM038681.1, from coordinate 46,879,505 downwards.
TACGAGTAGTACTACTACTAGAACCGCATGGTGGAGCGTTTGTACTCTTATTTTTTCTATCTCCGATAAAGTACACGTTTATTCCGAAGAAGGGCGGAAAACGGCAGCCCAACATGTAATGAATGATATCGATTAACCAACCATGCTCAAATATATCTTGGCCTCCGCGCGAGCCCGTCTTTGTGTTCTCGCTCCTCGTCTCTCTCAAGGAACGGTGGGTTGGCTCTTTGCCGTAAATTGAGATCGGTTTGCTCACACTCCTGTCCCACATGTCAGTGATATGCCAAGAGGAGGTGCGTTGACCGATTGGCCATACGCGTACTTGGTTTTGCACCTTCATACTACTCCTCCCTCCGTCACAGTTTACAAGGCGCGCTTCATTATGATGCATTTATCTCAATGCATTTCCACCACCAGAGAGACTTTAGACGTGTTTGGTTTAATGCTTAATTAATTAGGGCGTGGTAACCGCAATCAGGTCCACAATTTTCTCTCCATGTACTCCCTCCTTCCCGGTTTATAGGGCTTATCTCAAAATTTTAGTTTTTCCATTTTGTAAGGCTCAATTTGGTTGTTTTCCATCACATGTTCAGATTCCAAGGTGCATTAAATCATTGCATGCAAGTTTTAAGAGAAAATTGACCAATGCATGTACTTTATGCATGCATGCATTACAATTAATGCATTGATAAACATAACTTTTTGAGGATAACAAGAGCATTAATTAGGTGCTTTTGCAAAACTACAAAAAGTATTTCACCACTCGCCATCTACCTTGATTGGTGAGATTTTTGAATTGAGCACTATAAACTGAAAAGGAGGGAGTACTACTACGGAGTGGAGTAAGTGCATGCATGTGTGTACCCGGGGTGGAAGCACTGCATGCATGTGTGTACGCATTATTCCCTCTAGTAATAGACGCCGTGCTATAACTACCAATGCTATTTTTCAGGCCGATCGCTAGTCGCCTTGGTCCCCCAGATTTTTTTTTCTGAAGCGTGCTCTATAAACAGTGACGGATGGAGTAGTATGAGCGGATTCAAAGAAGAGCATATTGATGGTTGCTTCTTCCGAGCAACTTACAGTGGGAAAGGTGGGGCTTATGATTTGACCGCTCATTACTCACTATTAATGTGGCGCAATGACCAGGCTGAGTCTCCCATGCGGTTGTGCACTACCCCCTCGGTTCTTAAATATACTCCGGAGTATTTGTCTTTCTAGAGATTTCAACGAGTGACTACTCAAATATTTGTCTTTTTAGAGATTTCAAATGGACTGGCACATACGGATGTATATAGACATATTTTAGAGTGTAGATTCACTCATTTTGCTCTGTATGTAGTCACTTGTTGAAATCTCTAGAAAGACGAATAGAATAATTAGGAACGGAGGGAGTACACATACGAAGCAAAATGAGTGAATCTACACTCCAAAATATGCCCATTTGAAATTTGTAAAAAGATAAATATTTAGGAAGAAGGAGTATAATTTTGTGCATGGCACATGGACCCGGATGATGAAGGGGCTTCTGGCAATGCTATCAAGCTTCCATCATTTGTTTACATAATTGACGTACTATACAAATAATTTTCCAGCAACATGAAATTGTACAATGGTGTGAGCTTTCAGCTTTTGTTTCGTGTGTCTTGCCATCGATGCTCTTTCGGAAACAATAAAAAACTAACTTCCTTGTTAATGCATGTCAATTATTAGCAGATCGGAGCTAATAATTACATCACAACTGAAGGCAGAGTTGTGAGAAGGTGTTAAATTAAAATCGAACAACGTCCCCCCAGCTCTGTCTAAATCAACAAGGCATGTTGGGAAAAAAGTAGCTGCCTGGAGCATGCAGCATTCTGATCATTTTGTGCAGTTCCACTAAAATAGAGCTGAGCATCCCTGTTCCAAAGATATTAAGTGTGATTACAATAATAGAGGACTTCTGATGAAACAATAAACACACAAATAAAAGCCGGTCACCTTTGCAGTCTCTCTTAAGATTAACTAGTTGGAGAAGATTAGGCTCGGAGTTGGATGAGGAGGATAGAGCAAAACCAATCTCCCTTTGTGCAGTCGCACTGAAATGTAGAGACGTTGTCCGTGTGACATTTTAGTACAACTGCACAAAACACTCTTAAGAAAAAAGTGATTTGTGCAGTTCACCAAAAGGTCACAATAGCAACGAGGTGAAATGGATAGCCCTGTTTGCAAAAAAGAGGTAGAAAGGAAACAATTATTGGCCAATAACAGTTGATGACAAATGCGACGACAAAAAAGAAGCATATTCATTGTCATAAGGGAAGATAAAAACATGGTTGTGTTTGTCTAAAACGGTGTGAGGACGAGAATGCAATATGGAAAGTACGCCGGACGAGCTACGTTTTGGGCAAAGAACTATGGAAGATCCACATGCAGCGACGTGGGAAGACGAGCAGTGGAGCAAGGCCGGAGGGGATACCTAGAGGTCGTCGGGATGTAACTAGGTGAGCGGCGGCGGGCGGAATCTGCGAGCAGGTGGCGTAGGACCTGCCGCGCCAGAGCTTGGTCAGAGAGAACAGCGTGTACCGCAGATCGGGATGTGCTGCCTTAGCGTCGTCGAACAGAGAAACGATGCACTTCCTCCCTTTCCCCCGGCGGACGGGATGCGGCCGGATCAGTGACCAACGGTGTGAGAGAGAGAGGCCACCGCACTCCCTTTCCCCCGGCGGACGGGATGCAGCCGGATCAGTGACCAACGGTGTGTGTGTGTGTGTGTGTGTGTGTGAGAGAGAGAGAGAGAGAGAGAGAGAGAGAGAGAGAGAGAGAGGCCACCGCAGCCTTGTGTGAGATACTCTGAAGAGCGACAAACCAGGCAGGCAGGCTCCATTGTATATAGTGAGCGGACTACCTTTTTCTCCATAAAAATCGTTTTATATTCTGTGTACATGCCATTGAGCGCTATAACTTTATTTAAAAATAACGCGGCAACGCGTCAAGTCGAACTTTGTTTCGTGCACGCGTGGTACACGACCTCCCTAGGTAAACAACCGCTACAGGCGTTCAAATTAGCACGTGGGCTGCCATTTCGTAAAGAAATGAGCTCCACCGTGTACCCGCGCGGGTGTGGCTGGGCACGAAGCGTGAGTACGTGCACGGTGCACCTATTCTCTTCTTGTATACGTACACCACCTACGTGGGGTTGTGTGAGAGAGATACAAACCTAGAGAGATATAGTGTGTGGGTTCTTGAGAGTTTTTTTTGGGGGGTCAATCAAAAATGTAACATATGCAATGTGTGAAATAGAGTCCTGGATATAACATATATATAGAGGGGCCGATCCACGAGAAGAGAGTGGAGGTATCATCGGCTTTAGGTGTCCATAGAATCGAAGAGAGGGATGATGTGTGTGTGTGTGTGCGCGCGCGATCGATAAAGAGTGCCATCGAATTTGTGTGTGCCCACGCCAAAGATATAGAGTGGCTGGCCCATCGAACGTGAGAGGGACATGTGCAGTTTGTCTCGTGGTATGGATACCTACCTGCAGCGCTCGACTATCGGTGTGTGGTGGGGAAGAGGAGGCCCAATTAACTATAGAGGTACAATGGCTGGTATATGTGTGGAGGAGGGGAGAGGCCTACCTCATGTATTAAGGAGATCGATCTGCCTCATGTATTAAGGGAGATCGATCGGCATCCATGCATATGTGCAGGAGAGGAATAAGGTTGGGAGAGAGACAGAGCTAGAGTGTTGGAGGGGGTGGTAGTGGAGTTGCTTCTAACAAATGGTGGGATAGGCTTGCTAGACAAAAGGAGGGCACGCCCGCAATATCAATAAGAGAGGATATGGCTGCTTGTTGTCTGTGCACGTGCGTGTGAAAGATGGGTCAGGAGGCATGCACGAATGATGAGGGGGGATGATGTGGCTGTGGTAAGCAGACGTAACTACATAGGAAGATCAATCGCCCTTTGTTAGACAAAGGAGAGACATAACTTGTGAGGTACGTCGATCGATGGGGGGGGTAGTTAAAGTCGATCTAGGTATATGTTGGGAGATCGATCGATATACATGCATGTGTGTGTCAGAAGCAAATGAGGCACGAGGAGAAGGATAGAGAGAGAGAGGGATGCATCTAGGAGGTGGTACGAGAGGCATACTATATCGAGGGGGAACGCAACACTCCAAAAATTTTGATTTGGTTTTTTTATTAAAATCTTTATTTGATTTAAAGGAGGTTATTTAAATTTTTCAAAGAGGGACTCTCCTTCTCAAATCCTTCTATGACATTTTTTTAAAAAGGTCCTTCTCAACTTTGATTTTTGGTTTTAAGGGTTTTTCATATTGTGTTGGCTCAACACAAATAATATTGGAAGGTTTTACAATTCTTTCCATTAAAAAGAAATCCTATGGATTATGGATTTATTCTTTTCCCATTTAAAAATTTCTCTGTTGCCATGTCATATGTTGATATCTTTCTTTCAAAATACACTCCCTACCTTGGGTCAAGTCAAACACCCAATTCCAGCAAGTTTCAACCTCTTTTAGATTTTCTTTCTATTTATTTTATCCTCAAATCTTTTTCTGTCTTTCACTTTGGACTCTTGGGATTTACAAAGGAAGTACCATATCCTTTAAGTTTCTGAGCCCAAGCAAATTACCCTAGCTAGTCCTTAGTACCCTCAACCAAGATCCATCAAGATCCACTGGTCCACAGTTCAAAATTTTCAAAATATGCTTGCTGCAAGTTTGAACCAGATTTGCCATTTTTGGTGAAAATCATTCTTTTTCTTCTCCTAAAAATGTGAGATAAATCAGGCAGCTCCTAGATGCATCGAGAGGTCACCTCACCAAGGATCAGCTCAAGAAAATTTTTCCACGTGCCCAAAACATTCGTCGAACAGCTGGCGTGCATTGTTCCTGTCAAAATTCAGAGTTCAGTGTTCAGTTCTGTCGTCAGTGTCGTTTTCTTCAGAGCCGCGGCATCAATCTTACCAGTGCTCGTTCTGGCCTCTTGCTCCTTGCTTCTGCTTCTTATCGATCGCGCCACATGGTCGTTTGGACGGGTGGGAGCGTCGGTAGCGATGTGTCTCGCCAACGCCGGCGTCTTCCGCGGTGGCAGAACCGCCCGTGGCGGCCAACAGGGGCCAGCTCTGCCATATGACGCCGTCCAGCACCGCCCACACCATCAGAAGCCTATGCGTGGCCGTCTTCTTCCCCGTGCGTGCTGCAGCACAACCACCATGGCCTGAGAAGCGCAGCGTGCACTCTCTGCCGCCGCCGTGCCCGTGAGGCCGTTCCGTCGAAAGACTTGGAGTATCGCCCAAGTGTATCAAGATTAGGCGTTTGATGAAGCCAGTGGACCAACACGAAGCTGCCCAGGCACCTAAACCTTCCGTTCAACCTCTGCCTCACCGTAATCGTTCGCCGGAGATATCCCGTTCTCGGCAACCGCCTCGGACCGGCTATAAAAGGGGGCCTCGAGCTCGTTCTCAACCCAGCACTACCCCTCGACCTTGCCAGGACTGCGCCCAGCCACTAGGAGGACCTCGAGGAGGCCTTCTTCCTCGACTCCGGCCGCCCCAATCCGCTTCGGGCTCCGGCAAGATCCTCTCTGGTGAGAGCACCCCCCGCCTCCCAGACTGTGCCAGTAGCCTCCTAGTGCACCCACTCTTCTAACCCGAGTCCCAATTTGACGTTTGCAGCCCTTCTCGGCGAGATCCATCACCGCCCGAACCACCGTCCGCCGGAGTGAAGGCCCGCCGTCGACGTGGTGCTCGTCGACGACCAACTCCACCACCCACAGACGCGGAGAACTCCGTGAGTCCGTAGGTACCCTCCACTCCGCCTGCCTCGTCGTGGATCCACGCCGGCGACCATCGCGAGCCTCGGGCGCCGGCGGGACTCTGTTTTGATTTTCAAACCTGACGGGTGGGACCCCCTCGTCAGCTTTTTCTCTTTTTCGAAATGTTTTCTGACAGCGCCTTCGGGCAAAATACGTTTTCTAACCGAAACATTTTCTGTCTTTTTTTAAACTAGCCCCTGGAAAGTTTCTGTTTCATCACAGATTAGTCCCTGGACTAAAACCCTTATAACTTTTAAACAAAAGATGATTTTGAGTTGATTCTTTTTCTGTCATATTTATTTTTCTATCTAGTTTTTGATCATATTTATTTGAAAATTATTTGGAACAACTTTTATGCACGCACCGTATTTACGTTAGTATTCGATTTTTTATAACGTAGATACCGAAGGAGGTGACGGAGCCGCAAACTTCACCGAGCTAGACTCCGACTACTCTGAACCAGGCAAGCATGTTTGAACCTTTGATATGATGAGTGTCTTGCATATTTACTTGAGTAGTTTTCTCATGGCATGTTCATATAAGCATTAGTGAATGTTATATTGCATGCAAAGCAAGCTACAAGTGAGCTTCGAAATTTGATGAGTTTATATGATGGTGAGATAACCTGATCATGTGGTGGCATGATAGGTTGCAAGCTGGTATTGTTGAAGCATGCTATTTTTATGCCAACCGTTTAACTCCAGTATTAACGTGGAACAAATCATGTTCCCGTTCGCCCCCTTTTTCATGCTGCCACATGTCTTCTGCTAAGAATGCGGTCTAGTCAGTTGCAGACCTCTTTCCTCGTAGACACCAAATAGAGGGGCCGTGATGAGGGTTCCATGGCCCTGGATTAAAGCCCGTCATCCGGTCAGGGGGCATGGGTGTTTCCGGTTGGGAGAGAGAGGGGGGCACCCCATAGAGCGCGCGATATAAATTTGATCCCATGCTATTCGAGGTTGTAGACTCCCCGTCTTAGAGTTTTTCTTGAACATGGCCTAGGGTGATTCCTGGCAGTGGAATGAGGAATGGGTGTGTACTGGTTAGATGTGTTTCTTCTAAAATACCGTAAACGGAACTAGTCCTTTGTGACTACGGAAATCCGTTGGCTGTGGGTAAAGAGTACAAACTCTGCAGAGTCAAAACTAGTCGAGTAACCGTGTCCATGGTCAAGGACTGTGATAAACATGTCAATGTCAGTATCAGTGTCAGTCTCAACGTCCGTCTCAGCGTCAGTCTCAGTGTCAGTCTCAGTGACAATCTCCGGTGAATAAACATGAGTGATAAACCCGGCTAAATGTTATTCCTGTGGATGGACTAACCAGTTTATTATTTTGTACTGAGTATTTCCTTGGGATGAATTAAATTCATGAGCTACTTGAATTCGAATGGTAAAATATAAGCCCTTTATGTGATGTCGCTCAGACGTCCGACTGCACACTTGTTATTTATTTTTGATATAAGCCCTTTATGTGATGTCGCTCGGACGTCCGACTGTGGCACACTTGTTATTTACTTTTGATATAAGCTCTTTATGTGATGTCTCTCAGACGCCCGACTGTGGCACACTTGTTATTTACTTTTGATATAAGCCCTTTATGTGATGTCGCTCAGACGTCCGACTGTGGCATTCTTGTTAGTTACTTTTGATATAAGCCCTTTATGTGATGTCGCTTAGACGTCTGACTGTGGCATTTGCATTATTTACTTGTGATATAAGCCCTTTACGTGATGTCGCTCAGACGTCCGACTGTGGCATTCTTGTTAGTTAATTTTGATATAAGCCCTTTATGTGATGTCGCTTAGACGTTCGACTGTGGCATTTGCATTATTTACTTTTGATATAAGCCCTTCACGTGATGTCGCTCAGACGTCCGACTGTGGCATTCTTGTTATTTACTTTTGTTATAAGCCCTTTTCGAGATGTCGCTTAGACGTCCGACTGTGGCATGTACTGTCGTCGTCTACATTTCAATATAAGCCCTTTATGTGGTGTCGCCCTGACGCCCGACTGCGGCATGTTAATTTATTTTTACACTTTCGAGCGTCGCTTCAGACAGCCGATCGGTCTTCAGTTATTTTTTTTGGGATTTCGGGAGGACCACTGCCTGACTTCCTTTTTATTTAACATGCCGTGCAAATTTATTATCTGAGTGTGCACTACTAATCTGCTCATGTGCATCATGTTTGCATTTGTTATATCTTATGTCCAAACTGTCTTGCGAGTACATTCAAAGTACTCACCTGGCTTGTTGATTTAGCCAGATGTTGACAAAGGCGATCTTATAGATGAAGAGTATGATAGCGAGTCTGACGCCTAGAGGAGTCCCAGATAGTCCCGTGCGATCCTGGAATTGGTTACTTGTATCATATATGCTTCCGCTACCCGACTAAAATCATCGAGCCTCACTCCGGCGCTCGATGAGCTGTAAGATTTAGGAGTCATGTCACCCACTCCACTGTGACATATCCACCACTACTTTTATTACAAGTCAGTAGTTATGCCACCATACTCCTTATGTCATGCCCGCCTTTATGTATTATATCGGCATGCTTGTAATAAGTGGTTGAGCAGCCTCAGCTCAACCTTGTATAATATTTAGTACTTCTGGATTTCTGTATCAAGGATGTGTCTACCAGTAAGGACGATTTTCTTATACTGGTCTTATATAAAGGACGGTTTCTCAATAAATATTTTATTGGAATACCGGTCCTGACAACCTTGGTACCGGAGCCAGGCTGACTGTAGGAAGCCACTAGGTGCGATCGCTAATCGATTATTAGCGTAATAAGTGCTATTTTAACATTTTGCAAATGTAGCAATTTTCTGTTAGTCATCATAAATTTATGATTTGACTGTTTGGAATTTTTGTCTACCTTTGTAGACGGCTGGCAGCGATTGCGAGTCACAGGTGTTCGCCAATGTGCCTGAGGGGTTTATCAAGCTTCTCGTCTCCATCACCAAGGTCGCGATCGGGCCATCGGCTCGTCCGGAGTTCACACTCTACCAGCACAAGATCAGCGACAGTGTGTCTATGCACCAGGCCGCGGTGCAATTCAAGGGAGGACGTTCTGAGTCACGCCGCTTCCGATTTGTGGGAAGGGCCATGCCTACGGAGAGGCATGCCATGCAGATGGCTGCCCGTGAGGCGATAGCTCGTCTCCGGGATGCTCTTCCTTCGATGAAGGCTTGTCGCTACCGCTACCTCCCCTGCCACGTGCCATACACTTGTCACTATGCATTCGCTTGCCCTAGGGGAGAGAGAGATGAGGCTATTGAAATGTTGGTTGAGTATCTCAAAGCTCTTGAGGCATTTTTTGATAACCTCGTGGACGACCTTGTGGCTGCTCGTATGGACTTAGTTCAGGGCTGTTCCGCCAATAGGAGGGATCTCCTCCATACAGCACCACCACTGACTTACGTCTCGTCCTCAGCATCCTATACACCTGCCATCTTCACCACCGCTCGCCGCCTGCCTACCACTTATGAGTTTGACTAAGTCATTGCTCCCACTTCAGTCAGTACTGCACCACCTGCCGCGCCTGCACCAACTCCTCAACTCAGTACTTCGCGCCTGGAGCCTATTAGTGAGGAGGAAGTTGAGTCTCCAACATCACTGGGTCTTACCCTCAGTAGGACGAGGGAAGTTCTTACCATCTCCGACTGAGTGCGCCTAGCAGCCATGCGATGTACCAGTGTGTATGATATGTTTATATGTATATAGGTTTGGTGAGAAGTAGTTGTGTGCGCATCATGTAGGAACTCGGAGAAGTGCACTAGCCTAAATAACATGTCAGGAATGTGTACGCACATCCTGAGTGATGTATTGTATAATTACAGCTTGTGTGTAAGATATGTATTGAGCGGTCCTTCTCCATGCGCAATCGAGTATTTTCTTGAAAAATCTTGTAGTCTTTAAAAATTCCGCCTTTGCAAAATTATTTATTTTTGCCACTCAGTTTTTCTCATGAGTTCTGCAAAAATACCCCAGAGTGGAAAATGCCTCGTCCCTGGACTCGTTCCACGCCAAGTCCGCCGGAAGAAAATTATGGTACCCAGACAAGTAACAATTTCACACAGGGGCAGTCAAGTCAGCAAGGCAGTGAAGCAACATTTTCTCAAGTATGCCGCCTTTATGAGCAAAGCCAGCAGCAGCATCAAGAAATGATGAATCATGTTATCAATATGGGGAATCATCGTGAAACATATCAGCAGCATACCAAATTGTCTGAACTACAAAAGACACGTCCCCCAACATTCTCTCACACTGATAGACCGCTTGAGGCCGATGATTGGTTTCGAGACATTGAAAGGAAATTAATTATTGCACAATGTTTGGACCGTGAGATGGTACTTTATGCACCTCACTACCTCACTGGAGCAGCTGCATCATGGTGGGAGAATTTCCTACACATGCACCCCAATGAAAATAACATCACCGTGGAAGAATTTAAAGAAGGTTTTCGTGGGGCTCACATTCCCAGAAGCATTATGAAGATCAAGAAAAGGGAGTTTGATGACCTCAAACAGAGAAGCATGACAGTGACTGAGTACAATAGTCAGTTTACTCAATTATCTCGTTATGCCAACGAAGAGCACATGACTGAAAATAAAAAGATGGAAAAATTTCTGGACGGTCTGGCACCAACACTTAAATGCCAGCTGGTCGTACACAACTTTCTGGATTTCAAAACACTTGTGGACAAAGCTATTACATTGGAAAATGAGCGCCGCAGCTTGGAGGATTTTCGCAAGCGCAAAAGGGACAAGACTACTCATGCTCGCAACAACCGGAACAAGATTGATTTTCAGAAGAATGGAGCAAGCAAGTCCACGACCAATGTTCCACGCCCAAACAAAAATATTCATGCAAGGGACAAGGATTTTACATATCGCCCAGGTGTTACTTGCTACGCTTGTGGAGAGGAAGGACACTATGCCAAACAGTGCCCAAAGCCAAGAAACTCAGCCCCCAAGCCGAACAACAGTGGAAATAATTCAACACCCAAGCGTAACAACTTCAACCCCAATAACAATCACAAGAAGGGTCACTTGAACCATGTGACCAAGGAGGAAGCACAGAATGCCCCAGATATCGTACTGCACGTTCCTCGTCAACACAATACCTGCCACGGTTTTGTTTGATTCTCGAGCTTCTCACTGCTCATTTCAAAGAAATTTGCTTTGCAACATGATTTTTGATGCTTCCTTGAAAAATCCATGATCATCAAGTCCCCCGGGATTAAGCAAATCACTCAGAGTTACTGCCAAGGTGTGGTTATTGAGTTTGAGGGACTAAAGTTTCAGGCAAACCTCATTGTATTGGAAAATAAGGGACTGGATGTTATCCTAGGAATGGACTGGTTAACCACCAACAAGGGATTTATCGACTGCTTCAATCGGACTGTAATTCTTACCCATCATCACCGGAAGACGATAAAAATTGCAGCTCAAGAAAGACCAATGTCATGGCAACCAAGGTTGAACAAGGTGGACGTTTCAGAGTTAAGAAAAGTTCCAGTGGTGTGTAAGTTCCCTGACGTATTTCCCGAAGAACTACCAGGCATGCCACCAGACCGGGACATAGAGTTCATCATTGAACTAGCACCTGGAACCACCCCCATTTACAAGAAACCCTATAGAATGGCACCCTCCGAGTTGGTAGAATTAAAGAAGCAAATAAAAGAATTACTGGACAAGGGATTTATACAAGCCAGCTCCTCACCTTGGGGTTCACCAGTATTATTTGCAAAGAAGAAGGATGGGACACTGAGATTATGTATAGACTATCGAGCACTCAACATGGTCACCATCAAAAACAAATATCCGATGCCACGGATAAATGATTTATTTGACCAGCTCGCACAAGCCAAGGTTTTCTCAAAAATTGATTTAAGGTCAGGGTATCATCAATTAAAAGTACGGATAGAAGATATCCCTAAGACAGCGTTCACCTCCAGATACGGACTATATGAATTTACAGTAATGCCGTTTGGACTAACAAACACCCTCACATATTTTGTCCACCTCATGAACAAAGTGTTTATGAAATTTATGGACAAATTTGTTGTGGTGTTCATTGATGATATTCTGGTATACTCTAAGACACCAGAAGAGCATGCTGAACATCTCAGAATTGTACTAGGAGAATTAAGGAAACATCAATTATACGCCAAATTCAGCAAATGTGAATTTTGGTTAAGGCAGGTTGGTTTTCTAGGCCATGTATTAACCCAAGACGGTGTTGCCGTAGACCCATAAAAAGTCAAGGCCGTACTTGGTTGGAAACACCAGCCAACGTACCAGATGTACGAAGTTTCTTGGGAATGGCAGGATATTACCGAAGGTTTATTGAAGGGTTCTCCACCATAGCAAAACCAATGACACAGTTACTCTAGAAGGATAAGAAATTTGTATGGACTGAAGCTTGCGAGAAAAGTTTCCAAGAACTCAAAAGGAAAATTAACAACAACACCGGTATTGGTTGTGCCAGACATACACAAAATTTTGAAGTGTATTGTGACGCATCCCGGAAGGGCCTCGGATGCATATTAATGCAAGAAGGCAAAGTAGTCGCATACGCTTCCAGGCAACTATGAAAGCATGAAGAAAATTATCCTACTCATGACATGGAGTTGGCAGCAGTCATTCATGCACTCAAAGAGTGGATGCACTTTTTGCTTGGGAATCGTTGTGAAATATATACGGACCATAAAAGCCTCAAATATATTTTCACACAACCAGAACTCAATTTACGACAACGGCGCTGGTTGGAATTAGTGAAAGATTATGATGTTGGCATTCACTACCATCCAGGAAAGGCGAATGTAGTGGCAGATGCTCTTAGTCGAAACCCCAGCTTGGGCAATGACAGTCTACAGAACTTGAGACCTGAATTTCAGCAGGAGTTCGCCAAACTCAACTTGGTGATGGTCACTGAGGGCAATGGGTCAAATTTGGAAATACAGCCTACCCTAATGGAACAGATTAAGGAGGCTCAGCATGGACACCCCAACATCGAAGGCATAAAAAGAAAAGTGAGTTTGGGCAAGGCCTCAGAATTCGTCATAGACGATGAGGGAATATTATGGTATGGAGACAGACTTTGCGTACCAAATATTCAATCCATCCTGGAGGGACAAAAATGTACAAGGACATTTAGGAAAAATTTTGGTGGCACGGTATGAAGAGGGATATAGCCACATTCATTGCATATTGTGATTCATGTCAGCGCATTAAAGCTGAGCACCAAAAACCAGCAGGACTATTACAGCCAAACAAGATACCTGAGTGGAAATGGGACGAAATTGGAATGGATTTTATTGTCGGACTACCTCGGTCACGACACGGAAATGATGCCATATGGGTCATCACAGATAGATTGACTAAGGTGGCACATTTCATCCCAGTAAAGACAACCCACACCACTCGGAAGCTTGCCAAACTTTATCTCTCCCGATAGTTTGTCTCAGATGGAATTCCAAAACCTATAATATCCGATGAGGCACTCAATTCGCCTCTAGATTTTGGGATCATTTACAACAAGCTCTGGGAACTCAACTAGTATTCAGTACAGCATACCACCCCCAGACTGGAGGACAAACTGAACGTATGAACCAAATTTTAGAGGACATGCTGAGAGCATGTGTTATCACCTATGGAACCAGTTGGGAAGAAAGCTTGCCGTATGCCGAGTTCGCATACGACAACAGTTACCAAGCCAGTCTGCAAATGGCACCTTTTGAAGCCTTGTACGGGCGAAGATGCCGTACCCCATTAAATTGGTCAGAAACAGGAAACAGTCGTATCTTCGGCCCCGACATGCTCAAGGAAGGTGAGGAGAAAGTTATGTTGGGGAACGTAGCAGAAATTCAAAATTTTCTACGCATCACCAAGATCAATCTATGGAGATACTAGCAACGAGAGAGAGGGGAGTGCATCTTCATACCCTTGAAGATCGCGATGCGGAAGCGTTACAAGAACGCGGATGAAGGAGTCGTAGGTTGATTCCGATCTAAGCACCGAACAACGGCGCCTCCGCGTTCAACACACGTGCAGCCCGATGACGTCTCCCGTGCCTTGATCCAACAAGGGGAGAGGGAGAGGTTGGGGAAGACTCCGTCCAGCAGCAGCACAACGGCGTGGTGGTGGTGGAGGAGCGTGGCATTCCAGCAGGGCTTCGCCAAGCACCGTAAGAGACGAGGAGGGAGAGGGGTAGGGCTGCGCTAAGAGGGAGATGTTCTCATGTGTATGGCAACCCCAAACCCCCACTATATATAGGGGGAAAGGAGGGGTTGCGCCCCCACCTAGGTTTCCACCCCTAGGGGTGGCGGCCAGCCCTAGATCTCATCTAGGGGGCGGCCAAGGGGGAGAGAGGGTGGCGCACCACTAGGTGGGCCTTAGGCCCATCTGAGCCCAGGGTTCCCCCCTTTTCCCTTCTCTCGTCGCCTTGGGCCCTGGTGGGGGGGCGCACCAGCCAACCTGGGGCTGGTCCCCTCCCACACTTGGCCCACGCAGCCCTCTGGGGCCGGTTTATGTGATGTCGCTCAGACGTCCGACTGTGGCACACTTGTTATTTACTTTTGATATAAGCCCTTTATGTGATGTCGCTCGGACGTCCGACTGTGGCACACTTGTTATTTACTTTTGATATAAGCTCTTTATGTGATGTCGCTCAGACGTCCGACTGTGGCACACTTGTTATTTACTTTTGATATAAGCCCTTTACGTGATGTCGCACAGACGTCCGACTGTGGCATTCTTGTTAGTTACTTTTGATATAAGCCCTTTATGTGGTGTCGCTTAGACGTTTGACTGTGGCATTTGCATTATTTACTTGTGATATAAGCCCTTTACATGATGTCGCTCAGACGTCCGACTGTGGCATTCTTGTTAGTTACTTTTGATATAAGCCCTTTAGGTGATGTCGCTTAGACGTCCGACTGTGGCATTTGCATTAATTACTTTTGATATAAGCCCTTTCCGTGATGTCGCTCAGACGTCTGACTGTGGCATTCTTGTTATTTACTTTTGTTATAAGCCCTTTTCAAGATGTCGCTTAGACGTCCGACTGTGGCACGTACTGTCGTTTACATTTCAATATAAGCCCTTTATGTGGTGTCGCCCACACGCCCGACTGCGGCATGTTATTTTATTTTTACCCTTTCGAGGCGTCACTTCAGACACCCGATCGGTCTTCAGTTATTTTTTTTGGGATTTCGGGAGGACCACCGCCTGACTTCCTTTTTTATTTAACATGTCGTGCAAATTTATTATCTAAGTGTGCATTACTAATCTGCTCATGTGCATCATGTTTGCATTTGTTATATCTTATGTCCAAACTGTCTTGCGAGTACATTCAAAGTACTCACCTGGCTTGTTAATTTGGCCAGATGTTGATGAAGGCGATCTTATGGATGAAGAGTACGATAGCGAGTCCGACACCTAGAGGAGTCCCAGACAGTCCCGTGCGATCCTGGAATTGGTCAATTGTATCATATACGCTTCCGCTGCCCGAATAAAATCATCGAGCCTCACTCCGGCGCTCGATGAGCTGTAAGATTTTGGAGTCATGTCACCCACTCCACTGTGACATATCCACCACTACTTTTATTACAAGTCAGTAGTTATGCCACCATACTCCTTGTGTCATACCCGCCTTTATGTATTATATCGGCATGCTTGTAATAAATGGTTGAGCAGCCTCAACTCAACCTTGTATAATATTTAGTACTTCTGGATTTCTGTATCAAGGATGTGTCTACCAGTAAGGAGGATTTTCCTATACTGGTCTTATATAAAGGACGGTTTCTCAATAAATGTTTTATTGGAATACCGGTCCTGATAGGGAAGGAGTGTGCGAGTACGAGAACGATGAAAAGAGTGGTGGGAGTGAGGCATGGACGGTGACAAGAGAAGAGGGGAAGCTTGTGTTTGTGCTAGGCACACCTGGCTAGAGAGGCATATCGATTGATGTGTGCCGTAAAGAAGGAGCTGGGGGGGCCTACACACACCATGGGTGAACGACCTAGAGTGAAAAGATGAATTAGCACGATGGAGCTAGAGAATGCTGAGGGAGGGTGAGAGGGATGCAGGCGTGTGCATGCACAAGAGAATGTTAACTCTAGCTACAAAGATAAGAGGGTTGTGTGGGTGAAAAAGACGAATAGAGATCATATATACTTCATTCTAAAAAGCGAATTCGAATATTTGAAGAATTTATCATAGTGTTTTGAACCGACGCATGTGTGAATATATATAACGGTGATACACATGGTGTGGTTATGAACATGTTATACTATATTTAATATATTTTATCTCTACTCTTATAAAAAATGGAGTTGTTGATGATGGTGTGCCTGCCATCTTGCATTATAGGCCGTCCGATTTGTTTCTTGCGGATAGAAGGAAACTATGATGGTTGAAGTTGGCAACAATCATGATTGTAGATTCTTATTGAAATAGAGAAAGGAATTCAAATTTAGTTCGAATTGCAGTGGTAGTATAGACATTTGGAATGCACTAAAATGTTGGTATGAGTAGGTTACATGCATTATACAGCAAGTTTAAAAAATTTAATCGGACATAACATGGATTCATATTCCTTCCTTCCATCTATATAGGGCGAATGAGATTTTTAAGACCGCCTTTGACTATTGACAAGATTAATAGTACATGACATGCACAATGTGAAAATTATATCATTGAAAGAACCTTTCACAGACAAATTTAACGGTGTGCTTTGTGTAAGTTGCATGTCATATATCATTGCTCTAATATTTGGTCAAAGTTAGCATCAAAAAACGCATTAGGCCCTATATAGATGGAAGGATGGAGTAGAGTTGAATAGCATTTGTATAGTAAAACGGGCAAGACTCTCTCTTTGTGTGCTGTGAATAGTTTTATTTTTTCATTGTCTTTTTGGTTGAGGGAAGTGAGAATTGATTTGATACGTACAAGTACAATACTACTACATGTTAGGATTGTCCCTAAAATTCAACCCGCGTCTTGTTATATCCCGAAAATTCAAATATCGTGCTCCCAAAACTGGCGCCTTCACAACTCGCGCCTTGCTATCCCGAAATTACAACGTGCGCGAAAACTCCCTCCAGCTGCCAAATCCTGACACGTGAAATCCCCCTTCTAACCCTGAGCCGAAATGGCCACTAGTTCAAATTGGTGGGGGGTACTTTTGTAACACACCCTACATTTTGGACAAGCGCGTCCCTAAGTCATGCTTCACCCCTCCCATCGCCCCCTTTTCGCCATTCGAAATCCCAGGCCGCCATAACCTCTCCGCTCCAGCCGAAAAACCCCACCCTCCTCCGCCCGCCACGTCACCGCTGCCCAGCCAGAGCCTCTTCCCCGACGATGTCGTCCACCGCAATAGCTCGACGTCCCTCGTCCACCTCCCCGAATGAGGATCCATCGTCCATCTCGCCGTCCCGCCGGGTCAGCCGCCCCGTCCTCCACTGCCAAGGAGCTGCTCCGACGATCGCCTCGTCTATCGCGGCTGCTCCATCCCCACAGCGCCGCCTTAACCTGCTCCACCAGAACTGCAACATCCTCACCGACTCCTCGGACAAAGCCGAGGCCTACTCGGCGCCACCAAAGAGGTTGTACACTCATGGCATCGCACCTTCTCCTTAACTCGACCTCCCAGCATCGACGGTGCTCCATCCCGCACCCCCATGGAGCGGCTACCTTGAAGCCGGCGCTACGAGCGACATCTCCACGGCGGCTCTCCCCCAGTGTGAGGCCCCTTCGGCGGCGGCGTCCATACCAGCCGAATCTGCAGCTGCTGCTTCGGCTCTCGATCGCTCGCTCTCGCTGCTGCTCCGGCTCTTGCTCGATCGCTCGCTCGCCCAACTGCTGCTGCTGCTGCTCTCCCCCTCGCTCGTGTTGCTGCTCTTCTCCGATTAAGCCACACTTTAGTCGACTGAATCGACATTTGGGTCAGTCAATTTTCAGGGGTTGGGGGGCTCGCCGGAGTTAAGGAAGAACCACCCGCATCGGGGACGGGGGCTCGCCGGAGAGTTACCCCACTATCTATCTTAGGGTTCAGGGTGGGGGCTGGGGGCCTAGAGGGCTGGCCGGGGCGGCGGTGGTGAGTTGTTTTGGGGCGGTGAGGCGGCGCTGGGGCCGGCGGTTCGGCCGGTGGTGGCTGGCGGCTCAGGGGGTGCAGGTTGAAGATGAACTGCAAGCCCTCCCTAAACTACATGTCAAGTGCCTCTCTGCTACCATTGCATTCAGTTTCGACAGTAGCATTCAGATTCCACAGTAAATTTCAGTTTCGACAGTTAAGTTCAGAGTCAACCGTTTTTACCTCATCTGTTGTAGTCAGGTGGTTTTTGGTGATGTTAATTTTACATCTATTTTGCATTATCTATTGGAGATGCTATTAGAATCCCACTTGAGATTGATGATGTCGGTCTTGTGCTGCTTCAGCCTTGACGTCTTATGGCTCACCGGAGCTGCTCCAACGACAGAAGATCCATCACAACAGAGTAGTGCCCTGGACGCCGTCTACAGATTCCTCAGATCTTCCTCCACACCTCCAACAGCCACCTCTGCCTCAACTGGTTCAGCGGCCAACCCAATGATGATGAGGTCGACACGGCTACGGCAAAGAGGTTGTACACTTGTTGCATCACTTATTACTATACATTCACGTTGATCCATTAGGGCTATTTTGGTTCAACGGAAAAACGTCGATCCACTGGTTGTTACCATCACTCTAAATTCCTGCATGCTCTCCTTACATAATCTCACCATATTTTTTTCGTATGCATGTCAGATATTGTACACAGTCATGCTGAACATGTAGAGAAAAAGAGAAGAGTTTTGCGCGGCAATACAATGTCATGCAGACATCGCTCCATGGTGAGTTCAATGGCAAACCCTCCCCACCTCTCTCCAGATTGTAATCCAGAGGAAGATATCTGTTCTAAGGCGGATTCAGACGCTGCTGACCACTCCTATTTACCCCCCAAGGTGTTTGCTCTACCTTGGCATGATGATGTTATTCAAATCATGCATATGTTGCCTTGCAGTGCCTATTTTTGACATCATATATGTCATCTGCTTAGTTTAGACATGTTCTGTAATGCCACCTGTTTAGTTTCTATATCATATATGGGAATTATGGAGTCTCATGTCTTTTAGCCAGCCATAATATATGTGAAATCTGCAATGCCATCATGTTTAACCAGCCACCATATATTTGAATGATATCTTGCCCATCCTTTTCTTCATTACATTTCTATTTGTCGACAATGTTTGTACATTAAACTACTCTTCCTGTGAATTAGCCATTTGGGTGGGAGATGGAAAAATCTGGAGTGAAAACAAGGCCTTCAGAGCAGACAGTGCTACCTGTCGAAGCAGATCTCTTGTTGGGTCCCAATAGCTCCTCAGAGATGGGTTCAGAGACAGATGACCAGGCCTATTCCCCCACTGAGGTGTATGCTCTAACTTGGCACGGTTATACTGCTCATATCATGCATACGGTGTCTTGCATTGCATAGTTTAGACATCATATACACAATATTCAACACCATGTTCTTAGTTCAGACATCATATCGAATGCCCTCTGTTTATCATATAAATCACATATGTGAATTAAATGATGCGATCCTGATTACTTAGATAACATGTAGGTGAATTATGTCATGCGATCCTGTTTAGTTATTCATCATATCTTTGAATTATGTTATGCTATGCTATCTAGTTTAGATAGACATCATATATGTGAAATTATGTCATGCTATCCATTTTAGTTAAACAATATACATGTCAACTATTTCATGCCCTCTTTTTTCCACACTATCTATTGCATCTGTCTCTCATACAATGTCTGTACATTCAACTATGTTTCCTGTTTATCAGCCATTTGAATTGGAGCGGGTGATGCCAGTATCTAGCGGACTAAAAACATGGTCTTCAAATAAAACAGTGCTACCTCTTGGTGGATATAGCACCCCGTTTGTACATGCACAAGAACCAGCCCTACCACACATAACCCAAACTCTCATAGATTGTACCCCTACTGCGATGGACAGAGAACCAGCTTCACCCAATCTAACTCCAACCCCAGCCGATGGTAACCCAGTTCCTGTTGACACAGCATCATCTCCACCACAGAGCTCCCAAACAAGAACAGTTAGTAAGGCAGCTCCAGTGCCCAAAGGGCCAGTACTATCACGGCGAACCCCAACTCCACCAGTTAGTACGCCTATTCCTGTGGAGGAAGCACAACCAGCTAGTCGTAGTTTAGCATCTATCGCATTTGATGTTGTTAAATCAGTAAAGCGATATTCCCATCTTGGAAAATTTATATCAAGATGAAGGAAAATGCCAATTGCAGGTGTTTTTCCAGGAGTTATGTGTAAGTAATGTTATTCATGGCAATTCCTTTGCTTCGTCCCATACATCCTACCTCCATGATGGTTATAATACAGCAAATTTTCCCATTTTTCTCTATAGAGAAGGACCGATTTGGAAACTCAGATGAGGTAACCTGTGCTAATACCTCTGCTATCTTCAAGAATGCTTGGTGGCAGTATCGGAATTACTCGAAGAAAACGATTTCACCGCAAAGAAACTCATCAAATTCCCTTACGCTCTCCCGAGACACATTTATCGGACGATGACCGGGAACGCTTTGTTCTCAGGTTGGTCCCGAACCAAGAATTTGGTAAGGTCTATGAGCTCATTTTCCATTTTGAAGTATTATATTCTTGTGTCTTACTGTACTCTGTTCATGTAGAACAAGTGCCTAAACCTGAAGAACAACTGTTCTAATTTAAGATTACATTGCTATCATAGTTCAAAAAATCGCTAGACATTAATTGTGTGTTTTGCCACTGCCTTGCGCTTGACTGACCAAAGTGCATGCTTATGCGCAGTTATGCACAGATTAAGCGTAGTTATGCGCAATGCGTTTTACCAACACCTAGATCCTAGGCGCTAAAGCGCTTGCTTAGGCGCGCCTTTTTTAACTATGATTGCTTTGCTCTTGTATCACTGTATTTACTCATACAAACTTATTTTTAAATTGAAGGATCCAATCAAAACTCCAATGGCACAGCAGTATGTTCAAGCATGTTTCTTTAACAGGTTTGCTCTTATCAATAGCTCTGTTGATTTTAATTTCAATTGTGTATACAGTTGACTTTCATATCATGCACATTACTAGCATCACAATAGAGCCAATAGTGTTGTTGTACATGTAGACCCGTGGTACCCATCTGAAATCTTGTTGTGCCATGTTGTTTCCCATGGTTTGTATTCTTTCACTGTTGCTTTGTCTTGAACTGATATGATTTGAACCGTGTCTCTATTTTGATTTGGCAAGACAATGCAGAGACCATAGGACATAGATATATGTTTGTTTGATGCTTTTATTATGTACTAGTACTTGGCAATAGAAGACTTGGTAGTTTAATCCTGGTCACCTTACTAATGAACTGGTTCACCGAAATGAGTTTCATATACTAGTACATGCTAAACTTGTTATGTGTCTGCTTGTTTCTTCTTTTAGAATGCTGACAGAATATTGGGGAAGAGTGCCTTATTAAGCAATGGTAAAGGTAGTAATGCAGATAAGGTTTAGGATAGTGACACATCCTTGTTGGTCTCCAACAAAGCTGATAAAATAGCTAAGGAAGACTATCTTGAAGACAGCGAGACAACCCCAAAGTCATGTCTTGGTTTAGTGTTCGAGTTACTGGCCACTACCACATGCACAAGCTATTCAAACTCACTGTTTGAATCAGTTTGGTTTCTTGAGTCTCAACTACAAGCTGAAAGACATCGATCAGCTGTGCTGCGACAAGAAGCGGAAGTCCCTGGAGCATTCAAATGCATACTTTCTGGTGCAACAGCAAGCGTTGGAAGATTTTAGCGCCAAACAGGACAAAGCTAATAAGCTTGCTAAGCTTATTGCCAACATGGTGGATACCCAGGATAACGTTTCTTGAGCTCTTCTGAAGTTGTTTCAGTTATGTTCTTGTTTTGCTGCCGCATTTATTTGCACTGGTGGCCAATTTTGACGGCCAGTGTATGTAATGTGCTGCTTTGTTCCCTATATTTGCACTGGTGGCGAACTTTGATGCCCAGTGGATGTAATATGTGTAATAGCGGTAATAGGCTAGCATTAATTGCTTGCTTATTTATTTCCTTACTGTCTTGTTTAGTTGTTTGCTTGTAGTCACTGCAGTTCTTTTTCTTGGTAACTAGGCCAAAATAATTATGGCAACACACGAACTGTTGTAACCATGGGCCTCCTACAGGCCGTATGATCCATGGGCCTTCTTCCGGCCGTAGGATCCATTGGCCTTCTATACGGGCCGTAGGATCCATTGGCCTTCTATACGGGCCATAGGATCCATTGGCCTTCTATACGGGCCTTAGGATTCATGGGCCTTCTACGGGCCGTAGGGTCCATGGGCCTTCTACGGTCCGTACGATCCATGGGCCTTCTACGGGCCGTACTATCCATGGGCCTCATATGGGCCGTAGGATCCATGGGCCTTCTACGGGGCGTATCATCATTTCGCCAATCATGGGCCGTATTATTCATGGACCATAATGGGCCGTTAATAGGCCGTATTTGATAACTCTATGAAAACAGCCCAATGGGTTTTTTTTACATGAAAATGGCCCAAAATATTAACGGTCCGCAAACGGGCCGACTGTAACGACGGGCTGAATTTGGCCCACAAGCAGAAAATGACAGTAACAGGCCGTATGTAACCGAATGCTGCAAATGGGCCCAAGAATCAATGGGCCCTGAGAAGGCCGAAAGATAACTTGGGCTGGAAACAGCCCAATGGAATAACGGGCTGTTAATGGGTATAAAGTGATACACTGTTCATTACGGGCCAGTTTCACCACGGGCCATTAATGGGCCAAGAGTTACAAAGGGCCTCATATGGGCCGAAAGAAGTCATGGGCCACACATGGGCCGGAAGTTAAAACGGGCTAGAATCATATTGGATGGCCCAGATGACGCTACTGGGCCTACTTCGGAGAGGTCGTAATGGGCCCTGGGTTAGCGGGTTGTAAATGGGCTTTACGCGAACAGGCCGTTAACAGGCTTTCCGTGGGCCGGCCCGCCACCTTTTGACCAAGTCAAACGGGCCGGACTTTTCACAGTAATGGGCCTCTGTTGGGCCGTGCCACGAGTCGCCGTATCATAGGCGCCTTCGGTCCAATGAGTGGATGACATCTGTCCCAACGGTGAGCCGACACATGTTTCCTCCAGCTAATGATGATTTTACACATGGAAAATACCCATTGGTCGGGGTTGTTAATGGGTTATCGGATCCAAAACCGGACCCGATAGCTTAACGGTGTTCCGTTACGGTGGATGCCACGTGTCGGTCACCCTTGACGAAAGCACTTCTGTGACGCGCAATTTATCGTCATGGAAGTGGACACTTCCGTGATGATAATTTGGGTAATGTCACACTTCTACGACAGCACAGGTATGACTATCTTGATTCTGTCATAAAATCATCATGGATGTACATGCATGACAAAAAACGCGACCTACTGTGACAAACACGTATCATCACGGAAGTGTATTTTTTTTGTAGTGCTATCAGCCCTCTGCACACAACCATCTCATATTTCTACCAGAGGTTGATATGTCCATTGAAGCCATTTACCCATAGCCTTCCAAGGAAGCACTATATATTCAAAATGCAGATCGTCAGAGTTTCTCTTAGCATGTTGAAGGTGTTCAGGTTGCTTCTCGTGTTTATCCTCTGGCCGGCAACACTCGTCGTGCACGCACTGAAGCCACAGAAAGCACTATTGCTCCAAGGACTCGGAAGTGATCTCCTGTGCTCAATGACCGAGAGCTTCTCATGGCCTTGCATCATAAACATGATAAGCATCACTACTGGCTAAAGCGTCAAATGCAAAGCCTCTTGGTGGATGTCAATCGCATTCGCAACCTTGCCACCAAGAATGCCTTTGTCACTCATGAAACCTGACGGAGGTCTTGGAAGAGTCTGACATTGCTCAGTGCTGAAGCTGATCTTCAAGACGATGGCTTCACCGAGAGATTCAAGTTCGACTCCACTCCTCCCAGGAATGCTGTCTTGCGTCAAACCCCGTCTCTTGAAGATTCAGAGTACTCCTCCTCCGCGGCAACTGTTAATGCCAGAGTCCTTGATGACGCCGATGATGCTACTTCACCACCTCCAACCTCAGCGCGTATCAACACTGCACCAAGTTCGTCTGCACCACCAAACCTCAACAACGACCCTACTACTTCACCTACTCCTCATGGGAACGAGTAGAAACTATGTCTTCAAACCTTTTTGGTCCTCACTGACAAAAGGGGGAGAAGCATATGTTGATAGTCTTCAAGCGGGTCCATATGGGTGGTTGCTATACTTTTGCCTAGTGTTTACAACTCTCGCTTTTGATACATTTGGTTCTTTGAGTTGTAACACTTAAACTTGATGGTCGTCTGCTACTTTTTCTGCTATTCGGTGATGCGACGATAAATTTCGCATGTGCGATGATAAATCCTGCATGAAGTCATTTCGCAGACGTCCATTTTTCGTTATGCATGTCATTATTCCTGTATATCTGCTCATGCAAGATGTATTGTCTTCATATGGTGAAGAGGATCTCCACAAGTACAACCTGCCATGTGCATTTGCATTCCAACGCAAAACATTTATATGCACATCTTCAGGGGAGCCTTTTTGCCACCTATGAAGACAATATCTTAATTCTTTACAATTTCACATACTTTTATCCCCATTGAAAACTTCAACCAGTTTGTCATCAATCACCAAAAAGGGGGAGATTGTAAGTGCATCTAGTGCCACCCCTAGTTGGTTTTGGAGTATTGACGACAAACCTGGTTGAGGGACTAATGTGTTTGTGAGAATTGCAGGAGAACACAGGTAGTAGTCCCTCATTGATTCGGTTTACCTACTGGAGATGACCCCTAAAAATGTGTGAAGACAATGAAGACAATGGTGGTCTGTGAAGCTATTCACGTTGAAGACTATGACATGAGAAAACATCGAGTGAAGACTATGGAGCGCGAAGACTTAGTTGTTTCGTTGTGTTCCTTTTCTTCTTTGTTGAGTCATAGGAACCACCGTACTGTTCAGTGGGGTCCAAGTGAACAAAGTCAGACTGACTGAAGTGATGCTCAACCAAATCCTATGTCTTTGAGCGAAGACAATGAGAGCAAATCTTATCCATAGTCGGATGAGTCAGCTTTACTTGTAGCCCAAGTCAAGCTGCCGCGTGTGTTTGAAATCTGACCGTTGTGACACGTGTCAGTTCCTTAGTGACCCAGGGTCATTTGGGACAAATCAGGTCGGGTTGCTGCTCAGAGTTAGTACACGGCTTTTGTCGTTTGAGAGCAACCCACCGCCGAAGCTTTTGAGAGAGAATCCTTGCAAGGACAAAGCCCAAACCACCCAGAGCCCAAAGAGAGTTTGGCATCACCGAAGTCTTTCTGTCCGCGTGATCTGAAGACTTGTTACACTTGAGGACTGTGAATCCTCCAGTCGGTTAGGCGTCATGTTCTGAGCATCCAAGAGTCATTGTGGATTGCCGGTGAACAAAGTTTGTGAAGGTTTGGAAGTCTACCTTGAAAACTTACCGGAGTGATTGCGCGGGGACTAGGTGTCCTTAGCTCAAGGGGAATAAGGTGAAGACGCGGTCTTCTGAGTTGAATCTCAGCATCCCTAACCAGATGTACAATTGTCACAACAGCTGGAACTGGTCGAACAAATCCTTGTCCTCCTGAAGCTACTGGTTCTATCTCTCACTTCTCTCTACTTACAGTTTGTCTTCGTGAAGTCATTGCCTGCTTGCATTATCTGTTTCACTTCACTGTGTGACTACCTGTTCTGATTGGCTTCATACGATCTTCCATCTTGATCTTCACTACCTAGCTGCTAATAGTCTTCATGCTTTCACTTCATTGAATACTTGACTATGGCTTGTCTAGTGTAGTCTACCTTCCGCTGCATACGAATAGTGTCGTTTATATTGTTTGTCTTCGAAACTTGTAACACCCCAAAAAAATTTAATCATGATTTGTTTATTAAAATTTTGCCAGGAAATTAAATTTTTATTTTCTGGATTTATCTTTTGATTTCAGAACCTCTCTTTTCTTTGATATTGTGGAGTTTTTACCCCAAGTGAAAACTTTCCAAAAATATTAAAGGACTTGTATACCTTCTCAAGAAAACATTTCTTTTATTAGTGGATTTATTTGCATAATTGTTTTTCCTGAGCTTTATTCTTTTAAAAATGATTTTTCATAAGTTTTGGAGCCTCTTGTGCACTGCAACCATCTCAAATTCTTTTTTAAAATCACCACAAAAATTTGGGGAGGTCATGTGATGTTCCCACATCACTTTTGTGCAAAACCTCTTTTAGTCATTAGAAATTTTGAGCTATACCCCTAGTTTTCAAATCTGGTCCAGTTTGCACTTTTGCACTACAACCTATTTAAATATTCCTTTAAAACTTCCACCAAAAGTAGGGGATGTCAGTGGGAGTATATAATTCATCTTTGTGCAAAAACCCACTTGTGTTCCTTGAAAATTTTGAGCAAATCATCCTCTTTTGCTCTCTGGTCAAGTTTGGCATTTTCTACTGCAACCCATTTTATTTTGCTCTGTTGCCCATGATTCTTTTTCCTGGTTATAGTCCATCCTACCAAACCCTTAAGTCCAGGAGAGTGGACCCATTGGACATTTTTGGTCCCTGCAAATATAGCCTTTAGTTTCTGCCCAGATTTGGTTTTCTCAAAAACTTGCACCAACAAGTTTCTGGTTTTGCCCAACTAACCTTGCCACCCTCTTTATCATCCAAAGAGACTATGATCTGGAGTTTTTGACCACCCCAAGAGATGCCTAGATACCATGACATTCTGTCGAGCACTTTGTGCGCATAGCCAGATTTGGCATGATTTTTAGTTTGCACTGTGAGCTTGATCCTCTGACCCAACAAGCTTGTCCACTAAGCTCCTAGCTAACCCTAACCCAGGCCTGTTAACTACGAGCCTCGCTCAAGCTCCCTAGCACACGATGGCATTACGACGAGCACCTGGCGTGTGTGCTCTGGGCGCGCCCAGAGCGCACGTTTTGCACGCGCGCGCACCGAGCCGCCGCGTCTCGCTGCCGCCCTCCCCCGCACCCGTTCTGATCCTTAGCCATTCACCGCCAACGCGGCCGACCCCTCCCTCCTCGCAGAGCTGCCCAGGCCCCTCCTGGCGCCCTACAGCACCACCATCGCAAGCCGCCATTGCCGCCCGGCCGGCCCCTGCCATGGACGGCGCCGCCCTAGCCATACGTGTGCGCCAGCTGCCCTCTGTAGCAGCTCAAGCTCATCCACGAGCCGTCTGCTAGCGCCCGTCGCCGCCACGTCGCACTGCAAGCTACAGAACGGCGGTTCCCCGTTCTTATCCACGACCGCCTTCAGAACCGACCTTGGCTGCCTATAAATAGGGACCTCCGAGCCTCTCCAAACCCCCAGGCAACCTCAGGCCATCCCTCTGATGCTCCTCTAGCTAGCCATCGACGGGGGGAGGCCTTCTTCCTCGTCTCCGGCCAGTTCGGCCGCCGCCACACTCCGGTGCCATGCGTCGCGAGCAGAGCCTCCCCCATCCTTCCAGCGCCACCGTTCGACTCCCCATTGTAACATCCCAAAAATTTAACCATGTTTTAATTATTATAATTTTGCCAGGATATTAAAAATTTTGCTTTCTGGATTTTCTGTTGATTTCAGAACCCCTTTTCTTTAATATTGAGGAGCTTTACCCAAGTGGAAACTTTCCAAAAATGTATTGGACTTCTATGCTCTCTCAATATAACAATTCTTAATCAGTAGATTTATTTATTTAATTATTTCTCTCTGAGCTTTATTCCTTAAAAATGACTTCCATTAGTTTTGGAGCTTTTTCTGAACTACAACCATTTGATAAATTTAACTAAAATTCCAACCAAAATTTGGAGATCTCATCTGATGTTTCTAAATCACTTTTATGCAAAAATGTATTTCATTCATTGAATATTTTGAGTTCTACACCTAATCTTCAAATCTGGTCCAGTGGGCAGTTTTGCACTACAGCTTATTTAAATATTTCTTTTTAGCCTCCTCCAAAATTATGGGATGTCAGTGGTAGCATGCCATCCAACTTTATGCAAAAACCTAGTGATGTTCTTTGGAAAAATTGAGTGAATCAACCTCTTTTTCATTCTGGTCCAGCCTTATGATTTCTACTGCAACCCTATCTATATTTGCTCTAGTGATCTTGTGCTTTCTCCTGCTTGTAGTCAACCCTACAAAACCCCTAAGTCCAGAAGCATGCACCCATTGGGACATATTTGGTTCATGTAATGATGCCATTTACCCCCTGTATAGAATTGAAGCTTTGCAAAACTTGCACTAACAAGTTTCTTCATTTGGCAAACTAACCTCACCACCCTCTCATGCATCTAAAGAGACCCCACTCTGGAAGATTTGACCACCCCAAGTAATGCCTAGATGCCTCTGGCATTTTGTCGAACACCCTGTGTGCATAGACAGATTTGACATGGTTGAAGGTTTTGTGTTGTGAACTTTCCTCTTGTCCCAAACCAAGTTGTCTAGTAGCCTTCCATATGTCTCTAACCTAGGCCTGTGGATTTGCATTAGCTCTCTAGCAATTTTGGTCGCCCTGCATTTTGTCGAACGAGTACCGTGCACGCCCAGAGCGCGAGCAGAGCGCGCGTTTTGCACGTGCTCTCGTCCGAGCCAGCACGCCCCCTGGATAAGTTTCCCTGAGCTCGTCCTGATCCTCTCCCTCTCACCATGTCACGGTAGAAGCCCCGACCGCCTCCTCGCCCCCTGCAGCATCGCCAGCCAGCCTCTTGGCGGCACGCCTACGGCCGCATCCGCCACCGCCATGGGCGGCACCGCCCAAACCACCACAGCGCGCCAGCTCGCCTCCCTCGACAGTAGAGTGTTCGTCGTTAGCCCTAGAAGCTAGCCAGCCACCGCCACGCCGCCCTGCAGCACAGTAGGGCGGTCCGCCGACGAGCTCATCCACGGCCGCCGCGAACCGACATGGAGGCGATATAAAAGGAAGCCCCCGAGCTCCCCCGATCACTCAGGCAGCCTCACGCCGTCCTCCTAGTGCCCCGTTGCCATCGATTGAAGAGGAACAGGCCATCTTCAACCTCTCCGGTCAGCTCGGCCGCCGCCTCGTTCTGGTTCACCCCGGCGCCACCAGAGCCTCCCCCACCCTTCCATCACCACCACTCGGCTCCTCATCGTCTTGCGGAGCCACCCAGACCCCCAACTACGACGGAGCGTCACCCTAGCCCGAGCCACCAAATCCACCGAAGCTTTTCCCTCCGCCGCAGAGCTCGCCGTCGGCGATTCCCTCCACCCCCGACGACCCCGCAACCACCGGAAGGACCGCCCCAGATCTGCGGATCCATCCCCGCCCTCAGCTCCCCGCGAGGAACCGTCGTTCGCCGGCGACGATCGCCGGAGTCCCGCCTCTGCTCGGGCAGAGGAAGAAGAGGGAGTGGAAACTAGTCAAACATGACTAGTGGGCCCCCTGGACCCACTGTCAGCGACTCCCCGTGCGGTCCATGCTGGATAAGTGGAGGCGTAAAACCCCAAGTACGCCTCCTCTGACCGAAAGCGTAATCTCGTTTGAAACATTTTTCTTTTCTGTTTTTATTAAAAATAGATTTTTACCAAAACTTTGACTAGCTATAACTTTTTAAATATAACTCCATATGAGTTGATTCTTTTTCCTACCTCTCTCAAACATTGTCTAGTTTATTTTAAGATTTATTTCAAAAAAATTCAGACAACTTTTTAGGACTGTTTCTAAACTATATATTGATTTCAAAATATTTTTAAATAGGATTTTTGGAGAGGGAGGAGAAAGCTTTCAAGAGTTTTGGAATGCACCCAGCCTCCCCACGACTTGAAGGCAAGAATTCTGAACCATGGCATAATATTGTGTGTGTTATTTGACACGATGACAACACCACCTCGACACGGGGCATAAGTCATTCTATGTGATGATGTGTTCCTACTCATGAGTGCATATTAATGATTTCATGCT
The DNA here is from genome assembly GCA_021605205.1 of Aegilops longissima. NCBI lineage: Eukaryota > Viridiplantae > Streptophyta > Magnoliopsida > Poales > Poaceae > Aegilops > Aegilops longissima. Next base: position 46,849,568 of record CM038681.1, on the reverse strand, counting down.
ATTGGAGTTGATATGGTTGTGATGGTAATCACCGTCATATGCCTTTCATGCATACCGGAAGGGAATCCGGGAAAACCTCTTTCTTGGGTAGACACGGTCTTGTCCCTAGCCCTCCGACGAGACGGTCGTGTCCGGTATGGCATGAGGGGGTACGTCGCGTGACGATTCTGTCTGTTGGTTGATGTATATATTGCTATGCTAATCATGCAGGGAATATTTAAACCTCCTGAGTCGACCGTAGATCGACTCTTGTTCCGGTAACCCCCATACTTGTTTCGTGCTAGCACTCGTCCCTGCCATAGGTAGGGTACGGTTCAGTAACTTGTCAACCCCTTTCCTAGCACACACCATACAGAGAGGCCATGGTGGAAGATACCGGAGGCATCCGGTAGGCATGCCACCTGGTCCGGGAGCATGGGTGTTTCGGTTGTAGCCGAAGGGGTAGCTCCCCTAGTTTGCGTGCGGTGTAAATTTTGTGATCCCATGTCACGTCGAGGTTGTAGCCTCCCCACTTAGATTTTTGCTTAACAGGTGTCGTGGGTGATTCCAGACACCGGTAAGTTAGGCTGGTGTGTGCGGATAGGTGTGTTTTCAATTAAAAGGACATAGACGGAATTAGTCCCGATGGACTAAAGGAATCCGTTACTCGTGGATAAAGAGTACACTCTCTGCAGAGATTAAACCTATTCGAATAGCCGAGTCCATGGTTAAGGATTACAGTCTGGGATGGGTCAGTGTCGGTCTTAGTGTCGGTCTTCGGAGGAGAAACTGTTAAACCAGAACTGGGATCACGACTTGAGACTTGTGATGGTTATGAGTATTATTTTTGTGTGGACTAACCCGTTATATTATTAGAATTATCGAATATCCCTGGGATGGTTCTACCTCCTGGATATTCACTGTGATTATTTATAAGCCCTTTATGTGGTGTCGCCGAGACGCCCGACTGTGGCATGCTTGTTATTTATTTTCTTTATAAGCCCTTTATGTGGTGTCACTGAGACGCCCGACTGTGGCATGCTTGTTATTTATTTTCTTTATAAGCTTTTTATGTGGTGTCGCTGAGACGCCCGACTGTGGCATGTTTGTTAGTTATTTTTATAAGCCCTGTAAGTGGTGTCGCTCAGACGCCCGACTGAGGCATTTCTCTTTGTTTACTAACCTTCGAGGCGCCGCCTGCATAATTCGATCGGTGCATTTTATTACTACTACGTTATTGCATATCCATAAGTAACCTGCTTGCATACATCAGAGATTTTTTTTATTTTTGTGAATGACGTCATGATCTTAAAATATTTTAGAACATAATTACCGTTGTTATATTATACCCGTTTTCATAATGTTTGCGAGTACATTCAAAAGTACTCACTGGCTTGTCCCTGGCTATTGTCATGGCCAGATTTCTTGCGCGGAGAGGAGCGACCGTGATGACAGCCCCGGAACCTAAGCAATGGTGATAGCAGCCTCGCGAAGATAGGAGTTATCCTGGTCAGTTGTTCCTGTGGGAAATGGAGTCCCATAGACACTGATGATCCACAAAGCGCTTCCGCCACCAACCACTAGAAACCAAATTGTTGTACTCACAGGCCAGAATGGACTTGTACTTCATATTTTGTATTTTGCTTGGAATTTCTGTATCAAGTTGGTGCCTTATCAGCTAACAGTAATCCTGGAGCTGGTGAGCACAAGGGCCATTTTCTGGAAATTAATACCCGGAAAACCGGTCTTCACACCCATGGCCTTGCGGAGCCGCCCGACCTCTCAGCTTCGACGGGGAGCCACCGTAGCCCAAGCCCCCAATCCTCCCGAAGCCACCGTCCGCCGCAGAGCTCGCCGCCGGCGACTCCCTTCGCCCCCGCCAGCCATTCGACCACTGGAGGACCGCCCCGGACCAGTGGATCCATCCCTGCCCTTGGAACCCCACGGGGAGCCGCCGTTCGTCGACGGCGATCGCCAGAGCCCCGCCTCCGCTCGGGCAGAGAGGAGAAAAAGGGGGGGCGATCGGTCAACCTGACCAGTGGGCCAAAGGGACCCACTGTCAGTGACCCCGAGCCGGTCCATGCTGGCATAAGTGAAAGCATAAAGCCCAGAGTACGCTTCCCCCCCACCCCGAACCGTTTTTCTTTTTCTGTTACTTTTATTTATTTTTTTAAAACAGAATTTTGACTAAACTTTGACTTTCTATAACTTTTTAAATATAAGTCCAAATGATTTGATTCTTTTTCTGTTGTTTCTCAAATTTTGTCTAGTTTATTTTCATTTTTATTTGAAAATTTTCCAAACAACTTTTTTGTACTATTTTGAAACTATGTGTTAATTTGAATTTTTTTCAAAATAGGATTGTTGGAGAGAGAAGAAAACTTTCAAAAGTTTTGGAATGCACCCTGCCTCTCCACAACTTGAAGGCTAGCATTCTGAACCCTAGCATAATATTTTGTGTGTTGTTTGATACGGTTGCAACACCACCTTGACATGGAGGATTCGTTATTTTATGTGATGATATGATCATACTCATGAGTGCAAATTGAATGTTCCTTGCTGTTGGAATTTGATAAGCTTGTGATAGTAATCACCCTCGTATGCCTTTCATGCCTATCGGAAGGAATCCGGGAAAGCCTCTGTCTTGGGTTGACACGAGCTTGTCTCCAGTCTTCGTTGAGACGGTTGGGTCCGGTATGGCATAGTGAGGTATGATGAGTGGTGATTATGTCTATTGGTTGAAACATATTTGTTGTGCTAATCATGCAGGGAATACTTAAACCTCCTGAGTCGGCAGTAGATCGAGTCTTGTTCCAGTAACCCCCATACTTGTTTCATGCTACCACTTGTCCCTGCCATAGGTGGGGTACGGTTCAGTAAGTTGTCAACCCCTTCCTAGCACACATCGTACAGAGAGGCCATCGTGGAAGATGTCGGCTGCATCCGGTAGGCATGCCACCTGGTCCGGGGGCATGGGTGTTTCCGGTTGTAGCCGAGGGGGCAGCTCCCCTAGTTTGTGCGCGTTATAAATTTTGTGATCCCATGCTAATCGAGGTTGTAGCCTCCCCACATAGAGTTTTGCTTAATGAGTGTCGTGGGTGATTCCAGACACCGGTAAGTCGGGCTGGTGTGTGCGGTCAGGTGTGTTTTCAATTAAAAGACCGTAGACAGAATTAGTCCCGATGGACTAACGGAATCGTTACTCGTGGGTAAAGAGTACACCCTCTGCAGAGATTATATCTATTCGAATAGCCGTGTCCATGGTTAAGGACTACAGTCTAGGATGGGTCAAGTGTCGGTCTTAGTGTTGGTCTTCGGAGGAAAAACTACTAGACCAGAACATTGATTATGACCTGTGACATATGATGATTATGATAATTATTATTGTGGACTAACCATTTACATTACTTGAATTATTGGGTATCCCTGGGACGGTTCTACCTCCTGGATATTCACTGTGAATATTCATTTATAAGCCCTTTATGTGGTGTCGCTCAGACGCCCGACTGTAGCATTCTCGTTCATTATATTACATATAAGCCCTTTATGTGGTGTCGCTCAGACGCCCGACTGTGGCATGCTCGTTAATTATATTATTTATAAGCCCTTTATGTGGTGTCGCACAGATGCCCGACTGTGTCATGCTTGTTATCTCTTTTATTTATAAGCCCTTTATGTGGTGTCGCTCAGACGCCCGACTGAGGCATGCTCTATATTATTATCCTTTCGAGGCGTCGCTTCAGACACCCGATCGGTGCATTCTATTTCTACTCCCATATTGTATATTCATGTTGTATATGAATAACTTGCTTGCGTGCATCATGGATTTTTATTTCGTGACTGACGTTGTGTTCATGAATTATTTCAGAGCATGATTATCATTCATTATGTTATACCTGTGTTCATAATGTCTGCGAGTACATTCAAAGTACTCACTGGCTTGTCCCTGGCTATTGTCTTGGCCAGATTTCTTGCATGGAGAGGAGCGTTGCGATGACAGCCCCGGAACCTATGCAATGGTGATAGCAGTCTCGCGAAGATAGGAGTTATCCAGGTCAGTTGTTCCTATGGGAAATGGAGTCCCATAGATGCGGATGAACCACAAACCGCTTCCGCCATCAGCCACTAGAAACCAATTGTTGTACTCATAGGCCAGAATGGTTTTATACTACACGTTTCGTATTTTGCTTGGAGATTTCTATATCAAGTTGGTGCCTCATCAGCTAACAGTAATCCTGGGGCTGGTGAGCACAAGGGCCATTTTATGGGAAGTTGATATCCTGAAATCTGGTCGCTACAACCTTGGTATCAGAGCCAGGCTGACCATTGGCTAATCCTATCTTAGCCAGGTCAATAAACCTAGGTTAACCAATCCACCAGACCTTAACCTAACCCCGGCCAAGCTTCTCGTGTAAGATAGCCACACAGTGACCCCGACACCTTTTGGCAGTCGGTGCCTAACTATCAGCCTAGCCTGTCGATCACACGCTAGTGACCGACACCTAAATTGTCTCTTTCGCAAGCGTGCGAAGGAAGGCTCCATCCCCTTTTTCTATAAAAAGGGCACGCTAGCCTCAACACAACACAACACAGCCTCTTCCACAAACCGAGCTATAATGCCTGGCCCTGTTGTGCACAATGAGACCACAGCAACCAACCTTGGAGGTTTTGTGACCGTGCTAGCAAACCTCACCTGCCGTGCCTTTGCATTAGAAGAGCCCCCAGAGTATGTTGTGTACCAAGGACCCATGAGTGGTGAGAGTCATCAATTCTGGGCCACTGTGCACATCTATGGTAGGGGTCTATCGCCAGAACGCCCCTACAGGTTCACCGGAAGGACAACTTCCTTTGAGCCACAAGCCATCCAACTAGCTGCTCGAGAGGCTATAGTTCAACTCCGGCACTTGTCGCACACAGTTAACTGTCGCTCGCTCTACTACTACCCCAGCCGTGACGGGTATGGTAGGCCACCCCAGGTTGCCAACGGAGATCACGAGACGGATCCTGCATTGTTGCGTCTGGTGCGCTATGTAAGTGCACTAGAGGAACTGTTCGATCAAATCACTCTTGATCTGATCGCAGCTCGTGGAGAACTGGTACGCCGAGCCCCGGCGAGAGGAGAAGATGAGCCCAACACCGACAACCCAGTCATGTTGTTCGGACAACCGATAGAGTCCTTAAGGTCAGCCCCAGCCATCGGCCAAAATGCGTTGGTGTCCCCAGAAGTGCTTCGCCGCCTTTTTGGAACACGCTCCAACGGGATTGTGGCCAACAATCCCCGGGATGGTCATCATCGCTACAAGAAGGTAAAACACAAAATGACCGACGCATGCTTCGACGAGAACATGTCATTCTGGCACGAACGTCTTCCCAAGGGAACAAGTGCCCGACCAGTTTCGAGGAGGCGAAGAAAATCGTGGGTCCTTTGGATTTACAGCACGTGAAATACCGTGTGTGCATGAACAATTGCATCATTTATCGGGACGAGCACGCGAAGTCTACCATATGTCCGGTGTGCGGCGTCACTCGATACAAGAAGAGGAAGAAAGCTCCTCGAAAGTCGGTGTGGTACTTTCCGATCACTCCTCGTCTGCAGTGGTATTTCGCGGACCCTAAGGTAGCAAAGCTCCTGCGTTGGCACGCGGATAGGGAGGAGAAGAAGCGGAAAGATGACGGAAATGATCCGGAGATAAATAAAAAAAGACAAGATGCTAAGTCACCCTAAGGATGCGAGCCAGTGGCAAGCGTTGAACTTCGAATACCCAGAATTTGGGAAGGATCCAAGGAACATCGTGCTGGGCGCGAGCACCGATGGAGTCAATCCGTTTGGCAGCCAGAGAAGCACACATAGCACCTGGCCTGTGTTTGTGTGGATGTACAACCTTCCCCCTGGTTGTGCATGAAGAGGAAGTACATTCACATCAGTATGCTAATTGAAGGGCCGAAACAACCAGGAACGACATCAATCAGATCCGGGGCTGCTGAAGGAGGAGCTAGACACGCCTGTGGAAAACGCCAGCCAATACGTGGGACGCCGCAAAGAAAGAATATTTCCCTATGAGAGCCGCACTGCTCACGACGGTGCACGACTATCTCGGTTACGGATATCTCGCGGGGCAGGTAGTCCACGGATTTTCTGGATGCGTAAGGTGCATGGATGACACAACGTATCGCCAGCTAGATAGAGATCCTGGGTCTTCGAAAACCGTGTTCATGGGACATCGAAGGTGGCTTCGCGACGATGACCCGTGGAGGAAACGCAAGGATCTGTTCGATGGTGAAACCGAACCCCGAAAACGCCCGTGTACGAGGAGCGGCGAGGAAATAGACGAGCTGTTGAAAAATTGGAAAGACTGCCCACTGCCGGGAAAAAAGGCGCCAGAGCCGGGGAAAAAGTGAAAGGCGCCAGAGCCGCTGCTGAAGGTATGGAAAACGAGGTCTGTTTTCTGGGACTTGCCGTACTGGAAGATCCACCGTGTGCCTCACAGCCTTGATTTCATGCATATCACGAAGAAAGTGTGCGAGAGTCTGCTTGGTACCCTGCTCAACATGCCAGAGAGGACTAAAGATGGGCCGAAAGCAAGGGCAGACTTGAAATCAATGGGCATCAGGCAGGAGCTTCATGCTAATGATGATGATGATGATGATGATGATGATGATGATGATGATGATGATGATGATGATGAGGCGAAGCAGGACACAGAAAGTCGTCGCAAAGGCAAAAAGGCCAAGAAGATTGTGAACAGATAGCTAGCTAAGATCGATTGTATTTAAATCATAGTCTTCATTTCTCGATTGTATTTCATGGGCACTTTTTGATATCATGAATATTTTTAAATTTCATGGGCACTTTTTGAATTCATGAGGACACTTGATCTCGATCCCCCTCCATCTCGATCTCGATCCCCGCACCCTCCCCCGCTCCACCGCCGCCACCGATGATATTTTCAAGTAAGAAATTTGAACATATTTTTTAAAAAATTATTACTGTTCTTATAAAAAAAATATTACTGTTATGATTTAAACAAGTTTGAACATATTTAAACACAAATAAATATAAAAAACAGCATTTAAAATGCATAAAAAAATATTGGGGAGCCTGGGAACAGATAGCTAGCTAAGATCGATTGTATTTAAATCGTAGTCTTCATTTCTCGATTGTATTTCATGGGCACTTTTTGATATCATGAATATTTTTAAATTTCATGGGCACTTTTTGAATTCATGAGGACACTTGATCTCGACCCCCCTCCATCTCGATCTCGATTCCCCCTCCATCTCGATCTCGATCCCCGCACCCTCCCCCGCTCCACCGCCGCCACCGATGATATTTTCAAGTAAGAAATTTGAACATATTTTTTAAAAAATTATTACTGTTTTTATAAAAAAATATTACTGTTATGATTTAAACAAGTTTGAACATATTTAAACACAAATAAATATAAAAAACAGCATTTAAAATGCATAAAAAATATTGGGGAGCCTGGGAATCGAACCCAGGACCTCCTGGGTGTGTGTGCTGCGTGCTGACCAGTCGGGCTAGTGGGTGGGTTCTGTTGTAGATAGGGTTAGGTTGTAGATATGGTTAGTGGGCTAGATTAAAACAAAATTCTAATGGTGCACCGAGGGATGGTGCGCCATTAGAATAGTCATACTTATGGCGCACGACTGGACGGTGCGCCATTAGAACCCTCCCCCTAGCTATCCTCCCTCCCTCTCGCATGATCCCCTTCGACCCTCTCTCCCTCGCCACCAGATCCACCCGCGCGCTGCCCCGACCCACGCCTTCCCAGCCCTCGAGCTCCACCGTGCGAGGCGACAGGCAAGGCGGCGGGCAGAATCTGCTTCAACACCGGGCCGGCGAGCCGCGGAACCAGGGCGCGACGGTGCTCGACCCCTCCACCCCCCTCCACCTCTTCTTCCTCGGGTCGCCGCTGTCTTCCTCAACTTCGGCCACCTCTGTTGCTACTAAGCTGTCGTAGGGCCTCCTTGCGCCTCCCCGGTGAGCTCCGCCTCCTCTCCCCTCTTCCTTCTCGCGTGCCAAGAAATGCATAGCAATTATTTGCTTCACTTAGTTATTTGATGCTCTGTTTCCTGTGTGGCTGAGATGTTCACATGAAACTACAATCTGCTGGACAACCTTTCTTTATAGAGCCATTTCGCCTATGGTCATTCAGTATGAAATTACAACCTGCAGGTATTGGTTGGAATGTGTAACTACAATTTACAGGGGAAATGTTTGCAGTTAAGTTATGTGGTTGGAAAGATTATGTGTCATTTTTTTTCTTGAGTAACACCTCAAGGGGGGCAGGGGTTCTTGCATTTCATATAGAAGAGAGTCTCCCGGTTAATGCGTCATTATTTTTGAAGAATCAGGAAAGTGTTAGAGCAGTTAACTAACGTGATTATGGACCGCATGAGAAACTTGGAAGCTAAAAACATTGCGATCCTCACCATAAGGATGATTATATCTTCCATGCCTGAATAGCTCTGCCTAAATAATAAATAGATAAAGGTAAAACTAAACCATGCTCAGCGATGAGATGATGTCAACTGACAACCAAAGCAAACTTGTTCATCATTACAAAAGCAAACTTGTTCAACATAACAAAAGCAAACTTGTTCAACATAACAAAAGCAAACTTGTTCAACCACATAACTACAAACTGAGACACAGAGTAGGGTCATCCCAATACCACAAACAACTCAATATCCCCATGAGTAGGGGTCATCCCAATGATCCTCCGCCTCTTGCCAGAGCTCGAAACCTTCTTTGGTGATTTCGATTTTCTTCCATGCCTCGTAGGTGACGTACGCATCTTTCGCGGCGTACTCGATGAGCTTGTTTGGCAGTGGGCTGTACCCCCATTGTAGGTGGTCCGAATTCCTGTCGATCTTCTGGTTCATTTTTGAGTAGGATGGGTGGATGAGGCTGGCTGCAAACTCAGCCAAAGACTGCCACTTCTTTCCATTGTTTGGAACTCTCCATTTGCGCTGCAAGTCGACGTACTTGTCGGGGTTGATCTCCAAACCAGACAACTTCAGCTTCTCCTTGTCGCCTCCAATGCGAAGCCAACAAAGGTGTACAGCTTCTCTCCGCTGGAGCGGGCGGAGTTTCTTGGGCCTGCATCAAAATAATCTTTAGCATTCAAATTCATCTACTTCAAAAACTTCAGAAACTACAGAATTAAAATGGGTTCAGTTGAAGCAAATTTCAGTTAAAATAGCATCTTCAGTTCTGACCAAAATTCAGTTAAAACAGTATGATCACAACAACTACTAAATGATCACAACAACTACAAGACAACATTCTGTATGATCAAAACAGCAAGCATAACATCTCAATGATGTAATATTTTTTTGCAATCTTTTGCATTACAAGACAACATTCATAACAGCTACTAAATGATCACAAAAACTAGTAGACAACATTCTGTATGATCACCAAAAAACTACTTCAGAACTGGATGTTTTTACCATTTGGTTGCCGCGGTGATGTGGTATACCAGGACGAGATCCTCCACGCATAACTGCAGAACTGCAGCAATTTGCGGAGGTTTGTCTTCCCTGGTATACTCGACATCAACGCTGATATTCCGAGAAAGCATGCCGCTGAGCCTCCTCCTCATCTTGCGGATCATCTTGTCGGCTTCGTCTGGATTGCTGGTGCATACGACATCCAGCGGCTCCTTCAGGTGGATATCAACCTTGAGCGGCACGGTGTAGTCCCGCTTCTGCCCGGGAACCGGAACGTCGTCGTCGACCACCAGCGGCTCCTTGCCAGACGCCTCACCACGGTGATGCTTGGCAGACGGAGGGGAGTTGCTCCACGATGCCTCCGCCATTCTCTTGGCAGATGGAGGGGAGTTGCTCCATGATTCCTCCACCATTGCCCTCCTGGCCAGCGATGGTGGAGGCAGAGGGGAGTTGCTTGATGCTGGAGGCAAAGGGAGGTAGAGGGAGGAAGATGGAGCGGCAATGGAATGAGGAGGGAGGCAGAGGGAGGAAGATGGAGCGGCAATGGAATAGGAGGGGAGTTACCTGGACGTGGGAAGAAAACCCCCTCTGCGTCGTGGGGAGTTGCCAGTGGAGGGGAGACGTGGGGAGTTGCCTCGAAAACTCAAACGTCCTACCCTTTGGAGGGGAGACGTGGGCCCTCGAAAACTCTGGAGGGGAGACGTGGGCCCTCCTGTTTCTGAAACGTCCAGGAGGGGAGATGTGGTAAAATTCAGTTATAATGTGTTTGTCCCGCGTTCAACTTCGCAGCTTTTCGCTCTCTATTTCTTCTTATTCAGCGATTACAGCTAATGAAAACGAGAAACTAGGCCACTTCGGGTCATGAGCACTGCCATCCGAAGGCCTCCAGCGTCACCCGCGATGCAGCCATGACCGTCTAGTTCGTGCCATCCCATGGTCGGGTCAGGGCCGCGGAGAAACCTAACAAACTACGACCGAGGCGCAGCTCGGATTATTTGAAACTGAAAGCAAACTTCTTTGATGAAACTGACAGAGACTGAAAACTACACCTATATCGATTTAAACTGAAGGTGTTCTTCTTGCTGATTAATATTCAGTTAACAACAACATCAAGTAAAATTCAGTTAATTAATCAAGAAGAGAAGAGAGAAAGTAGAGAGCAAGAGGAGTACTTACATTAACTCAAACGTTTTACTTTAAACTTGCATGCATTCTTTGCTTGTTTATATTCATTCTTGTAAACTGAACATGCTCATCTATCTATCTATCTATCTATCTACCCGCTTAAGTATGTATGTATGCATTGTATTTTATTTCCTTGGAAAGTAAAGTTTATTTCTGGCTGGCTGGCATGATGGCTCATGGATCCCTCGGCTGCAGCTACAGCTTGAGCTCAATCTGATCTCATCTGAAATGAATCTATAAATAGAGAGTGTAGTTAGTTACTGAGTAGCGAAATAGTTGCTGGATGCGATTACTTGCATGGGCCTGGCTGATGAAGAAAAACTTTATATATATTCATACCGATGTTGACTCTATAAATCATACTTATTGGACATGTTTTATGTGTTGATCCATCAATTGATCACATTGAGAAAGACCATCGTGTCTCCGACCATTTTGCAAAGGTCATGTCTCCGACCATCGTGTCGTGATGAATTTGCAGTACCCGAGAGGCCCTTGAGTTTGTCGGAATGTTGATAACTTCCGCTCGGCAAATCGGGTACTCCATATGTCCTATTTTCAGCAAAGGTCATGCTGAAATTTTCCGTGAATTTTAGCATGACTTTGCTAAAATAGGACATATGGGGTACTTGCGACTAATGCATGGGCCGGGTATCTTAGTACTTAGTTAAGTAGGATCAACTGCCCGCCATTCTTGCTACATTAAACCATAGGTGGCAATAGAGCCAAGTGATTAGGCCCAACTTAGAATTCTCCTTAGCATCGATAAACCCTAGATGATAAACCCAACATAGGTGGCAATAGAGCCAAGTGATTAGTGCCAAGTGATTAGGCCCAACCTAGGGTGCCTCGGCATCGATAAACCCTAAATGATGAAAACTTAACTTGGCTGCCCGGATGCCTCGGTGTCGATGAGAACCTAAATGATGTACGCTTAGGCTTTTAGGGTGCCTCGGCGTCGACAAACCCTAAATGATGAAAGCTTAGGCTTTTAGGGCGCCTCGATGTCGACAAACCCTAAATGATGAGACCATGATCTTGTTCCTTGACAATAACCAACTTTTTGACCAAACTTTTTTCCTATTTAGAGCGAAACATGGCCTACAACGATGAGGCCGGTGGTTCGGGCGGCAAGCAATTCTGGGAGCTATCCCAGGAGATGGAGGAACAACCTCACCGCTATTAGGACGCCGCGGAAGACACCGATCCTGATTACACAACCCAGGTGGCGTCGGGGATGACACCACTGATGGTGCCACCGAGGATGCCACCACTGATGATGGCGGCGCACACACAGATGGCAGCCAATCGAAGAAGCAAAGGAAGGACCGACGTCCAATGCGCCGCACCGTCAAGGAGGAATTACTCAAGTGGACTCCGACGGAATCCAACGAGCCCAAACATATAGTCAAGGGGTACTCGGTTCAGCTCGGTGCATTCTCCGAGCACCGCCTCGATCAACACCGAGAACCTTAGGCATAAGGACCGAGGAATTTGCGCAACCTCCTCTTCACGGCTGCACGAACGATACAAGTTCCCCGCCGAATTTGAAAACACACGCCTCTCAGGGAATAAAGTGAACAGTGCCGCCCTCACGAAGATGAGCATGGCCCTGTCTACTTGGAGAAGCGCGATGAAGAAAATGATTGATAAAGGTGATAGTTATGAGAAGATCAAGGCGAAATATCCTTTGATGAGCGAAGATGACCACAACTCTCTTTTATGTGATGGTAGTTTAGATGATCGATATCGACTTGTAATGTGAAGACAAACTCGATACTCGCGGTCTTGAGACTTGTAATGTTTTATCTTTGTTCGGTCTTTTGAATTCGGAGACTAATATGATGAATTGTATTCGGAGACTAATCTTCTATTGTATTCGATGAATCTGATGTTGTTGCGTGCTGCTATCTATATTCTGTCCAATAATATATTTTGTAACCTGTGCAATAATTAGAAAAGCAAAAAAAAACCAAATATTCATACTAATGGCGCATCAAGGCAGAGTGCGCCATTAGTATGCCAAAGGATACTAATGGCGCATCAAGGCAGAGTGCGCCATTAGTGTGACAAAGCACATGGTTACATATGGCCCCCCGGGAGGCATACTAATGGCGCATGGAGTTACATACTAATGGCACACTGCCAGGTGCGCCATTAGTATACCAGATACTAATGGCGCACCAGTGGTGCGCCATTAGTAAAAAATTCTAATGGCGTGCTACTAATGGCGCAACGGTAGTGCGCCATTAGTAGGAAAAACCGGTGCGCCATTAGTAGGCCTTTTCCTAGTAGTGTGGTATGGATCTAATTCTGGAGGTTTTTCTTCGATGGCGCATCCAGCCACTTCAATATCGAGACCATCCGATGTGGATGTATTCTGGCACTGATGACACCACTCGGGTCCACCCAGAGGAGGTCGAGGATGCCACGCTGGAGAGATGGATGACCGCCATCACAGGGAACAAAGATAACCCCCGAGGAGCCAGGAGGATCCCTCCACCCGACCAATCGTACGAGCCAGACAAGGTTCAACCCCGTATCTTTGACTCTGACTCTTCTTACTCCATCTTGTTTGCTTAAATCGGTCGACTGACTTTCGTCTTGTTTGTCTTCTTCCAGATCACCACTGAGATGTACTCGATGCCCAACAGGGCGCAAGAACCAGTTGAGGAGGAGGAAGGGAGCGGAGGTGAAAGCCATGAGGAATGGCAATCTGACGGTGGGGGGACGAAGATGACGGCAGCTCCGACGAAGAGGAGGAGGAAGAGGAGGAAGAAGTCGACCCTCCTCGCATGGAAAGGCGGTCCAAGCTCACCCATGACCCTGCGGTCGAGCGCGGCAAGGCTATCGCGCCTGTCGGGCAGTCGACGAAACGTCCTCGGACGACCTCTCCGGCGCCGACTGAAAAAGCGCCGAAGCAACCCCGAGCGACGCCGTCAAAGCCGACAAAGGTTTTGCCCAAGATGAAGATGGCTATCCCCACTATTTCCGGGTACATCAGAACTTGAGCTTTCTTGTTCAGCGCGAAAATACTTTTGGTCGACTTGTCTTTTCGCCTTCATCATCGACTGCTGATCCGCCTTCTCTTTTCGCCACACACCACGTCCCGGAGGACCAAGTCGGTGCTACTAAGGAGGCTATACGCCAGGCGGGGATCATGATGGAGCAAGTGAAGGTGGTCGGGGAAGCCAGCCAGGCGGCCTATGATGCTAGCTTGGCTCTTCAGAGCAACGTCCAGGTTAGTTGGTGGCTGCTTGTTCTGTTAGGATATGCTACCTGAAAACTCTTCTTTCCCAAGATCTTTGCATCTGTACACCCACTGGGTGTGTCGATTGAATTCTTGAACTGGTGGGGGCACACTGAGTGCACCCACTGGGTGTAGTCCCCGAGACTATGGTGGACTGCTGGCAGTCGACTATAGTCTTTACACTTTGAATTTCTTTGCTAACTTCTTCACTCGGTCTGGTCGGACCATGTCGAATGGAATCTTGGAACCGGTGGGGGCACGCTGAGTGCACCCACTGGGTGTAGTCCCCGAGACTATGGTCGACTGCTGGTAGTCGACTATACTTTGAAGAATTGTCCTCTCTTTTTTAATACCGAGGCTGACTGCTGACAGTTAGCTATGGTTTAGGATCATAACCTTTTTGTCTCTTTCGGTCGACTGATCGAACCGAGTCGGTAAGACCAGTGGGGGCACGCTAAGTGCACACACTGGGTGTAGTCCCCGAGACTACTGTCGAATATTTAGATTCGGCTGTAGTCTTAGAAACGCAATGATTTTTCTTAGTCACTCGGAAGTAACCTATCTTTCATGTCTGTCGATTGATTCTTCACAGAAATCCTGTGAACTTGTGGCTCGCTGTACTGAATTGGAAAACAAACAGATCCAGCTCAACCTTGACTTGAAGCTTGCTCAGCAGAACTTGCAGAAGGTGAGAGACGAAGCAAAAGGTATGGCTGGTGAGAACTTGACGACTGTCTTTGTCTTTCTGTCCCTTCCTAATTCTGATCTTACTGTCATTTTGCACACAAAATGGAGGAGGCTCTGAAGAAGAAGGATCATGACCTTGCCGAGGCGCAGAAAACGGCTTTGAACAAAACCAAGCTCGCGGAAGAGAAGCTGTCTTCAGTCGGAAAACTTGAAGAAGAGAACGCCAATCTGAAAGCTGCTCTTGATGCGGCCAACAAGGAGGTTAGCCGACTGAAGAACGATAAGATAGCTCTGAGGGACAAGGCTGGCGAACTGGCGGGGAAGAGGAATGATCTAGAGGCTTATCTCACTACAGGAATCAGCTACTTTGCCATCTGCCACGGCAGACGGCAAAGGCAGAAATGGCGGACGGCAAAGGTCTTTGCCGCTCGCCATGGACGGCAAAAGGCTCCGCAAAGTAAGAATCGGCAAGAGCTACTTTGCCGCTCGCTTCGCGGTGACGGCAAGGGGCCTTTGCCATCGGGCCGACGGCAAAGAAAGCGACGGCAATAATTACGCTGTTAGTCCATTAGGTGGCTAACGGCAGCCTTTGCAAATCCGCCGCCGACGGCAAAATTTGGCCGGCCTTTGCCGTCTGTCGCCAGATGGCAAAGATCGGCTCTTTGCCGTCTGCCGCGGATAAAAGCGGGCTCTTTGCCGCTCACAAGCAGATGGCAAAGAGGCTTTGCCATCTGCTGGCAGACGGCAAAGAGCCTACGTTGCCCCATTTAATTCTGTTTTTTCTTATATCAATTCATTTTCATAGAAAATCACACACATATACGCACGCACGCACGCACACACACACACACATGAACAAAAACTAAATATCTATACATATACATCAATATTACACAGTTTCATCCATAGGTAGCAAGTTTCACAAAGTCAAAACAAAACTAAAGACAAGCACTCCATATCTGAAATTACAAGAAATGACCTAAAACTAAATATCTATTTTCCTAAAAACTATCTTATTACTAAGATCTTCTCTGGATCTTCTTCTTTTCTTCCAACCTGCATAACAAAAACACTAAGAAATAGAGAATGGGTTAGGAGTAGAAATGTAGCATTTCACTTGGTGAAATGCAATGTTCAGTTTTTGTGTAAGTTTAACACATGGAAAGCTGGAGAGCATGCGGAGAGTTTTCTTGCCTAAGGACCAGGGTAGCCACCAATGGGCCAGCCAACGGGCCAGTTCACATCCTTCTCGAGGAGAGTGTACTCCTGCTCAATTCCATACCTATTTGGGTTCATAGATAAGCCTAATCAATGCTCTAACCGTAAGCAGCTAAGGATACAAATGTGGAAACCGGCAAATTTTGTGGTCCTTCAACCCATTTTTGGTACCATTTTCTGTCTGTATCTGCTAAATAAATCTGTAATTCCAGGGACATCAATTTTACTCTTATCTTCCTAACTCATTTCCATCTGATGCAAAGTGAGTGCGGTGTGGTACTAATCTATATTGTACAACTTATTATGTTCTCACATGTGTATGTGTGTTAAGACACAAGAGCACTACTACAACTTTTATATGAAATACCACAACAACAAAAAACTTGAAATATCGACGGAGGTATTCGTACCATGTCTCCTCAGCTGCAACCTTCGGGTTGTTGAAGATCTTGGCGGCATTGTGCCTCTTGTTGGTGGGGATTGGAACACCTTGTGGTGTGTAGCAGTCGCACATAACCTACAAGGGAGTAATAAATAGGAAAAGATCAACAAACCAACGACTTTTGCGCCAAATCTGTAGAAACTTGGCCTCTGATTTAGCTGAAGCTTTTTTCTCAGTTCAAGTATTTAAGATTTGTGTTAGTCAAACAGTTGTCCGACAGCCAAGTTGTTTCTCCAAGAGACAATCTCATAAGCAATTAATTATGAGCCAAGTAGGTCAACTAGTGGAATTTTAGGGTGTTTACACAACAGCGCAAAACACTGGTTATTTTGTCCACCAGATCACACATATGTCCAAGCACATCAAACAGCTACAAAATTCAGTTTTCATTTTTAAATTTAAGCCACAAAATTAAGTTTTTGTTTTTAAAATTTAGCAGTGCCCAGAAATAATGTTTTCCTGTGAAATTTTTTTCAAAGACCCATCTGCAACTTACTTTTCCTACTTTATGGCATCCATCATCTTTGGTGCATAAAAAGTTTGAAAGAAGCATGGAAGATAAAAAGTAGCGAAGACTTACAAGGAGGTTGTCACCCCTCCTGAGCGGGTCCTTGAAAATGACCTGGGGGATTCATCAGAGTCAAAAAGAAAAAACAGCTTGTAAGCAAACAAGGTAAGTAGAAATACTGTAAGTAAAATAAATGAAAGCATTAGAGAAGGCGACATAATCGTTTTATTAGTCTTGCTAAGTCTCAGTCGACTAAAACTTGATCATGTCTCAGTCGATGCTATATACGTGAGACCAAGGCTGAGCTAGTGATCAAGAAATTAGGAAACAGGTTACTCTTCCAGTGTGCTGGTGGTTAACATGCATGAATCGAGACATGTGATAGGTAGTTTTGATTAGTAGATGTATTTCACTATATATACCATCAGTTCTGTTGGTCCTGGAGTATATTGTGGAGTTTTGTATCCAAAGAACCCAAAGCCCGTATCTTACATTCTTGCCTCAGGTCAAATCGATTGTGTTTCTCATGAGTATATTGTGGAGTTTTGTATTTCCATCTCTTGGGATTGCCAGAAAATTAACATGAATGTGATGGAATATGAGGTTTGTCAGCATTCATGCAATATACACAGGGCCACTAACGCACAAATTTTGCTCCCACACACAAATCAAAAAACAATATATATCCAGCGCTGGGGAATTGCCGGGACCATACCTCCTTATCCAGCATGGAGTCTTTGGATCGGGCTTGACCGCCGACTCGCCGGACTATGCAGGGCCGCTGTCTCTGCTTCCTCGCCCCCGTGGCCATCGCAGCTGTCATGTGCAGCCAACTATGAATTTTTCGCACTACCACACCCATCCTTCACGCCACCTCGATCCTATCATCATGACGGTGGCGCGCGACGACCGGAATATCGGCAAGCTGGGCGAAGATTTGAGATTACAGAGGTTATTGCCGGAGGGGAATCGAGGGGGCAAGGGCAGGGGCGGGGGAGGGGGGCACCTGCACACCGGATCTAGTGGGAAATCAACGACGCCACCCCCCGGCCGCCGCCGACTCCGCTCCAACCGCCTCTGTCTCCATCCGCCTCTCGTGTCCCATCCGAGCAGCATCCCAGCGTAGCTCCTCCCTAGCACGTCGCTGTGCCCGCAGCAACAGCAGCTCGATGCCGCTGGAGCCTCCTCGCGGTGCACCACCACCAGTGCCTGGGCGAGGAGAGAAACCGGTCGGTGGAGATGGTGAGCGGGGAGAGGTGACCTCGGGGAGGAGAGCTGGGCGGTGGGGAACGGCGGGGATCGCCGAAATCTGGCGGCGGCGTGGGGTGGAGAAAGGGGATCGAGGAAGACGAGAGAGATGGGATCCAACGTGGGTGTGTGTCTTGGCGTGGGTTGGGCGTGTGTGCATCGTGGGTGGGGCCCGAGGCTGTGTGGGTCGTGGGTGGGTGTGTGCCGGGGGCGGCCGTTAGATACGTTAGGTTATTTTCTTTGCCGTCTGCTTTCGGCCTCTTTGCCGTCCGCTAGCAGACGGCAAAGAAAGTGGCCGTAAGTTTTTTCGTTAGTGGGTGCCACCTCCTTCTTTGCTGTCAGCCAGCGGACGGCAAAGATTCTTTGCCGTCAGCCAGCGGACGGCAAAGAAACGGCAGATGGCAAAGATCTTCTTTGCCGTCTGTCATTTGTTTGCCGTCAGCTTCTTGGTAGCTGATGGCAAAGACCTTCTTTGCCGTCCGCTAGCTGACGGCAAAGAATTGGCAGACGGCAAATTCCCTGATTCCAGTAGTGTCTGGGAGGGCTTGCCAAGAAGTTATTCCTCATGCTTGAAGGTAATTCCTCTTCCGACTGACTTGTTATCACTGACTCATCATAGAACCATTAGCTTGAACTCGAGTTGTGTTTGCAGAATTCTGTCAGAACTTCGAGGAAGAGACTAGTCGATTGGAGACAAGCCTGGACCCCATTAACTCCCCCGTGAAGGATGAAGCCGCCATGAATGTGCTACGACTGGAGTCTCGCGTCGCTGATGTGGTGGACTACCTCGCTCGACCGAAGGTTGCGGTGTCGCGGATTGACTCGACACTCTGGCCAGGCGAAACACTTCAAAATGACCTCGAGTCTTTGATGAATCGACTGAATGACATTCCAAGTCGAGTGCAGGAATGGAAAAAGTCTTCTGCCAGATGCGGTGCTGATGTTGCTCTATCTCTGGTCCGCGTTCACTGGAAGGATGCGCGAGAGGAAAGGCTGGCATCCATCAAAGTTGCCAATACCAAGAAGTACGACTTCCAATCTTTCATGGAGACTTTCATTGGTGCTGCCACTCGGATCGCTGATGGGATCGACCTGGACCAGTTCATCGCGCCTTCCAGTCCTCCACCTGAGGAGTAAAAAACTTCTATGATTCGTCTTAAATTTGCCTCAGAATGTCGAGTGATCTTGTAACCGATAAACTTTGACAGGCTTGAGGCATGGGCACTTCTGCATCCATAGGATGTTATCCGAACTTTACTTATCGTCGAAATATGCCTTTGTTGGCCTTCGAGTGAACTTTGTTCTTTACTCGGATTATGCTTCAATGCTTGAGATGCAGCTCTGAGGTGGATCCAGTCGACCTACACTTCATTGTTCTAGCAGGTAGGGATGGATCATACTTATGGCGCAGCTCCGCAGGAGAAGGTAGCAGTCGACCTGCACCGTGTCGTCCTTGCGGATTGGAATGGAGCGCATGTTGTACTTGTGGCGCAGCTCCAAAGGAGAAGGTAGCAGTCGACCTGCACCTCGTCACCCTTGCGGATTGAGATGGAGCGCACGTTGTACTTGTGGCACAACTCCGAAGGCGAAGGTAGCAGTCGACCTGCACCTCGTCGTCCTTGCGGATTGGGATGGATTTCGTACTTAGGCGAGTACTGGACTGCAGCTAAGCCTCCGAGTGGGAGGTTTCCTCTCCACTCAGTAGGATTTTCATATACTTAGGCGAGTACTGGACTGCAGCTAAGCCTCTGAGTGGGAGGTTCGCTCTCCACCCGGTAGGATTTTCAGATACTTAGGCGAGTACTGCACTGCAGCTAAGCCCCCAAGTGGGAGGTTTGCTCTCCACTCGGTAGGATTTTTCAAACTTAGGCGAGTACTGGACTGCAGCTAAGCCCCCGAGTGGGAGGTTTGCTCTCCACTCGGTAGGATATTTCAAACTTAGGCGAGTATTGGACTGCTGCTAAGCCCCCGAGTGGGAGGTTTGCTCTCCACTCGGTAGGATTTTTCAAACTTAGGCAAGTACTGGACTACAGCTAAGCCTCTGAGGAGGATTTTTGTGTCATAGCTCTGAAGGGGAAGGCAACAGTCGACTTGTACCTCGTCGTCCTTGCAAAGCGCACATTGTATTAAATACTTAGGCGAGTACTTGGACTGCAGCTAAGCCCCCGAGTGGGAGGCTGGCTCCTCACTCGGTAGGATTTTTAAACTTAGGCGAGTACTTGGACTGCAGCTAAGCCCCCGAGTGGGAGGCTGGCTCACCACTCGGTAGGATTTTAGACACTTAGGCGAGTACTTGAACTGCAACTAAGCCCCCGAGTGGGAGGCTGGCTCCTCACTCGGTAGGATTTTCAAACTTAGGCGAGTACTTGGACTGCAGCTAAGCCCCCGAGTGGGAGGCTGGCTCACCACTCGGTGGGATTTTCAGATACTTAGGCGAAACGGATTCGCAGTTAAGCCCCCGAGTGGGAGGCTGGCTCACCACTCGGTAGGATTTTCAGATACTTAGGCGAAACGGATTCGCAGCTAAGCCCCCGAGTGGGAGGCTGGCTCTCCACTCGGCAGGGATTTTTTTTACAAACTTAGGCTAAACGGGTTCGCGGCTAAGCCACCCACTGGGGGAAATTTCTTATGTAAACGAAAAGTAATAACAATCACTGGGAAAATTATAACATTCTTGTCTTTGATAAACAAACTACAGAGGTACTTTTATTACATCTCACCCGAGTGAGTACTTATGTGTAAAAGGGGCGGAGCAGCTCGGCATTCCAAGCTCGAGGCTCATCAATCTGGCGATCGACGTTGTAAAGATGGTACGGTCCATTATGGAGAACTCTGGTGACGATGAAGGGACCTTCCCAAGTGGGAGCGAGCTTGTGTGGTTTCTGTTGATCCACTCGGAGGACCAAGTCTCCTTCTTGAAAGGTTCGGCTCTTCACATTTCTAGCATGGAATCGACGCAAGTCCTGCTGATAGATGGTCGAACGGATCAGGGCCATCTCTCTCTCCTCTTCAAGGAGGTCGACTGCATCTTGCCGGGCTTGCTCCGCTTCATCTTCAGAGTAGAGTTCGACTCGGGGTGCATTGTGAAGCAGGTCACTCGGCATAACTCTTCAGCTCCATAGACCATAAATAATGGAGTTCTCCCAGTCGACCGATTAGGAGTGGTCCTCAATCCCCAAAGAACCAACGGAAGTTAGTCGACCCATGCTCCTGCTGCATGCTTGAGATCACGCATCAGCCGAGGTTTCAGTCCTTTGAGAATTAGACCATTTGCTCATTCTGCTTGTCCATTCGACTCGGGGTGAGCAACTGAAGCATAGTCGACTCGCGTAACCTGAGAGGCGCAAAATTCTTTGAACTTGTCGGAATCGAAGTTTGACCCATTGTCAGTGATGATGTTGTGCGGAACTCCATATCTGAATATCAACTCTCAGATGAAACTGATAGCAGTGCACGCATCGAGGTTCTTGATAGGTTTAGCTTCAATCCACTTCGTAAACTTGTCGACTGCCACTAGCAAATGAGTGAAACCGCTTCTGCTAGTTCTCATTGGTCCAATCATATCCAACCCCCAAACAGCGAAAGGCCAGACGATTGGAATGGTCTTCAATGCTGAGGCGGGTTTGTGTGACATATTGGAATAGAACTGACAGCCTTCACACTTGTCGACTATTTCTTTTGCCATTTCATTTGCTTTCGGCCAGTAAAATCCCGCTCGGTATGCTTTAGCCACAATGGTCCGAGAGGACGCATGGTGACCACACGTCCCCGAGTGGATATCATCAAGAATTATCTGACCTTCTTCCGGTGTTATGCATTTCCGGCCGACTCCAGTCACACTTTCTCTGAATAACTGTCCCTTGATCACAGTAAAGGCCTTGGATCGGCGGACGATCTGTCGAGCCTCTTCTTCGTTCTCTGGAAGCTCTTTCCTCAGAATATACGCGATGTACGGTACTGTCCAGTCGGGTGTGATGACCATGACTTCCATGATCAGGTCGACCATAGCTGGGACCTCAACTTCAGTCGGATCAATGGCACTTTTTGACTGTGGAGCTTCTTCAGTGAAAGGATCCTCTTGAATCGACGGTGTGTGGATGTGCTCCAAAAACACATCACTGGTAATGGATTCCCTCTTGGACCCTATTTTCGCCAAATCATCAGCAGCTTGATTTTTCAGTCGGGGTATATGATGAAGCTCTAACTCCTCAAACTTCTTCTCTAGCTTCCTCACTGCATTGCAGTAACCAGTCATGGCTGGACTTCTGACGTCCCACTCCTTCATCACCTGATTAACCACTAGATCTGAGTCGCCATAAACCATGAGGCGACGGATGCTGAGTGAAATGGCCATACGCAACCCATACAACAGTGCTTCGTATTCTGCTTCATTGTTAGAAGAATCAAAGTGAATCTGGAGCACATATATGAGCTTATCTCCTCGGGGGGAAACCAATACTACCCCAGCACCGGAACCATTCAGCATCTTGGAACCATCAAAGAACATGGTCCAGTGCTCCGAGTGAACTTGAGTCGGCAACTGTTGTTCAATCCACTCGGCGATGAAATATGCTATTGCTTGGGACTTGATGGCTTTCTTTGCCTCAAACTTGATATCAAGGGGAAGGAGGTCAATCGCCCATTTCGCCACTCGACTAGTTGCATCTCTGTTTTGCAGAATCTCTGATAATGGGGCATTGATGACGACTGTAATGGAATGAACAGAGAAGTAATGAGCAACCTTCTTCGCGGTCATATAAATCCCATAAACAAGCTTCTGAAAATGAGGGTATCTTTGCTTTGATGGGGTCAATACTTCAGAAAGATAATATACTGGGCGTTGAACTTTGAAGGCCTTTCCTTCCTCTTCCCGCTCGACCGTGAGTACTGTACTGACGACTTGTCCTGTGGTTCTAATGTAAAGCAGCAACGACTCCTTGCTGATTGGGGCAGCAAGCACCGGCTGGGTGGAGAGCAGAGCTTTGAGCTCTGCAAACGCTGCATCAGCTTCAGGAGTCCACTCGAACTTGTCTGACTTCTTCATCAGTCGGTAAAGAGGCAATGCCTTTTCACCGAGGCGAGAGATGAATCGACTTAAAGCGGCCAAGCATCCAAGAAGCTTCGACATCGTGCACACGCATTGTATGCTTCATTCGGAGTATAGTGCCAACTTTTTTTTGGTTGGCGTCGATTCCTCATTCGAAAACGAGAAAACCGAGTAACTTTCCACCAGGAACTCCGAATGTGCACTTTGATAGATTAAGCTTGATATCATACCTCCTGAGATTGGCAAATGTTTCAGCAAGGTCAGTCAACAGGTCGGAACCCCTCCGTGACTTGACCACAATGTCATCCATATATGCTTCCACATTCCGACTGATTTGAGTGAGCAAACACTTCTGAATCATCCTCATGAACGTGGCTCCGGCATTCTTGAGGCCGAATGGCATGGTGACATAACAGAAGCACCCGAATGGAGTGATGAAAGCTGTTTTGATCTTGTCGGGTCCATACAGACGGATCTGATGGTACCCGGAATAGGCGTCTAAGAAAGACAACCACTCACATCCCGCAGTTGAGTCGACTATTTGGTCGATGCGGGGGAGAGGAAAATGATCTTTCGGGCAGGCCCGATTGATATGTTTGAATTCGATGCACATGCGCAGTGAATTGTCCTTCTTAGGGACCATGACAACATTGGTGAGCCACTCGGAGTGATAAATCTCTCAGATAAACTCTGCTGCTAAGAGCCGAGCCACTTCCTCGCCAATGGCCTTTCTCTTCTGGACAGCGGACCGTCAAAGATGTTCTTTGACATGTTTAACTTTTGAGTCGACTCGTAGATGATGCTCAGCCAGTCCCCTGGGAACACCCGGCATGTCAGCAGGCTTCCATCGAAGATGTCCCAGTTCTCACGGAGGAACTGGATGATTGCTTCTTCCTATTTGGAGTCGAGTGTTGTTGAGATGTGAGTCGAAGCAGCATTGGGATCAGTCGGGTGAATATGAATCGGTTTCGTCTCCCTGGACGACTGAAATGCTGACTCCGTGGAGGGCTTCTTGGCTCGCAACAAATCACTCGGGTCTGCAGTTTTCTGGTACTCTTGCAGCTCTACCACTGCCATCTGAGCATCAGCGATCTTAGAGCCTTTCTGAAAACACTCTTCTGCTTTCTTCCGATTGCCATTGACAGATCACACCTTTGGGACCTGGCATCTTCAGTTTGAGGTACACATAACATGGTCGAGCATGAAACGCGCATATGCCGGCCTCCCCAGGATAGTATGATAAGCGCTCTGGAAATCCACGACCTCAAAGGTCAACTTTTCCTGTCGAAAATTCTTGTAGTCACCAAAAACCACATCGAGAGCAATTTGGCCGAGTGACTCAGCCTTCTTTCCGTGAATGACTCCATGGAAGCTCATGTTGTCGGTGCTGAGTCCGACATCGAATGCCCATCCCTTTCAACGCCTCTCTGCATACAATATGTTCAGGCCATCGCCACCATTCATCAAAACCTTAGTTAGTCGAGTGCCTTCGACGATCGGGTTCGACCACCAACGCTTGCCTCCTGGGGTGGCTATGTGTGTCGGGTGATCGACCGGTCGAACGTGATGGCGGTCTGCGACCATTTCAGATAAGCGGGTGTCATTTGGAGCGACCATATTCACTTCACGGTTGATAACTTTCAATCGACTTTTGCTTTCAACGCCAGAAAATCATCGAGTGGAATTGACCGGGGTCTCCACCGTCACTATCTTCCTTGTCCTCAACTTTGTCCGACTCCTTCTCCTTGTCCTTGGGCTGCTTCCCCTGGAACTGCTGAATCAAGAGCTGACACTGTCGAGTGGTATGCTTTGGGTAAATGAGTTTACCCTCTTCATCTTTCTTCGTGTGAATGTGACATGGCAAGTCCAACACATCATTTCCATCTTGATCTTTCACTTTCTTGGGGTTCCAAGGCCCCTTGGGTTTCCCCTTGAACTTTCCTAGAGTCACGGCCAAGGCTTCTCCAGGAGCAGCTGGCTCAGCTTTCCGCTTCTGTTTCCGACTGGAGTTCCCTCCCCCGGTTTCATTAGCGGATGACTTGTACTTGCCACTCCGGAGCCGATCCTCTTCTTCACCATTGGTGTACTTGGTAGCAATCTCCATCATTCGACTCAAGGTCATGTCTCCGGTCCGACCGAATTTCAGACTCAACTCTCTGTTCTTACCACCTTCCTTGAAGGCACAGACTGCCTGATGATCAGATACATTCTCTACTGTGTGGTGCAAAGTGATCCATCTCTGGATGTAATCCCTCAGAGTTTCATTTGACTTCTGCACACACGACTGCAATTGTCAATCCTGCTGGCCTCTTGCAAGTTCCTTCAAATGTCCTGACAAACACTCGGGCAAGATCTTCCCAAGTGTAAATGCTGCTGGGTGCTAACTGGTTTAACCATGCTCTGGCCGAGCCCTCCAACATAAGAGGTAGGTGTTTCATGGCCACTTCATCGTTGCCGCCGCCGATCTGAACAGCCACTCGGTAGTCCTCAAGACAAGTATCCGGCTTAGACTCACCAGTGAACTTATCGACTCGCCGCCAACCTGAAGTTGGGAGGAATCACCGCGCTCGATGGCTCTGCTAAAACATTCTGGTCCTGAGACGTGTACTCTGCTGCTGATGGGCGCATTTCTGTCATGGCCTTCTCGGTTAGCTCTGTTCCTGTCGATCAGACCTTGAATGATGACGGATCTCGCATCAAATCCTGGTTCCCTGGGGTCGACTGGAATCCTTCGCCCAGCACTATGCTGGCGTCTGTCATCTTGCTGTCGAGGCGCATATGACCCACCTCTAGGGGGAGGAGTGGGCACTCGACGTCGATCATCACGATCGAATCGGTCCTCGTACTGATCACGTCGGCCTCCATGTCCCTCACGCCTCGGGGGCGATCTTGGGCTATGTGTCGACTGGACTGTATTCGCGGCGACGGATCTGCTGTGAATCCTGTTCCGCGACTGCAATACAGCTGAATTTTGATCTCCTGCTGCCCGGAGCAAATCTCTGATCTGGAGTAAGCCTCTGCCAGCCTCCGACTGGGAAGGCTGAATGGACTCTGCTATACGGGCTACAGCTGCTAGATTCTGAATGGGAGTTCGGTATACCTGAGTCGGTTGTGGAAAGAGTTGACATCGACTGGACGACGGGACCCGTTGTTGTGCTCGTTCGTCGAGCACTTGCTGGAGATTTTCCAGTCGAGTGCGCTCAGCCAAGTTGGCCAAACGCGCATCTTCTAAGGCACGGGCCTCGGGGGTTTCTCCAATGATAGGAGTGTGAAGCGCATCCATGTTCCGGCGGCGAAGCTCCTCCCTCTGCAGCGAAGTGAGGGGCTCGGGTTGGTACTCTTCGTGAGCCTGCGCCAGTTCGCCTCCGCCGGTGTGGGGGAAACCAGGAGGACTGTGTGGTCCATCGACCATCAAAACCTCCGCCGCTGGATCACTGCTATCGCACTCGGATGCAGTCTCTGCGGAGCCAGTCGACAGATCGAACAGGCCATAGAGAGATTCGTCGGGCTCGATTGCCGCGACTTGAGGGGTGGCCGACTGGCGGGCCACCGCATGCCTCACCCACCACTGAAGCCTCGACCGACCGGAGCGCTTGCGCCGGCGAGAGACTTGGAGGGAGGATGGCATAAGAGCCGACCGATACTAGGTCGACGGCTGCCGCAGGAGGACGCCGCGGACGCACGCGCGAAAGTGCGTTGCCCCGCGGACGGGGAGTGCGTCGACGTCGAGTGGAGCCTTCTGCAACCAAGCAGAGTCGTCGGCGATGAACGTGAGCGCACCGATACGGATCTCGCGGCCCTCAACCAAAACTCGACCTGAAACCATGACGAATGGGATCGGAAAAACTGCAACTTCTCCAACAAGTCGCTAAGACACCTGCCCCACGGTGGGCGCCAACTGTCGTGGTTCTATGCCTGACAGTAGAATGGGGGTAGGTATGGAGAGGCAAGATCCTAGCTATGGAGTAGTTGTATACGCAAGATGTTTACGAGTTCAGGCCCTTCTCGGAGGAAGTAACAGCCCTACGTCTCGGAGCCCGGAGGCGGTAGACTGTATTATGTGCGTATGAGTTACAGGGGTGCGAACCCTTTACACTTAGGAGGGGGTGACTTATATAGAGTTCGCCAGGCCCTCCGGCCCTCAGTTATGCAGGGATTAAGATACATTAAGATAGGGGTGACGGTGTCCTAGACTAGGGGGTACTCACCACGTCGTCCCCCAATCGGTTAGATTGGGCCGAGGACCCCCAGGGCCGCATACTCATGGGCTAGTCCGGACAGTTGCCGCATACAAGGAAGATTCCACAAGACTTGCCGATCAAGACAAGGACTCCTCCCCACCGGCGTATTCGGCTAGGACTCTTGTTATCCTAGGCCTCTGGTGCATTATATAAACCGAGGCCAGGCTAGTCGATAGACAATCTCATATAGACAACAATCATACCATAGGCTAGCTTCTAGGGTTTAGCCTCTTTGATCTCGTGGTAGATCTACTCTTGTAAACATCCACAATATCAATATCAATCGAGCAGGACGTAGGGTTTTACCTCCATCAAGAGGGCCCGAACCTGGGTAAAACATCGTGTCCCTTGTCTCCTGTTACCATCCGCCTAGACGCACAGTTCGGGACCCCCTACCCGAGATCCGTCGGTTTTGACACCGACATTGGTGCTTTCATTGAGAGTTCCGCTGTGTGTCCAGCAAAAGGTCGATGGCTCGCCCGCAGGTCAACTGCAACTTCGGCATCTTCGTCACCAACTCGACTGGTCACCTTGGTTCGACCAAGGACTGCGCCCTATCTCCAATCGTCATGTTCGGATGAAGGGCCTTCGTCAACATCAACTCCGATCTCTATCAAGATCATGGAGGAATCATCCAGGGAGCCCGGGGGCTCAACGTCAACATTGCCCTAGGGCGACCGTACTGTTTTTCTGGACAGCGGACTTGTGTCCGCCGCCACCACCTCTTCAAGCGTAGTTTTAACGATTGCTTCGGTGGAATTGTGCGGAATTGAGTCTACAACAACCCTAGAAAATTTCATCGAGTTCCGATGGAGGAATCTCTAGCAATCTCCGATATACCGGAGCCGCATTGAATCTGGACGAGAATCCGGACGAGTTTAGGGCGTGGTGTCCAGATTCTAGCTCGGACTTCCTTTGGAAGATCCAACTGTTGACCGGCTGCGGAATTCCTATATCTACCACCCCTCAAAATTTCAGCTCGATCCGACCGTCCAAACTCCGGGAACCTTCCGATTAGTGCATCACTTTTCAGATCTGTTTTCTGCGCGAAAACGACTCCGACCCGAGTTCGTCTTTCTTATGAACGGGATTTCGGACATCCTTTTTGAAGGAAGTTTTGTACGGGGTATTGTGTTTTGTTCCAACATCCCACTAACTTTAAAATCTTTTGAACATGATCTTCAACATCATGCTGGTGTCAAACCAGACTGGCAATATTGCTCCACGGCTGCCGACCTGCGCTAGACACGTCGTCACTTTGTTAAGCCGAACTCAACTTCTTCGGATCATCATCTCGACAAGCCGAACAAGAGTCCGGCATTGCGAAGGATCAATCATCACCAACATCGCCGCCCCACGGATTACGGGCGGGCATACCGCATCGCCGCACGGTCGCTTCATCAAGCCGGCATCGACCACGTCACGACCTGCATCGGCAGGGCCGCACTATTGCTTCTTCAAGCTGGTGTCCATCACGCCGACCTACCTCGACATCTCGGCTGGACCGGGGGCTTCGCCATCTCTTCATCAACCTACTCCGGACACTTCGGCGTCACTAGCCGACCAGGCATGGGTGCGCGGATCAAGTCCCAATTTTGGGAATCACCTTCCTTCGGATTGCTGCAACAAATAAACCAGGTGCTATTAATCCTAGTATTTCTTTTTGCTTGTTTGGGTTAATTTTTCCCAAGGAATTATCACTCTGGTTTGTCCATCATATGTACACAGGTCTATCAAATGGTGGCCGCATTATCAACGGTCGCATGATGGTTCGGTCAGTTTCCGTACATAGTCCGGCGAACGCCGCGTCCGGAACTCGAACCGACCTGTGAATTCAGGCCTTGCCATGCCTTTACCGCATCACGCCGCCGCCCTGCATGGACATTGATTTCGGTGCCAGGCCATATTTCTTTTATTACTCACTTTGCATAAATTATTTATTATGCCACGATTTTTTTTATCACTATTATCTCTGGTTTGCACTATTTTTTGTGCACAGGAAAATGATCCAGCCGGACTATATCCTTTGACGTCACCTCGGCTGGACGGGGGGCTTCGTCAACACTTCATTACCCCATGCCAGGGACTTCGGCATCACTCTGCCGTCCTGCATTGACCGTGCTATGTCACCACTTCACAGTGCCGAGCTCTTTGCTTCGCCACCTCGGGACCGGCTTGGGGGATGGAACCTTGTCCCGCATCAAGCTCGGACCGCATCGTCAATACCGAACACATTAACCAGCTAAGTTGCCTCCATGCTCAAATTTTTAAATTTCTAACTTGTGTTCGGTTCGACCAAGCATTATACTTTTTTGGAAAAAAGTTGCTTGTAAAAATTTTCCTTGTCGAAACTTTGTTCAACACACTTGACGCGCTACCCGCGCCATTATACTCGGGGCTTCTTTAATGAAGCTTATTAATCTGGGCTTTATGCCCAACACATGTGTCACACTTCCGCATGTACCTTTTATTCACCATTATATGCATCGATATGACTTAAGTTTTGGCCAAGCTGGGTTGCACGGCTCTGTGCTTATCCCCACGCTCCCGATTGTTCGCTAGGTGGTAAAGGAGCACCTCTGCGATTGTTACTGCTGGTCAGCGGATGTGTACCTCAGACTGGGTGAAGCCGAAAGCTAGCGTTCTTAAGGGAATACTCGGTCGGTGAACTAAAAGATGATTTTTAATTATTTACCCATCTGCCCCCAGATGATTTTCTGCTTTCATAGCAGCTTTGACATGCACTTTAGGGCATGCATCCCAATAAAGGAACCCTTAACGGAACTATTCTCCCTGGAAGATGTTTCTTACTACCCATTTAATATAACATAACTAGTTGGGCACTTGTATGATACAACACAAATGACCCCTACGCCTTGTCTCCATGCATACCACGGTTCTTATATAACCACGAAGGTATTCGGACACACTCCGGACTATTGGGTCCCGAGGTCGGCTTAAAAGGTCCGCTATGACAAACGATCTACAATCCGCTAGAAGGCATTCTACATGTCACCTTACATTATCAACTTTTACCCAAGTCACTTGGGGGCTCTTAAATTTATATGAGCCGTTTTATGATAAGTGTTTTTCTTCTTAATCGTTGCAAAGTTTTTATTATTATTTATCACTCCTTCGACACAAGTGTGCGGTCACTAGCCGGGGAGCCTAATTCCTCTCTCAAAGAAGCCGTAGGCTGACCCGCTTGAAGTTTTGAGATAGGACGTGTCATGTTAAAGCACGACAGAAGCACCTTTTTTTCTAAAGTTCAATTTTCGGATTGGCACCGAACACTTGATCTAGTTCGGACATTAATCTTTTGAATAAGTTTTTTGGCTTTTCGAGCCCATGGCACTTTTTCAACTATTTGTGTGTTTTCAGCACAAGTCTCGCAGTGCAACGCCTGACACCTTTTGAGATTCGGCAAAAACATTCTCGGATATTGCTATATATGCATCAGTTTCGAATTGTGTCTTTGGTCAATAGTTGGGTTGCCCGGCTCCCGAGCTTGCCTCCTACGTTCCGCTTTGTTCGGCTAGGTGTGCAAAGGGAGAACCACTGCGATTGTGCTTCCAGCTCGCATGGTCAAGCACCTCAGTGGAGAAAGCCGAAAACGGACTGTCACAATAAGTGTAAACTGGTCAGCGATCCGATGACTATATTAAATGACGGGCCATTTATAAAATTGGCAAGTGTTTCCGCTTGACCTCGATCGTCGCCGAACACTACCGGGGCTAGTAATCGGCCTCCCGAACTAAATCCTCAATATTTTGCTCTTACATTGAGCTGAGGTTTCATGATCATGCTTAGCATGACAACCCAAAGAAAGGAACCAATAGCGGGACTATTTTCTTTGGAAGACATTTCTTCTGTTAAACAGTAATATAACATATCTCTCTGCGTACCTTTGCTTATAAAACCGTATGGCCAGATTGCCTTGTTTGTCGTAAATCTTTGCCCTCATAAAGGCTTTATAAAGTAGGACAAACACTCCTCTGCCATGGCCGAGGAGGTTGAAGCCGATGGTCGGTCAACAAAGTTTTGTACAATACGGATCCGAGCATTAATGACATAAAGTACTGGGATACATTGAGTCATTACACATAATTTGTGATTTTACTATGGATATCGATCCTTAATTCGGCCACCCGTGCCCGCATTAAGGCTCGGGGGCTACTGGGCTTCGGGATTATTATTTACAACTATTAAAGGGGTACAGATCAGTGTCTCGGGGGCTACTGCATTGCCTGTCCAATGCAGAAAATTTTAAGTGTAATACAGTCTCCGAGGAGATTTTGATCCTCAGGTTGGTCGGCCGCACCCAACCTGAGTCTTGAGGACTGAGCACGCCGCTTTTTGTGTCCCGAAGTATTCTGCCGAGCTAGGACTTGATCCTCAGACCGATTTTTGCAAATCAACCTGAGTCTCAGCGGCTACGGGGATCAGCGGTATTATGTCATCCTTCATGTGCATCTCGGGTTTTAGACCGATACACACCTTGAGGGCTACTGGCTATATATCTCGTCAGAGAATAAATTGCATCAATAAAAAATATTGACCAAAAATCAGCCCACATTCGGGGTGGTGCACCACCTCAGAAGCAGTCCGGCGTAAAGCTCGGGCGCTAGTGGCTGGCTCCATAGATGAAGAACAGTTCGGAAGAATCGAGGAGCGTCCCTAACTTGAATACCGGTTCAGGGGGCTACTGACGGTGTCCTGGACTAGGGGGTACTCACCACGTCGTCCCCCAATCAGTTAGATTGGGCCGAGGACCTCCAGGGCCGCATACTCATGGGCCAGTCCGGACAGTTGCCGCATACAAGGAAGATTCCACAAGACTTGGCGATCAAGACAAGGACTCCTCCCCACCGGCGTATTCGGCTAGGACTCTTGTTATCCTAGGCCTCTGGTGCATTATATAAACCGAGGCCAGGCTAGTCGATAGACAATCTCATATAGACAACAATCATACCATAGGCTAGCTTCTAGGGTTTAGCCTCTTTGATCTCGTGGTAGATCTACTCTTGTAAACATCCACAATATCAATATCAATCGAGCAGGACGTAGGGTTTTACCTCCATCAAGAGGGCCCGAACCTGGGTAAAACATCGTGTCCCTTGTCTCTTGTTACCATCCGCCTAGACGCACAGTTCGGGACCCCCTACCCGAGATCCGCCGGTTTTGACACCGACAAGGGGGTTACTATAACGCCCACATAAAGTGCTATGATGACCATAAAAGCTACTTAATGACCGACCGTTTGTGTGCAGACTGGCTTTAGATCTCCTGGCGGTCGAGTGGTTGGCTTCATGGTCGAGTGTCTTCCAGTTGGTCGAGTGGAACCCTTCCAGGTCGACTGAAAGGTAGTTTCTTCTAGAGATGTCCTTGGGGAGGGTATCTCGGACAGGTCCATGACCCTACCCTAGGTATATGACTTCATCACTCACTACTAATTACAAATCATCGCTAATTAAAATTGGCTTTGATATACCTTGGGATCCGGGTGGATTCACTACTTGAGCACTATATGCCTAGCTTAATGGCTTTAAAGAAAGCGCTGTCAGGGAGACAACCCGGAAGTTTTAGAGATTCATTTATTTCTGTTGAGTGCTTTCATATAGTTTAAAAACAACAAAAATAAAGAGGGGAACCCAAAACTTTTTCAAAAAGGAAAGTGAAAGTGAGAAAGACAAGCATTGTTGAAGTGGGAGAGCTCCTTGAACTTTGTTCATGCTCACGGCAACTTTGTGAATCTTGATTACAGAAACTTTTCAACAAAAATAATTATCCCCTTGTACAATTCCATTGTATTATAAAAATAATGTGCCAAGGTTTGCCTTTAGGATGTTTACAATGCTTGTTGGTTTGTACGGTGCAGGACAGAAACTTTGGCTGTAGTGCGTGAATTTTAATTTTTTTATTGGAACATCAAATGGTTCTGATTATTTTTGCACTGTCTTGATGTACAAATTTTTTATTTTTCCTAATGTTGGTAGAATTTTTCAAGTATCAGAAGTATGGTGAATGTTCAGATTGCTACAGACTGTTCTGTTTTAGACAGATTCTGTTTTTGATGCATAGTTTGCTTGTTTTGATGAAACTATCAATTTATATTAGTGGATTAAGCCATGAAAAAGTTGTATTACAGTAGACACAATGCAAAAATAAAATATGAATTGGTTTGCAACAGGACTTAGAGTGGTGATTTGCTTTATTATACTAACGGATCTTACCGAGTTTTCTGTTGAAGTTTTGTGTGGATGTAGTGTCTAATTGATGATGTTTTGATGTGAGAAGAAGGAAGAGAGGCAAGAGCTCAAGCTTGGGGATGCCTGAGGCACCCCAAGTAAATATTCATGGAGACTCGTTGTCTAAGCTTGGGGATGCTGGAAGGCATCCCCTCTTTCTTCAACAAATATCGGTATGTTTTCGGATTCGTTTCGTTCATGTGATATGTGCAAATCTTGGAGCGTCTTTTGCATTTAGTTTTCATTTTTCTTTTATGCACCATGCTGGTATGAGATGGTCCTTGGTTGATTTATAGAATGCTCTATGCGCTTCACTTATATCTTTTGAGTATGGCTTTATAGAATGCTTCATGTGCTTCACTTATATCATATGAAGTTTGGATTGCCTATTTCTCTTTACATAGACAACCGTCATTTGTAGAATGCTCTTTTGCTTCACTTATATTTGTTAGAGCACGGGCATATCTTTTGTAGAAATAATTAAACTCTCTTGCTTCACTTATATCTATTTAGAGAGATGACAGGAACTGGTCATTCACATGGTTAGTCATAAAATCCTACATAAACTTGTAGATCGCTGAATATGATATGTTTGATTCCTTGCAATAGTTTTGCGATATAAAGATGGTGATATTAGAGTCATGCTAGTTGAGTAATTGTGAAATTGAGAAATACTTGTGTTGAGGTTTGCAAGTCTCGTAGCATGCACGTATGGTGAACCGTTATGTAACGAAGTCGGAGCATGAGGTGTTTATTGATTGTCTTCCTTATGAGTGGCGGTCGGTGACGAGCGATGGTCTTTTCCTACCAATCTATCCCCCTAGGAGCATGCGCGTAGTACTTTGTTTCAATGACTAATAGATTTTTGCAATAAGTATGTGAGTTCTTTATGACTAATGTTGAGTCCATGGATTATATGCACTCTCACCCTTCCATCATTGCTAGCCTCTTCGGTATCATGCATTGCCCTTTCTCACCTCGAGAGTTGGTGCAAACTTCGCCGGTGCATCCAAACCCCGTGATACGATACGCTCTATCACACATAAGCCTCATTATATCTTCCTCAAAACAGCCACCATACCTACCTATCATGGCATTTCCATAGCCATTCCGAGATATATTGCCATGCAACTTCCATCATCATCATATACATGACTTGACCATTCATTGTCATATTGATTTGCATGATCGTAAGATAGCTAGCATGATGTTTTCATGGCTTGTCCGTTTTTTGATGTCATTGCTACGCTAGATCATTGCACATCCCGGTACACCGCCGGAGGCATTCATATAGAGTCATATCTTTGTTCTAGATATTGAGTTGTAATATTGAGTTGTAAGTAAATAAAAGTGTGATGGTCATCATTATTAGAGCATTGCCCCAGTGAGGAAAGGATGATGGAGACTATGACTCCCCCACAAGTCGGGATGAGACTCCGGACGAGAAAAAAAAAGAGAAAGGCCAAAAAAAAGAGAAGGCCCAAAAAAACAAAAAAAATGAGAGAAAAAGATAGAAGGTGCAATGTTACTATCCTTTTACCACACTTGTGCTTCAAAGTAGCACCATGTTCTTCATATAGAGAGTCTCTTGAGTTATCACTTTCATATACTAGTGGGAATTTTCATTATAGAACTTGGCTTGTATATTCCGACGATGGGCTTCCTCAAATGCCCTAGGTCTTCATGAGCAAGCAAGTTGGATGCACACCCACTTAGTTTCAGTTTGAGCTTGCATACACTTATAGCTCTAGTGCATCCGTTGCATGGCAATCCCTACTCCTCGCATTGACATCAATTGATGGGCATCTAAATAGCCCGTTGATTAGCCGCGTCGATGTGAGACTTTCTCCTTTTTTGTCTTCTCCACATAACCTCCATCATTATATTCTATTCCACCTATAGTGCTATATCCATGGCTCACGCTCATGTATTGCGTGAAAGTTGAAAAGGTTTGAGAACGTCAAAAGTATGAAACAATTGCTTGGCTTATCATCGGGGTTGTGCATGATGTGAATGCTTTGTGTGGTGAAGATGGAGCATAGCCAGACTATATGATTTTGTAGGGATGAGCTTTCTTTGGCTATGTTATTTCAATAAGACATAATTACTTGGTTGGTATGCTTGAAGTATTATTGTTTTTATGTCAAATGATAGACTATTGCTTTGAATAACTCGTGTCTTAATATTCATGCCATGATTAGACATATGATCAAGATTATGCTAGGTAGCATTCCACATCAAAAACTATTCTTTTTTTTATGATTTACCTACTCGAGGACGAGCAGGAATTAAGCTTGGGGATGCTGATACGTCTCCGTCGTATCTATAATTTTTGATTGTTCCATGCCAATATTATTCAACTTTCATATACTTTTTGGCAACTTTTTATTTTATTTTTGGGACTAACATATTGATCCAAAGGCTCAAATGTCGGTTCCATGCTCTGTTGCATGTTGTATGTTTCGCAGAATATCCATATCAAACGGAGTCCAAACGGGATAAAAACGGACGGAGCTTATTTTTGGAAAATATGGAAAATTCCGGAAGAAAAATCCATGCGAGACGGTGCCCGAGGTGGTCACGAGGTAGGGGTGCGCCGACCCCGGGCGCGCTTCTACCCTCGTGAGCCCACCGTAAGGCAGTTGATGCTCTTCTTTTGCCGCAAGAAAGCTAATATTCAGAAAAAAATCACGACGAAGGTTTCAGGCCAATCGGAGTTGCGGATCTCCATATATACGCGAAACGGTGAAACAGAGCTGTAATGTAACGCAGAAACAGAGAGATAGATCCAATCTTGGAGGGGCTCGCCCTCCCAAGCCATGGGAGCCAAGGACCGAGGGGAAACCTCCTCCCATCTAGGGAGAAGGTCAAGGAAGAAGAAGGAGGGGGGGCTCTCTCCCCTCGCTTCCGTGGCGCCGAACGCGCGGGGCCATCATCATCACCGCGATCTTCACCAACACCTCCGTCATCTTCACCAACATCTCCATCACCTTCCTATCTATACAGTTGTCCACTCTCCCGCAACCCGCTGTACCCTCTACTTGAACATGGTGCTTTATGCTTCATATTATTATCCAATGATGTGTTGCCATCCTATGATGTCTGAGTAGATTTTCGTTGTCCTATTGGTGGTTGATGAATTACTATGATTGATTTAATTTTCTTATGGTTATGTTGCTGTCCGTTGGTGCCCATCATATGAGCGCGCGCGTGGATCACACCATAGGGTTAGTTGTATGTTGATAGGACTATGTATTGGAGGGCAAGAGTGACAGAAGCTTCAACCTAGCATAGAAATTGATGCATACGGGAATGAAGGGGGGCCAATATATCTTAATGCTATGGTTGGGTTTTACCTTAATGAACGTTAGTAGTTGCGGATGCTTGCTAATAGTTCCAATCATAAGTGCATAGAATTCCAAGTAAGGGATGACATGCTAGCAGTGGCATCTCCCACATAATACTTGCTATCGGTCTAGTAAAGTAGTAAATTGCTTAAGGGACAATTTCGCCACACCTACCATCACTTTTCCACACTCGCTACATTTACTTTAGTTGTGCCTTTATCTTAGCAGCCCCTAATTTTATTTTCGTGCTCTTTACTTTCTTGCTAGCTTATCCGAAAACACATACAAAGTACTTCTAGTTTTATACTTGTTCTAGGTAAAGTAAACGTTAAGCGTGCGTAGAGTTGTATTGGTGGTCGATAGAACTTGAGGGAATATTTGTTCTACCTTTAGCTCCTCGTTGGGTTCGACACTCTTACTTATTGAAAACTGTTGTGATCCCCTATACTTCTGGGTTATCAGCGTGCACCGAGCCACCGCATCTCGCTGCCGCCCTCCCCCGCACCCGTTCTGATCCTTGGCCATTCGCCGCCAACGCGCCCGACCCCTCCCTCGTCGCAGAGCCGTCCTGGCCCCTCCTAGCGCCTACAGCACCACCACCGCAAGCCGCCACTGCCGCCCGGCCGGCCCCTGCCATGGACGGCGCCGCCCAAGCCATACGCGTGCAGCAGCTGTCCTCTGGAGCAGCTCAAGCTCATCCACGAGCCATCTGCTAGTGCCCATCGCCGCCACGTCGCCCTGCAAGCTACAGAACGGCTGTTCGCCGTTCTTATCCACGGCCGCCGTCGGTACCGACCTTGGCCGCCTATAAATAGGGACCCCCGAGCCTCTCCAAACCCCCAGGAAACCTCAAGCCGCCCCTCTGATGCTCCCCTAGCCAGCCATCAACGGGGGGAGGCCTTCTTCCTCGTCTCCGGCCAGTTCGGCTGCCGCCACACTCTGGTGCCATGCGTCGCGAGCAGAGCCTCCCCCATCCTTCCAGCGCCACCGTTCGACTCCCCATGGCCTTGTGGAGCTTCCCGACCTCTCAGCTTCGACGGGGAGCCACCGTAGCCCAAACCCCCAATCCTCCCGAAGCCACCGTTCGCCGCAGAGCTCGCCACCGGCGACTCCCTCCGCCCCCGCCAGCCGTTCGACCACCGGGAGGACCGCCCTGGACCAGCAGATCCATCCCTGCCCTTGGAACCCTGCGGGGAGCCGCCGTTCATCGACGGCGATCGTCGGAGCCCCGCCTCCGCTCGGGCAGAGGAGAAAGGAGGGGAGGCGACTGGTCAAACCTGACCAGTGGGCCCAAGGGACCCACTGTCAGTGACCCTGAGCCGGTCCACGCTAGCATAAGTGAAAGCGTAAAGCCCAGAGTACGCTTCCCACCTTCAAACGTTTTTTTTTCTGTTTCTTTTATTTATTTATTTTAAAACAAAATTTTGACTAAACTTTGACTGGCTATAACTTTTTAAATATAAGTCCAAATGATTTGATTCTTTTTCTGTTGTTTCTCAAATTTTGTCTAGTTTATTTTCATATTTATTTGAAATTTTTGCAAACAACTTTTTTGTACTGTTTTGAAACTATGTGTTAATTTGAATTTTTTTCAAAATAGTATTGTTGGAGAGAGAAGAAAACTTTCAAAAGTTTTGGAATGCACCCTGCCTCTCCACAACTTGAAGGCAAGCATTCTGAACCCTGGCATAATATTTTTGTGTGTTGTTTGATACGGTTGCAACACCACCTTGACATGGAGGATTCGTTATTTTATGTGATGATATGATCATACTCATGAGTGCAAATTGAATGTTCCTTGTTGTTGGAATTTGATAAGCTTGTGATAGTAATCACCCTCGTATGCCTTTGATGCCTATCGGAAGGAATCCAGGAAAGCCTCTGTCTTGGGTTGACACGAGCTTGTCTCCAGTCTTCGTCGAGACGGTTGGGTCCGGTATGGCATAGTGAGGTATGATGAGTGGTGATTCTGTCTGTTGGTTGAAACATATTTGTTGTGCTAATCATGTAGGGAATACTTAAACCTCCTGAGTCGGCTGTAGATCGAGTCTTGTTCCAGTAACCCCCATACTTGTTTCGTGCTACCACTTGTCCCTGCCATAGGTGGGGTACGGTTCAGTAAGTTGTCAGCCCCTTCCTAGCACACACCGTACAGAGAGGCCATGGTGGAAGATGCCGGCTGCATCCGGTAGGCATGCCACCTGGTCCGGGGGCATGGGTGTTTTCGGTTGTAGCCGAGGGGGTAGCTCCCCTAGTTTGCGCGCGTTATAAATTTTGTGATCCCATGCTAATCGAGGTTGTAGCCTCCCCACTTAGAGTTTTGCTTAACGAGTGTCGTGGGTGATTCCAGACAACGGTAAGTCAGGCTGGTGTGTGCGGTCAGGTGTGTTTTCAATTAAAAGACCGTAGACGGAATTAGTCCCGATGGACTAACGGAATCCGTTAATCGTGGGTAAAGAGTACATCCTCTGTAGAGATTACATCTATTCGAATAGCCGTGTCCATGGTTAAGGACTACAGTCTGGGATGGATCAAGTGTCGGTCTTAGTGTCGGTCTTTGGAGGAAAAACTACTAGACCAGAACATTGATTATGACCTGTGACATATGATGATTATGATAATTATTATTGTGGACTAACCATTTACATTACTTGAATTATTGGGTATCCCTGGGACGGTTCTACCTCTTGGATATTCACTTTGAATATTCATTTATAAGCCCTTTATGTGGTGTCGCTCAGACGCCCGACTGTGGAATGCTCGTTAATTATATTACTTATAAGCCCTTTATGTGGTGTCGGTCAGACGCCCGACTGTGGCATGCTCGTTAATTATATTATTTATAAGCCCTTTATGTGGTGTCATACTGACGCCCGACTGTGGCATGCTTGTTATCTCTTTTATTTATAAGCCCTTTATGTGTTGTCGCTCATACGCCCGACTGAGGCATGCTCTATATTATTATCCTTTCGAGGCGTCGCTTCAGACACCCGATCGGTGCATTCTATTTCTACTCCCGTATTGCATATTCATGTTGTATATGAATAAACTGCTTGCGTGCATCATAGATTTTTATTTCGTGACTGAGGTTGTGTTCATGAAATATTTCAGAGCATGATTATCGTTCATTATGTTATATCTGTGTTCATAATGTTTGCGAGTACATTCAGAGTACTCACTGGCTTGTCCCTGGCTATTGTCTTGGCCAGATTTCTTGCATGGAGAGGAGTGTTGTGATGACAGCCCCGGAACCTACGCAATGGTGATAGCAGTCTCGCGAAGATAGGAGTTATCCAGGTCTGCTGTTCCTGTGGGAAATGGAGTCCCATAGACGCAGATGAACCAAAAACCGCTTCCGCCATCAGCCACTAGAAACCAATTGTTGTACTCATAGGCCAGAATGGTCTTGTACTACACGTTTTGTATTTTGCTTGGAGATTTCTGTATCAAGTTGGTGCCTCATCAGCTAACAGTAATCCTGGGGCTGGTGAGCACAAGGGCCATTTTCTGGGAAATTGATATCCCGAAAATCCGGTCGCTACAAAACTCCCATGTTTTGAAGACTTCCATAAAAATCGCCTATTCACCCACCCCCCTCTAGTCGATAACTAGCCCTTTCACGGGGCCCCTGTCCCCCTTCCGCCCAGAGGTGGCTGGCGCGGGCCGGTTCCTCGGCGAGACTCGAGCTGCTGCGTGTGCTTGGGGCGGCGCGGCTGGCCGGCGGGGCGGTGCACGAAGGTGCGGGTGCGGATCCGGTGGTAGGATGCGAAGGTGGAGGTGTGGCGAGCGCACGAGGATGCGTGCAGCTGGGTGCGAGCAGGCATGCGGTGGACGCACGAGGCGTGCGGCTGGGCACGGTGTGTTGCTCGCCTTACCACCGGCGCGGATCTTTCGGGCGGCGGCCAGTGGTCTTAGCATGGTGGCCCACCAGGCAGGCATGGATGTGATACGTCTCCAACGTATCTATTTTTCCAAACCCTTTTGCCCTTGTTTTGGACATTAATTTGCATGACTTGAATGAACTAACCCGGACTGACGTTGTTTTCACCAGAACTGTCGTGGTGTTATTTTTGTGCAGAAATAAAAGTTCTCGGAATGACCTGAAACTTCACATAGTCACTTTTTGGAATTAATAAAAAATACTAGCGAAAGAATCAGCTGAAGGGCGCCCACACCCTGGCCGCGGGGGTGGGGCCGCGCCCTACCCCCCTGGGCGCGCCCCTGCCTCGTGGATCCCCTAGACCTCCACCGACATCAACTCCAATGTTCGGGGAGAAAAAATCAGAGAGAAGGATTCATCGCGTTTTACGATACGGAGCCGCCGCCAAGCCCTGTTCTTCCTCGGGAGGGCTGATTTGGAGTCCGTTCGGGGCTCCGGAGAGGGGAATCCGTCGCCATCGTCATCATCAACCATCCTCCATCACCAAGTTCATGATGCTCAC
Organism: Aegilops longissima; assembly: GCA_021605205.1. NCBI lineage: Eukaryota > Viridiplantae > Streptophyta > Magnoliopsida > Poales > Poaceae > Aegilops > Aegilops longissima. Next base: position 46,808,249 of record CM038681.1, on the reverse strand, counting down.
CGCCGTGCGTGAGTAATCCCATCGTAGGCTTGCTGGACGGTGATGGCTTGGATGGGATTTACTATGTAATCGAGTTAGTTTTGTTAGGGTTTGATCCCTAGTATCCACCATGTTTTAAGATTGATGTTGCTATGACTTTGTCATGCTTAATGCTTGTCACTAAGGCCCGAGTGCCATGATTTAAGATCTGAACCTTTTATGTTTTCATGAATATAGGAGTGTTCTTGATCCTATCTTGCAGGTTATAGTCACCTACTATGTGTTATGATCCGGCAACCCCGAAGTGACAATAATCGAGACCACTCCCGGTGATGACCGTAGTTTGAGGAGTTCATGTATTCACTAAGTGCTAATGCTTTGGCCCGGTACTCTATTAAAAGGAGGCCTTAATATCCCTTAGTTTCCATTACGACCCCACTGCCACGGGAGGGTAGGACAAAAGATGTCATGCAAGTTCTTTTCCATAAGCATGTATGACTATATTCGGAATACATGTCTACATTATATTGATGAACTGGAGCTAGTTCTGTGTCGCCCTATGTTATAACTGTTGCATGATGAATGTCATCCGACATAATTATCCATCATTGATCCATTGCCTACGAGCTCGTTTCATATTGATCTTTGCTAAGTTACTTTTACGTTGCCACTGTTACGATTTCTACAAAACTGCTACTCTTACTTTTGCCACTATTGTCGTTACTTCCATACTACTTTGCTACTAAATACTTTGCTGCAGATATTAAGTTATCCAGGTATGGTTGCATTGACAACTCAGCTGCTAATACTTGAGAATATTCTTTGGCTCCCCTTGTGTCGAATCAATAAATTTGGATTTAATACTCTACCCTCGAAAACTCTTGCGATCCCCTATACATGTGGGTTATCAAGACCTTTTTCTGGCGCCGTTGCCGGGGAGCATAGCTCTATTCTCTGAGTCACCTGGTGTTACGTCTTGAGTTTGCGTTGGTTTTCCTTGAAGAGGAAAGGGTGATGCAGCAATAGTAGCGTAAGTATTTCCCTCGGTTTTTTAGAACCAAGGTATCCATCCAGTAGGAGGCTCCTCAAAAGCCCCACGCACCTACACAAACAAACAAAGAACTCACAACCAACGCAATAAAGGGGTTGTCAATCCCTTCACGGCCACTTGCGAAAGTGAGATCTCATAGAGGTAGTATGATAAGATAAATATATTTTTGGTATTTTATAATATAGATTGGAAAAGTAAAGATGCAAATAAAAGTAGATTGAAAGCTTATATGATAAAAGATAGACCCCGGGGCCATAGGTTTCACTAGTGACTTCTCTCAAGATAGCATAAGTATTACGGTGGGTGAACAAATTACTGTCGAGCAATTGATAGAAAAGCGAATAATTATGAGATTATCTAGGAATGATCATGTATATAGGCATCACGTCCGTGACAAGTAGGCCGACTCATGCCTGCATCTACTACTATTACTCCACACATCGGCCGCTATCCAGCATGCATCTAGAGTATTAAGTTCATAAGAACAGAGTAACACATAAAAAAGATGACATGATGTAGAGGGACAAACTCATGCAATATGATATAAACCCCATCTTTTTATCCTCGATGGCAACAATACAATACGTGCCTTGCTGCCCCTATTGTCACTGGGAAAGGACACCGCAAGATTGAACCCAAAGCTAAGCACTTATCCCATTGCAAGAAAGATCAATCTAGTAGGCCAAACCAAATTGATAATTCGAAGAGACTTGCAAAGATAACTTAATCACACATAAAATAATTCAGAGGAGATTCAAATATTTCTCATAGATAAACTTGATCATAAACCCACAATTCATCGGATCTTGACAAACACACCGCAAAAAGAGTTACATCGAATATATTTCCAAGAAGATCAAGGACAACATGGTATTGAGATCCAAAAAGATAGAAGAAGCCATCTAGCTAATAACTATGGACCCGAAGGTCTGTGGTAAACTACTCACAACTCATCGGAAGGGCCATGGTGTTGATGTACAAGCCCTCCGTGGTCGATTCCCCCTCCGGCGGAGCGCCGGCGAAGGCTCCAATATGGGATCTCGCGGATACAGAAGGTTACGATGGCGGAAATAGTTTTTCGTTGTCGCCTTTGATGTTTTCGGGGTACGTGGGTATATATAGGAGGAAGAAGTAGGTCGATGGACGCCCGAGGGGCCCACGAGATAGGGGAGTGTGCCCAGTAGGGGGGGCACGCCCTCCACCCTCGTGGCCGCCTCGGCAGCTTCTTGACTTGCACCCCAAGTCCTCTGGATCACGTGGGCGCGCCCTCCACCCTCGTGGCCGCCTCGGCAGCTTCTTGACTTGCACCCCAAGTCCTTTGGATCACGTTCGTTCCAAAAACCACGCTCCCGAAGGTTTCATTCCGTTTGGACTCCGTTTGATATTCCTTTTCTTCAAAACACTGAAATAGGCAAAAAAACAGCAATACGGGCTGAGCCTCCGGTTAGTAGGTTAGTCCCAAAAATGATATAAATGTGTAAAGTAAAGCCCATAAACATCCAAAACGGGTAATATAATAGCCTGGAACAATAAACAATTATAGATACGTTGGAGACGTATCAAGCATCCCCAAGCTTAATTCCTGCTCGTCCTCGAGTAGGTAAATGATAAAAACAGAATTTTTGATGTGGAATGCTACCTAGCATATTTCTCAATGTAATTTCCTTTATTGTGGCATGAATGTTCAAATCCAAATGATTCAAAATAAAAGTTCATATTGACATAAGAAATAGTAATACTTCAAGCATACTTAATCAAAGTAATCATGTCTTCTCAAAATAACATGGCTAAAGAAAGTTATCCCTACAAAATCATATAGTCTGGGTGTTGCTCTATCTTCATCACACAAAGTATTCAATCATGCACAACCCCGATGACAAGCCAAGCAATTGTTTCATACTTTAGTAATCTCAAACGTTTTCAATTTTCACGCAATACATGAGCGTGAGCCATGGACATAGCACTATATGTGAAATAGAATGGTGGTTGTGGAGAAGACAAAAAGGGAGAAGATAGTCTCACATCAACTAGGCGTATCAACGGGCTATGGAGATGCCCATTAATAGATATCAATGTGAGTGAGTAGGGATTGCCATGCAACGGATGCACTAGAGCTATAAATGTATGAAAGCTCAACAAAAGAAACTAATTGGGTGTGCATCCAACTCGCTTGCTCACAAAGACCTAGGGCATTTTGAGGAAGCCCATCATTGGAATATACAAGCCAAGTTCTATAATGAAAAATTCCCACTAGTATATGAAAGTGACAACATAGGAGACTCTCTATCATGAAGATCATGGTGCTACTTTGAAGCACAAGTGTGGTAAAAAGTATAGTAGCATTGTCCCTTCTCTCTTTTTCTCTCATTTTTTCTCTCATTTTTTCTTTTTTCTTCTTTATTTTCCTTTTTTCCTTTTTTTTATTTTTTTCTTTGGCCTTTCTCTTTTTTTTCTTTTTGGCCTTTCTTTTTTTTTCTCATTTTTTTATAAAGTCCGAAGTCTCATCCCGACTTGTGGCGGAATCATAGTATCCATCATTCTTTCGCACTTGGACAATGCTCTAATAATGAAGATCATCACACTTTTATTTACTTATAACTCAAGAATTACAACTCAAAACTAGAACAAGCTATGACTCTATATGAATGCCTCCGGCGGTGTACCGGGATATGCAATGAATCAAGAGCGACATGTATGAAAATTATGAAGGTGGCTTTGCCACAAATATGATGTCAACTACATGATCATGCAAAGAGTAATATGACAATGATGATGCGTGTCATATAAACGGAACGGTGGAAAGTTGCATGACAATATATCTCGGAATGGCTATGGAAATGCCATAATAGGTAGGTATGGTGGCTGTTTTGAGGATGGTGTATGGTGGGTGTATGGTACCGGCGAAAGTTGCGTGGTACAAGAGAGGCTAGCAATGGTGGAAGGGTGAGAGTGAGTATAATCCATGGACTCAACATTAGTCAAAAGAACTCGTATACTTATTGCAAAAATCTACAAGTCATCAAAAACAAAGTATTACACGCATGCTCCTAGGGGGATAGATTGGTAGGAAAAGTCCATCGCTTGTCCCCGACCACCACTCATAAGGAAGACAATCAGTAAATAAAATTATGCTCCAACTTCATCACAAAGCGGTTCACCATACGTGCATGCTACGGGAATCACAAACTTCAACACAAGCATTCTTTAAATTCATAATCACCCAACTAGCATGAATTCAATATCACTACCTCCATATCTCTAAACAATTATCAAGCATCAAATTGATCATAGCATCCAATTCACTTTCTATGATAGTTTTTATTATACCCAACTTGGATGCCTACCATTCTAGGACCAATTTTATAACCATAGCAAATACCATTCTGTTCTAAGAGACTCTCAAAGTAATATAAGTGAAGCATGAGAGATCAACAATTTCTTCAAAATTAAGCCACCGCGGTGCTCTAAAAGATATAAGTGAAGCACTAGAGCAAAAACTATCTAGCTCAAAAGATATAAGTGAAGCACATAGAGTATTCTAATAAATTTCAATCAAGTGGGCTTCTTCCCAAAATGTGTGTACAGCAAGGATGATTGTGGTAAAATAAAAAGCAAAGACTAATATCATACAAGATGCTCCAAGCAAAACACATATCATGTGGCGAATAAAAATATAGCTCCAAGTAAAGTTACCAATGAACGAAGACGAAGAGGGGATGCCTTCCGGGGGCATCCCCAAGCTTAGGCTTTTGGATATTCTTGAATATCTTGGGGTGCCATGGGCATCCCCAAGCTTAGGCGTTTGCCACTCCTTATTCCATAGTCCATCAAATCTTTACCCAAAACTAGAAAACTTCACAACACAAAACTCAACAGGAAATCTCATAAGCTCTGTTAGTGAAAGAAAGAAAAACCACCACATAAGGTACTCTAATGAACTCATTCATTATTTATATTGGTGTTTTTTTTGCGAGGTTATTTATGTTGGTGTTAAACCTACTGTATTCCAAGTTCTCTATGGTTCATACCACTTAATACTAGCCATAGATGGATCAAAATAAGAAAACAACACACGAAAAACAAAATCTGTAGAAAACAGAACAGTCTGTAGCAATCTGTAACTAACACAAACTTCTGGAACTTCAAAAATCCTACCAAAATAGGAAGTCCTGGGTATTTGTCTATTGATCAGCAGAAAAACGAATCAACGCAAAAGCACGTTTTTGTGATTTAGCAAAACTAATTTTGTGCGTGCATAGTTTCTGTTTTTCAGCAGAATCAAATTAACTATCACCATCGGTTATCCTATAGGTTCTACTGGGCACAAACACTAATTAAAACATGAGAACACATCTAAACAGAAGGTAGATGCAAAATTTATTACTAAACAGAAACAAAAACAAAAAACACAAATAAAATTGGGTTGCCTCCCAACTAGCGCTGTCATTTAACGCCCCTAGCTAGGCATAAAAGCGAGGATAGATCTAAGTAGTGCCATCTTTGGCACTCAATTCATAAATAGCTCGCATGACAGATTCATAAGGTAATTTAATTTTCTTTCTTGGAAAGTTCTCCATGCCTTTCCTCAATGGAAATTGGAATCTAATATTCCCTTCCTTCATATCAATAATCGCGCCAATCGTTCTAAGGAAAGGTCTACCAAGAATAATAGGGCAAGAAAGATTGCAATCTATATCAAGAACGATAAAATCTACGGGCACCAAATTTCTATTTGCAACAATGAGAACATCATTGATCCTTCCCATTGGCTTTTTAATGGTGGAATCCGCAAGGTGCAAATTTAAAGAGCAATCATCAAGATCATGGAAACCTAGAATATCACATAAAGTTTTCGGAATCGTGGAAAAACTAGCACCCAAATCACATAAAGCATAACACTCATGATCTTTAATTTTAATCTTTATAGTAGTTTCCCACTCATCATTAAGTTTTCTAGGTATATAAACTTCCAAATTAAGTTTTTCATCAAAAGATTGCATCAAGGCATCAACAATATGTTTGGTAAAAGCTTTATTTTGACTATAAGCACGAGGAGAATTCACAACGGATTGCAACAAGGAAATACAACCTTCTAAAGAACAATTATCATAATCAAATTCCTTGAAATCCAGGATAGTGGGTTCAATGCTATTTAAAGTCTTGACCTCTCCAATCCCACTTTTACCAAATTTAGCATCAAGATCTAAAAACTCCGAATCATTGGGACGCCTTTTAACTAAAGTTGACTCATCTCCAGTCCCATAATTATTAAGATTCATATTGCAAAGCAAAGATCTAATAGGGGAGACATCAATAACGTTAAGATCTTCATCATTATTTTCATGGAAACTAGAAGAACACGCCTTTACAAAGCAATCTTTCTTAGCACGCAATCTAGCGGTTCTTTGTTTGCACTCATCAATGGAAATTCTCATAGATTTGAGAGACTCATTGATATCATGCTTAGGAGGAGTATATCTAAGTTTCTGAGAATCAACATCAAGCGAAAGTCTATCAACGTTCCTAGCCAAATCATCAACTTTAAGCAATTTTTCTTCAAGCAAGGCATTAAAATTCTTTTGAGAGATCATAAATTCTTTCACACTATTCTCAAAATCAGAGGGCATCTTATTAAAATTACCATAAGAATTATTGTAGGAATTTTCATAATTATTAGAGGAATTACTAGGGAACGGTCTATGATTAAAGTTTCCTCTATAAGCATTGTTTCCAAAACTATTCCTACCAACAAAATTCACATCCATAGATTCATTATTATTCTCAATCAAGTAGACAAAGGCATATCATTGGGATCAATAGGAGCACTCTTAGTAGCAAACAATTTCATAAGTTCATCCATCTTTCCACTCAAAACATTAATTTCTTCTATAGCTTGCACTTATTTAGTAGTAGATCTTTCGGTGTGCCATTGAGAATAATTAGCCATAATATTATCAAGGAGTTTTGTAGCTTCTCCTAAGGTGATTTCCATAAATGTGCCTCCCGCAGCCGAATCTAAAAGATTTCTAGAAGCAAAATTCAATCTGGCATAAAAATTGTGTATGATCATCCATAAATTCAAACCACGAGTAGGGCAATTGCGAATCAACAATTTCATTCTTTCCCAAGATTGGGCAACATGCTCATGATCAAGTTGTTTAAAATTCATAATATCGTTCCTAAGAGAGATGATCTTAGCGGGAGGAAAATACTTAGAGATAAAAGCATCTTTGCACTTATTCCATGAATCAATACTATTCTTAGGCAAAGACGAAAACCAAACTTTAGCACGATCTCTAAGTGAAAACGGGAATAACTTCAATTTAACAATATCATTATCCGTATCTTTCTTCTTTTGCATCTCACACAAATCAACAAAGTTGTTTAGATGGGTAGCGGCATCTTCACTAGGAAGGCCGGCGAATTGATCTTTCATAACAAGATTCAGCAAAGCAGTATTGATTTCACAAGACTCAACATCATTTAGAGGAGCAATCGGAGTACTAAGGAAATCATTATTATTGGTATTGGAGAAATCACACAATTTGGTATTATCTTGTGCCATCGCGACAAGTAATCCAACACACAAGCAAACAGAAAAAGGCAAGCGAAAGAGAGAGAGGAGAAGATTGGGAAAGAGAGGGCGAATAAAACGGCAAGGGTGAAGTGGGGGAGAGGAAAACGAGAGGCAAATAGCAAATAATGTAAATGTGAGGGAGATGAGTTTGTGATGGGTACTTGGTATGTCTTGACTTGAGCGAAGACCTCCCCGGCAACGGCGCCAGAAATTCTTCTTGCTACGTCTTGAGCTTGCGTTGGTTTTCCTTGAAGAGGAAATGGTGATGCAGCAATAGTAGCGTAAGTATTTCCCTCAGTTTTTGAGAACCAAGGTATCAATCCAGTAGGAGGCTCCTCAAAAGTCCCACACACCTACACAAACAAACAAAGAACTCGCAACCAACGCAATAAAGGGGTTGTCAATCCCTTCACGGCCACTTGCGAAAGTGAGATCTGATAGAGATAGTATGATAAGATAAATATATTTTTGGTATTTTATAATATAGATTGGAAAAGTAAAGATGCAAATAAAAGTAGATTGAAAGCTTATATGATAAAAGATAGACCCGGGGGCCATTGGTTTCACTAGTGGCTTCTCTCAAGATAGCATAAGTATTACGGTGGGTGAACAAATTACTGTCGAGCAATTGATAGAAAAGCGAATAATTATGAGATTATCTAGGCATGATCATGTATATAGGCATCACGTCCGTGACAAGTAGACCGACTCATGCCTGCATCTACTACTATTACTCCACACATCGGCCGCTATCCAGCATGCATCTAGAGTATTAAGTTCATAAGAACAGAGTAACACATAAAAAAGATGACATGATGTAGAGGGACAAACTCATGCAATATGATATAAACCCCATCTTTTTATCCTCGATGGCAACAATACAATATGTGCCTTGCTGCCCCTATTGTCACTGGGAAAGGACACCGCAAGATTGAACCCAAAGCTAAGCACTTATCCCATAGCAATAAATATCAATCTAGTAGGCCAAACCAAACTGATAATTCGAAGAGACTTGCAAAGATAACTTAATCACACATAAAATAATTCAGAGGAGATTCAAATATTTCTCATAGATAAACTTGATCATAAACCCACAATTCATCGGATCTCAAGAAACACACCGCAAAAAGAGTTACATCGCATAGATCTCCAAGAAGATCGAGGATAACATGGTATTGAGATCCAAAAAGAGAGAAGACTCCATCTAGCTAATAACTATGGACCCGAAGGTCTGTGGTAAACTACTCACAACTCATCGGAAGGGCTATGGTGTTGATGTAGAAGCCCTCCATGGTCGATTCCCCCTCCGGCGGAGCACCGACGAAGGCTCCAAGATGGGATCTCGCGGATACAGAAGGTTACGGTGGTGGAAATAGTTTTTCGTTGTCGCCTTTGATGTTTTCGGGGTACGTGGGTATATATAGGAGAAAGAAGTAGGTCGGTGGACGCTCGAGGGGCCCACAAGATAGGGGGTGCGCCCAGTAGGGGGGGGGGGCGCCCTCCACCCTCGTGGCCGCCTCGGCAGCTTCTTGACTTGCACTCCAAGTCCTCCGGATCACGTTCGTTCCAAAAATCACGCTCCCGAAGGTTTCATTCCATTTGGACTCCGTTTGATATTCCTTTTCTTCGAAACACTGAAATAGGCACAAAAAAAGCAATACGGGGTGGGCCTCCGGTTAGTAGGTTAGTTCCAAAAATGGTATAAATGTGTAAAGTAAAGCCCATAAACATCCAAAACGGGTAATATAATAGCATGGAACAATCAAAAATTATAGATACGTTGGAGACGTATCTCCATGGATTTATATCTGCTGATCACTAATGAGGAATTTGAAATATCAAGGAACCAAGATTTTTTTCCTCAACTACGAGGGGAGGTAAGGAACTGCCATCTAGCTCTGCACTTGATTCACCTTCTGTTTTCAGTAAACTTGCGACACCTACACCTGCTATTGATTTTGATATGTCGCATGTTATTGATGATGTCACCTTTGTTATGCATGATGCTTATGATGATACGATAATAATGTGCCACTAGGTGAATTTCTTGATGAATAACTTGCTAGGGTTAGAGAGAATGAAATTACTGAAACTGATGATATTAATGAAAGTGATGATGAAGATTCTCCCCCTAGATATGAATTGGCTGTTGTACCCGAGGGTTATGTTATGGATGAAGAAACTGCTAGAGACTTCTTTGCTTGCAATGATAGATATGATCTTAAGTAACTGTTAGCTAAGATGAAAGAAAAATCTTTGAATGCTAGAATGAAATATGACCCTGCTTTTGCTACTTCACCTATCTGTGTTACTGATAAGGATTATGAATTCTCTATCCATCCTGAGTTAGTTACTTTGGTTGAATCTGATCCTTTCTATGGCTATGAATCTGAAACTGTTGTGTCACATCTTACTAAATTGAATGATATAGCCACCCTATTTCCTCATGAGGAAAAAATTCGCTATTACTATATTTCTTAAATTGTTTCCTTTCTCATTAAAGGGTGATGCTAAGATATTGTTTAATTCTCTTGCTCCTGGTTGTGTGCGTAGTCCCCAGGATTTTATTACTTCTCTGCAAAATATTTTCCTGCTCATAAGAAACAAGCTGCCTTGCGGGAAATGTTTAATTTTGTGCAAATTGAAGAAGAGAGTCTCCCACAAGCTTGGGGGGGGGGGGTTCTCCAATTACTTAATGCTTTGCCTGATCATCCTCTCAAGAAAAATGAAATACTTGATATCTTTTATAATGGACTAATCGATGCTTCCAGAGACCACCTAGATAGTTGTGTTGGTTGTGTTTTCAGGGAAAGAATTGTTGAGCAAGTTGAACTGCTATTGAATAATATATTGAGTAATGATAATGATTGTACACTTCCTGAACCAACTCCTAAGCCAACTCCAAATAAAAGGGGTATTCTATTTCTCAGTCCTGAAGATATGCAAGAGGCAAAGAAATCTCTGAAAGAAAAAAGTATTAAAGCTGAAGATGTTAACAATTTACCACCTATTGAAGAGATACATGGTCTTCATAACCCTACACATGTAGTAAAGGTAAATTCTCTCTATAGATTTGATAAGGGTGAAATCCCATCTACTAAGTTTTCTAGTGACTTCTTGGATGAGTTTGATAATTTTATTGTGAAACAAGAAGACTTCAATGCTTATTTTGGCAGACAATTGAAACATAATGCTTATATTGTTGAACACTAGAGTGATTATATGTCTAGAGTTAAAAGTGATCTTAAACTTATTAGTAAACATGCTTCCATGGTTATGACTCAAGTAGAACAAGTACTTAATGCACAAGATGATTTGCTCAATGAGTTGAATAATAAGAATAATGATAATGTTGTTAGAGTTATGACTAGAGGTGGTAAAATGACCCAGGAACCTTTGTATCTTGAGGACCATCCTAAGAGAGTTGAGAAAGATTCTCAGAGAATAAATACTGATGCATCTAGTCCTTCTAAGAAAAAGAAAAAGAATAATGATAGGACTTTGCATGCTTCTAGTGAACCCGTCATTTACACACCTGAGAATCCCACTGATATTTCTATTTCTGATGCTGAAACACAATCTGGTAACGAACATGAACCTAGTGATAATGTTAATGATGATGTTCATGTTGATGCTCAACCTAGTAATGAAAATGATGTACAAGTTGAACCTGCTGTTGATCTTGATAACCCACAATCAAAAAATCAACGTTATGATATAGAGAGACTTCGTTGCTAGGAAGCACGGTAAAGAAAGAGAATTGTGGGTTCAGAAACCCATGCCTTTTCCTACTAAGCCATCCAAGAAAAAGGATGATGAGGATTTTGAGCGCTTTGCCGAAATGATTAGACCTATCTTTTTGCGTATGCGTTTGACTGATATGCTCAAAATGAATCCTTATGCTAAGTATATGAAAGATATTGTTACAAATAAAAGAAAGATACCGGAAGCTGAAATTTCCACCATGATTGCCAATTATACTTTTAAGGATGGAATACCAAAGAAACTAGGAGATCCAGGAGTACCAACTATACCATGCTCCATTAAAAGAAACTATGTTAAAACTGCTATATGTGATCTTGGAGCCGGTGTTAGTGTTATGCCTATTTCTTTATATCGTAGACTTGATTTGAATAAGTTGACACCTACTGAAATCTCTTTGCAAATGGCCGATAAATCAACGGCTATACCCATCGGTATTTGTGAGGATGTGCCTGTTGTGGTTGCAAATGTTACTATTTTAACGGACTTTGTTATTCTTGATATTCCCGAGGACGATAGTATGTCGATCATCCTTGGTAGACCCTTTATGAATAATGCAGGGGCTTTTATTGATTGTAACAAAGGCAATGTCACTTTTAATGTTAATGGTAGTGAGCATAGGTACACTTTGCGAAGAAACAACCTCAAGTTCATAGTATCAATCCTATTGGAAAAATTTCAACTATTACTATTGGAGGTTTTGAATTCCCTCTTCCTACTGTCAAAAAGAGATATGATATTCTTATTGTTGGGGACATGCATATTCCCTTTGAGGTAACGTAGTGTTATTCAAAAATTCTCCGGTTCCATGTTATTTGAAAGCGGATTGTTAGCAAGACTGATCAACCTTGTTAGTGGATTCCTTTTGATGAGCATGAGATGGATGAATCTGGAAAGCACAACTTTCTGTACCCTCCTTTTACTTTATGTTATTTAGATTAAATAAAGAAAAAATAGTATTTTCTGGCTGTTTTCTGAATTATCATTGCAATAAAAAATACCCCGAAAATAAAAGTTCTCCAAATACCCTGAAAATTTGGTATGATTTTTTATAGAATATTTGAGAATTTATGGCACTTAGAACACACCAGGGGGATGCACCAGTGAGCTACGAGGGTGGAGGGCGCGCCCCCTGCCTTGTGGGCCCCACGTGACCTCCCTCCACTTATTCCAGCACCCACACACTTCATCTTCCTCCAGAAAAAATCATCCCGTAGCTCAAACTCGTGTTCTTGCTCGTTTTGCTTCCATTTTCAATCTCCTTCCTCAAAGCTCCATTCACAAAACTGCTTTGGGGGATTGTTCTTCGGTATGTGACTCCTCCAATGGTCCAATTAGTTTTTGTTCTAGTGCTTTATTCATTGCAAATTTTTAATGCATGATATAGCCTCTAGGCACTTGTGGGAATAGTTGCTATCAATCTTGTTGAGTTTGGTTCACTTTTATTTTGAGTCACTAAAAATTTCAGAAATTTTTCAGAGGAAGAAAATGTTGAAGAGATTGTTGAGAGGCTCCTCGAGCCGAGGTTTGAAGGAAAAGCAGAACGAAGAGAATGAAAAGCCCAAGTATAACATTCCACGCACCGCGGATGTTCGGCCGTGTGAATGGCCTTGTGATGCATTCTTGAGGGCCGCTGGAATTTATGAAGACTTCTATTATTTGGCTGAGAATGCAGGCATCACCGAATTCATCCACAATAAGTGTGATCAATACCTCCTACTCACTAATATTTTCGTGCAAAACTTCCATTTCCATGCTAGGAGATCACCACCTTTGGTAGATTTTTATTTATATGATGAGTTTAAGGAGATGTCATTCTATGATTTTTGTGTGGTTTGCAAGTTGCCCTTTGAGGGCAGCGTCGAGGAACCACATCCTAGTGATCTGGCGGAATTTATTGATGAAATTGCTGTAGGGGAATCAAGAAAAGTGTCAGATGCAAGAACCACTAGTATACATTTTCCTATTCTACACTACTATGCAATATTTGTTACTAGATGTTTAATTGGTCGCGGGAATAGGGTTCTCACTGCTCCTGATCTTGCCATTTTGCGCCATTCTTTACTTTGTGATAGAACTTTTAGTTTAGGCGCTATGGTTGCTAAAAGGTTGAGTCTAAACCGTACAAAGGGCCCCATTTTGGAGGTATCTTTGCATCGCATCTTGCTAAATATTTTGAGATACCTATTAGGCATTATGAGGAAGAAGAGAAGGTGCTGCCCACTATTTTCTTAGACTATAAAAGTATGGTAGCACATGATTTCATTTGCAAAGATAAGGAGAAGAGAATTATTTATAACTTGGTATTTAGTGAAACTACTTGTCATATTATTACCTTGCATGCACCTTCTTTCTTTAACATTCATTCAGGCACATACCTCATCCTGCCCGATGACATTTATGCATACTGGGAGCGAATGTGATCCCCAGAGCCTGAGCATGAGCCATCACCTGATCCATATCAGGAGTCTATTTATCAGTGGGATCCGCAGGAGCTCACTAACCAGTGGAACCCCGAGGATCCTCCTTAGTAGACCAGAGAGGACTACTTTGATCCATGGGCGTAGACCAACTTAGGCCAAAATCCTAAGCTTGGTGGAGTACGTATTTCTCACCGACATTACATTCATTTTCACACAATCATTCTAGTTGTCGATGTTCATACTTTTTCATTGTACTATCCATGCTAGTTTATTTTCTTTTCCTGTTTTCTTCTTGTGTGTTTGAAAAACTTTGAGAAAAACCAAAAAAATAGGTATAGCTTTTAGTTAGTTTACTTTCCATGCTTGTAGTAGTAGTAATTAAATAATAAAACCCAAAAATATTTCTTGTTCTTCTTTTGCTTGTTGGGAGCTTTCCCGTGTAAATAGTTTTTCATGTTCTTTGAAATTCTTTTCTTTTCTTTGGGAGTCAAGAGGAGAAGACCACGATGAAAATGATGAGTGGCTCTCATATGCATTATTGTTGATCTAAGAAAGAGCCCATATTACCTTGTCCTCTCCTTTGAAATAAATGTTTGCAGATTCCAGCTTAGTCCAACGCACGTGCACTATTATTTTTATACACACCGTTCGGTCGTGCAAGTGAAAGGCAATAATGCCGATATATGATGAAATGATTGAGATGAGGAAAAGCCGGTATGAACTCGACCTATCTTGTTTTTGTAAATATGATTAGTTCATCGTTCCTGATTCAGCCTATTATGGATGAAACGTGTTTGCAATGACAATTAGAGATTATAGTACTCATGCCATGCTTAATTAGCTAGGAGTTTATAATGGTTTACCTTGCGTGCCAACATGCTATTAAAATGGTTGTGATGTAGTATGATAGGGTGGTATCCTCCTTTGAATGATTCGAGTGACTTGGCTTGGCACATGTTCACGCATGTAGTTGAAACAAAATCAACAAAGCCTCCACGATATTTATGTTCATGGTGATTTATATCCTATTCATGCTTGCACTCATTGTTGGTTAATCTTAATGCATGTTTATGACTGTGTCGCTGTCTAGTTGGTCGCTTCCCAGTCTCTTTCTAGCCTTCACTTGTACTAAACGGGAATGCTGCTTGTGCATCCACCTCCATAAACCCCAAAGTTATTCCATATGAGTCCATCATACCTACCTATATGTGGTATTTACCTGCCTTTCCAAGTAAATTTGTATGTGCCAAACTCTAAACCTTCAAATGAAATTCTATTTTGCATGCTCGAATAGCTCATGTATTAACTAGGGTTGTTTATATCTTCCATGCTAGGTGGGTTATTCTCACGATGAGTGGACTCCGCTCATCATTCACGAGAAATGGCTGGTAACCGGGATGCCCAGTCCCATGCTCAAATCAAATAAAAATAATTGCAAACAAAACTCCCCAGGGATTGTTGTTAGTTGGACGGTACCCGTTGTTTCGGACACTACAAAAAAAAGACACATCCGTGACATTTTGGGCCGAACGAATTTGTTTTCTGTCATACATATGACACTTCTATGACGATAATTCTGACAAAACCCGGTATCATCATAGATGTGGTGGGCTCCTACTTCTATGACAAAGAATCATGACAGAAAATGGGATTTTCGTCCTGGGCGGGCCGGAGACGCAGCTGCATGACATTCTTTGGGCCGTCCATGACGGAAAAAACCGTGGTAGAAGCGAGGGGGAGGAAAATTTCAGGGAGTTGCCGGTTACGGTGGGAGGTCGGTGGCCGAGCGATGCGAGTTTCTCTCGTACACGTACGCGCGTGTGTGCAAGGCGTTGTCTCTAACTGAACCCGAGCGAGGCGTTGGGCTCTAACTGAACCCGAGCAATTGCACTGCAGGCTACGCGTTACTGAACGCGAGCGATCGATCGATGGCTGTTAACTGAACCCGACGGAGCGATTCCTTCGCTACTGCTGCTAACTGAAGCCGGTCGATTGGATGAACAGTGAGCGATGTCAGGGGGTTTGGGTGAACAGTGAGCGGTGGCGTTGCCTCTGGATGAACAGGACCCCGTGGTGTGGAGGGCTGGATGAACAGTAGACGGTGGAGGGGTGGCCATGGAGGGGTGGTTGAACAGGACCCCGTGGTGTGGAGGGCTGGATGAACAGTAGACGGTGGAGGGGTGGTTGAACAGTAGCCGGTGGAGTAGCGCGCGGTGGAGGCTGGATGAACAGGAGCCCGTGGAGGCTGGAGGAGGTCGACGGTAGCCCGTGGAGGCTGGAGGAGGTCGACGGTGGAGATGAACGGTATCCCGTGGAGTCCCGTTTTGCGGTACGCCACACCTCTCCCGATGAACAGGACCCCCATTTCGACCGTAGCGCTCCAACATGAGTCTGTTTCATCCGTTTTGCAGTACGCCACACCCCTCCCGATCAACAGGACCCCTTTTTCGACTATAGGAGGTCCGTTTCGTCTGTTTTGCGGTACGCCACACCCCTCCCGATCAACAGACCCCGGCCGACCATAGGAGGTCCGTTTGCCCGTTTATGTACGCCACACCCCTCCCGATCAACATGACCCCCGTTTCGACCGTAGGAGGTCCGTTTCCTCTGTTTTGCGGTACACCACACCCCTCCCGATCAACAGGACCCCGTTCCGAACATGGCAGGTCGAACACAAGGCCGTTTCCTCCGTTCTGCGGTACGCCAGGCCTTGTTTCCATCGCCTGTTCCGTCCAAGCCGGTTGGCTCTCACGCGTTTCGTTGCCTCCCGATGAACACGACGCATTCCGTTGCCTCCCCATGAACACGACGCATTCCGTTGCCTCCCCATGAACACGACGACGACTCTGTTTCTCCGTTCCGACCTAGCCATGTACACGAGCCCTGGCCATATGTATAAGCGAGTAGGCGTTCGAGACCCCGCCCGTATGTACGTATGTGGTCGTATTTTCTTTCTTGCACCCTGGCCGTTGTACGTACATGTACATACTACGTGTGTGCCTCTACTACGACATGTACGCGCCTCTACTACGACACGTGCGCGCCTCTACATCGACCAGTATATATGTACGCACACGTTCGTGACCAGAATGACAACGCCACGTACGCTTCGACCAGGTGGGTCCCGACTGTCAGGCACTTCCTCGTGTGCGAAAATGTAGCTGGTGTGTCCCAGCAGTCAGAGGGGCGAATCATTTTTTTTGCTCGGACGCACTTCCTTTGCGTGCGAAGATGTAGCTGTTGGGTCCCAGCAGTCAGGGGGGCGAATCGTTTTTTCTTTTGCCCGGACGCACTTCCTTGCGTGCGAAGATGTAGCTGGTGGGTCCCAGCAGTCAGGGGGGCGAATCGTTTTTTGCCCGGACGCACTTCCTTGCGTGCGAAGATGTAGCTGGTGGGTCCCAGCAGTCAGGGGGAAACTTTTTTTCACGAAATACGGTGGCCCGTCCGATGGGTCCCCGCTGTCAGGTGGAGGAATCATTATTTTCCGCATAATAAGGAGGCACTTCCTTGCTACGGCCGTGGACCCAGCTGTCAGCCTCTCCACGTACAGTCCACGTCCGATGGAAGTCGTTCCTTGACCACGTTGACCACGCCGCACCGAGAGCACCACGGCGGTGGACGACGGCGACGCCTAGGAAGGGGACGACTCGGAGCCGGGGAAGACGCAGCAGTGGATGCCCACGCGAAGAGGAGTACGAGGGTTCACTGGTTCGGCTGCGGTGTGAGGCTGTTGTCGCTGCAGAATAACAGGGGGTGTGGGTGAGTAGAGGGATGGCCTGGCCAGCGGTGGGAGTAGTAGGGACGGTGAGGCCTCCGCGGCATCACAGCCGGCCACGGGAGGCAGGAGCACGCGGCACGACCGGCGCTGGTTTGGGCGGCTTGAGCAAGAAGACCGGAGGTTGAAGAAGCACTACAACCGTTGGATGAACATCGTACGGTAACAGGAGCTAGAATCATTCATATTGACTAAGTTGACAAAGCCCTCCGTCCCCGTCAACTTGGTAGGCCCACAAGTCAGCCTCCCAGTATGCTGGGTTCCAGCTGGCAGGGGGAGTATTCATTTTTTGTGCGTAATAAGGAGGCACTTCCTTGCGTGCGAAGATAGCTGGTGGGTCCGACAAGTCAGCGGGGGCATGTTTTTTGCGAAATACAGAGGCCCTTCCGGTGGGTCCCACATGTCAGGTGGAGGAATCATTATTTTGCGCGTAATAAGGAGGCATTTCCTTGTGTGCGGCCGTGGACCCAGCTGTCAGCCTCTCCACGCACAGTCTACTTCCGATGGTGTCGTTCGTTGACCACGTTGACCACGCCGCGCCGAGCGCATCCAAGGTGGTGGACGACGGCGAGGCTGGACAGCAACGAGACGGAGATGGGAAGACGCGGGAGTACAGTCGCAGACGGAGAGGTGTACGAGGGTTAACTGGTTCTAGTGCGGTGTGGTTCGGCAGTCGGTGGAGAAGAACAGGAGGTGTGGAGGGGTGGAGGGATGGCCTGGCCAACGGTGGAGTAGCGCTTCATAGCGAAGCGTGCTAAGCAGAGCTGCTAGCAGCAGGAGGCGGGAGGTGGTCCCGCCGGCGCTGGAGGAAGAAGACGAGAGATTGAAGATGGATGCCGGTCGTTGGATGTAAATCCAACGGCTAACATGTCAGAATCATTTGTTGACTAAATTGACAACGACTTGTGTTGGCTTCGACCTATTGGCCCACATTTCAGCCTCCAAAAATGTGGCACGTATTCAACCCATTTTTTCAGAATTTACAGTCTTTTTTTTGCGGTAGAATTTACAGTCAATTTGATCTTCTTTTTTGAATTACAGCCATTAGCTGGGCTGGGTGAACAATTAATGTAGCGTCCATGCGGCCCATTTATTTTATTTCCTAAAAAATTACAGGCCATTTGCACTTTCTCGAAATACACAATTTTGCTAGGCTGATTCTAATTATAATGTTGGGTTGGGCCAACAATGTTATCAAAAAATAAAAAAGGGCTGAGCATTTTGTTATAAATATATTTAAATAATAAGTGATATTATTACATTCATCCTTAAATCTTACCAAGCTTTTGTACACAATCACTAGGATTTTTGTGCCAAAACAATCCAGGATTTTATTTGTTAAGAAATTATTTTTATAAGTTAATAAGATGTGGGATATTGTTTTCTTACATATGTAAGTATCTGTTAAATATATGATGACAATAAAAATAATATATAATAACATATAAAATAATTTAAATATATATAATATAGTTAGAAGGGAAACATAAGTTGTACCTGGCGTTCCTTTTCTTATATAGAAAAACTAGCTGAGTAGCCCGCACATTTGCGCGGCTAGATATTTAGCCTTGCTTTTTTTACTATTATTTGATTCGGTACGTTAGCTTTGATAGAAAAAGAAGATAGTGTTGTATCCGATAAACAACCTAGAATACATGATTTGAACTTTGGTAGAAACCCTTGCAGTAAGTATGTAATGTTTTCAGAAACACTTTGGTGTGTCAAAACTCAACGACATTGTGGTCCTCAACCGTCCTTGTATATTCATTTGGTATTCATGATCATCTCCAATATCCTTTTGCAATGCTGATTTCTTCACTTTGATGTCTATCTATTTTAAAAAAAAAATTCCAGTAAGTGTATACATTGATGCCTTGTCTCTTTGACATCTATGTAAATAATTGTCTATATTAAATGTCATTCATCCATGTATCTCTTATAAATTTCATTATGGAAGGAAATTTAAATACCAAAGATATGGTAAGTTACTGTGATTTTTCTTATGTTTTATTTTTGGCTACTTTACACATGAAGAGAACTGATCATTGGTGGCAGATACTCAAATCATCTCCATCTTCTCCTCAAATCATATAATCACTGATGCTATTGCATTTTGCATATTTTATTAGTGCAGTGCCATCAATGAAGATGCTTCTACCTATATTGTAGTTTGCTATGTCCATTATCCATCTAATACATTTTGTTAATTTACAATCTATTACAGTGCAACATTGTTTTTCCTGTATCTATATTTTCAGTATATCTGGAGTAAACATGATGTGTTTCCTCCAATTTTCTTGTATGACAATCAAAATGTTGTTTTTATTTCTGATATAGGCTCAATCACACATATAAGCATATTTGCATTGACCGATAATTTATTTCCATAAATCATGCTTGCATGTTTTGTACTTGGTTTATATATATTTATGCATGTACTCTTGCCTTTTTTCCAATCACCACTCTTATGTTGCTTCCGACGGTGAACGTTTATTTATGCGCCAATGCATCTGTGTCGTACTTGTGAGTACCTCTTACACCAACGAACTCATGCAAGTTGATACGTATAAGAAAGTCATGTGTGCTCTACATTAAAATGTGTTACATCTTCCCGATTCTGGCACTCTAATAATGTAATAATGCTCTCCAACAACTTTACTTATAAGCACATCGTACTGTAGGACACATTTTTCCTGGAAAAAAATATTACAGGACACTGTTTAGCATACTTTTTTCAGGACAGCACCAATAAAATTTAATCCCATCAGACCTGCGCGTTAATTGTTTTTAATTTTTCTTTTGGTGGCATGAGTTTTAAGATATGGTGTGCTTAAGTTTTGGAGCCTCACGTGGCAGATGGAAGTAGGCTAAATCCCATCATTTGCATGTACGTGCTTCTGCATGTACAAATCGGACGTTGTCTCATGCTTTGTGTGAGTAAAATTGACCCTCTACTATATATACGTGCAAGTAGATTTGGTTAATTTGCTGACATCCTAGATGACATCATCAGATGTAGTAATTTGCTTGGACTCTTCTTTTTCTCTGGGGTGCCCGGACTCTTCCTTGTAGTTGGCCGTCGGTGTTTTTTTTGTGGGAACGGCTACCGTACTTTCCACTGCCAATACACGTTTATTTCTCAGATAGACTTTTTCTTATACAGAAAAGGCATATGAATTGGAGAAAAGACCTGTCAAACTGTTGTTACATGACGTGCCTATTTTTTATATGTGACTATATTTATATGTAACGCTACATCTATTAAATCTCAGCCGTTAATATTTAAAATTAACGATCAAGATAATTTAATCTATGTGGACTAACGTGATGGCTTGTTTGACTTCTGTTTTAAGTATATAATAGATAGAATAGACCTCTGCGTTTTTTTCAAAAAATACATAAATTGGGCTGCCAAAAATAAAACCTCGGATGGGAGGTCCATAGGCCGGTCGATACATGACGGCCCTAAGAAAATACAAACAGGCCCTCCCATCCGAGGTCGTGGGCTGAGCATGTTAAAAATGAAAGCCTAGACGGCCAGCCCAAAACCACGTCCAACACTGGCCAAAACTTCGTCCCTCGTTTTCTCTGTGTTTCGCACACTCGACATTGTGTGGGCATTTTGACTGTGCATCATATGAAGATGTGTTATGCATTAATGTTGATCAGCATGATGTTAACTGGCTGGTAGTTCCATTTTCGACCATGAATAAAACTTCCAACTGATGTTAACCCTGTTTGAAAAGGTCGTGTTAATATAAATGCTCTGCCTCTGAAAGTTGCAGTTTCTTATCTGAAATTGAAACTTGCAGTTTCTTCTCGTCTGCACTTTTATACTCCTATGAAACTACATTTTTTAAGTGCTAAAAATAGATCTCTAGAATTCATAAAATTCTTCATATGTTCAATACTGCAAATCTGAAATTCAAAAGACATTCATATCGGAAAGTACTCTCAAAATACACAACACAATACACAATTCACAACCTGCAAACACTGACAACCCTAAGCTCCTCCTGACAATTCACAACCTGCCCGACTATTAGCCTGGGGGGCAGCCCTCCTATTCCTCGGCGGCAGACAGCCGCCCCGTGAGACGATGTGAACGGCGAGGGAGATGATGGCAGGGAAGCGTCGTCGGGCCAACTGATTTTCTCCTCTTGCAGTTGGGTTCGGTCGACGAAGACTCCATCGGCTCGCTCTGGCAGGACACCCACACAAACGGCACCCTATAGATGCTCGATCCTTCAATCTCTGGTGGATGCTCCATCTGGGATCGATACTCCCACCACCACTCCCTCACGGTCGGATTCGGTGAATTTGTTTGCTCCATGGCCCAGAGGAGCAGCTCTATGTACTCCAGCGCGACTCCCTCCGGGAGTATTGCCGCCTTTTCGCTCTGTTGCAGATATTTGGCCATGGATGTCGCCGTCGCCGCTAGTTGGTCCTTGTTGTCAAACCAAGACTATATCTCCAACATCCTAGCTAGCTTCACAGGGTCGCCGTCTGCGATCCTCACGTATCGGTTGTACTCCTCCATTGATCTACTTCTCCACAGCACCTTCACTCGCCGGCGGTGGTTTTTGAATGGAAGAGGAGAGGAGCAGCGCTTGTTTTGGATTAGAACGGGAGAGGAGCGACGCTGGTTTTCGACTGGAACAGGAGAGGAGGGGCGGTGGTTTTTGAAATGGAAGAGGAGAGGAGCGGCGCTGGATTTAGATTGGAATAGGAGAGGAGCGGTGGTGGTTTAAGAGGAGAAGAGCGGAAGAGCGGCGCTGGTCTTGGAAGTATTTTTTTGTTGTTTTGCGTATTTTGGGTCAATGTTTGACCACGTACTGTATTTGACAAGCAAAATGTGAATGCATGTCACCAAAAATTGTATCGTTTGGTTCGTATCTAAATGTACTTTCAAATTATATTATTTTTGCAACGTATAACATATATTTAATGTGCATAAATCATGGTCAATTATGACCTAGAATAAAAGGGAGACTAGTTAATATGGGGTCGCTTTCTTAATTGAAGGGTAAATTGATTTTGATTTTGATCTAGTCATAGCGCGTCGGCCCTCTCGCCCAATCCTAAATCGCTGTCGCACGCTCCTCTCCTTCTTCTCCGTTGCAAAACCACCTCCTCTCCTCTCCATCATCTCCATTCCAAAACCACCGTCTCGCCTCTCCCTCTTCTAATCTTCTCCATTGCAAAACCACCTCCTCTCCTCTCCATCATCTCCATTCCAAAACCACCTCCTCTCCTCTCCATCATCTCCATTCCAAAACCACCGTCTCGCCTCTCCCTCTTCTGATCTTCTCCATTGCAAAACCACCTCATCTCCTCTCCATCATCTCCATTCCAAAACCACCTCCTCTCCTCTCCCTCTTCTCTATTGCAAGACCACCGTCTCTCCTCCCATCTTCCAAAGCTAGCACCGGACCACTCAGAAGGACATCTATGGAGAGGATGCAGCAGCGAATCAGGTAGATCACCGGCGGCGACCAGGCAAAATTAGCCAGGTTGAAGGAGATCCTTAGTTGATTTGACAATGAGTGGGAGATTTCGAGGACGGTGCGGGCCATGTGGCAATGTATGTGAAAGAGCGAGACGGCGGCGATGAGGGCGGCGACCTACATGTACTCCTCGGCGGCAGTCACGCCACAGTCCTCCGAGTTCATCGAGTATCTCCTATGGGCGGTGGAGCAGACAGATTCGCCCGAGGCGACAGTCGGGCGGAGGTGGTGGGCGTACAAGTCGAAGGTCGAGCACCCAGAGGATAACGAATCGATCGAGTATGGTGAGCCCTTCGTGAGGGTGCAGAGCCAGCCGGAGCCACAGGAGTATTCGTCTCCAACCGCAAGAGGAGGCCGGATGGCACGACGTCGCTTCCCCGCCGTTCTCCACGGTTCCCTCGACGCTCGCCTCGTTTCAACGGCGGCGGTAGGGTTTAAGGTAAGCTTCGCACTAACCTAATCTTCCACCTGCTCATGCTTACAATCAGTGTGACAGCTAATGAAAATCATGCTTACAATCAGTCTCCGAGTACTACGCCAATCACCCTAAAATAGCTCTGGACCTTTGGGTCAAAGTTGTGACACAGTGTACAAATAAAGAAAAATAGATTGTTTCTTCTTTCAGAAAAGAGTACTCCCTAGAAAACTGCCAATATAAGCTACTAGTATTTGGTTAGAGGATTTGATGCCGAGAAAGATCTGTCCACAGAGAGCGCCACACATCCCACTGGTGGTGGTGGATGCCAATGCATGCATGCAGCATGGTTGGTGTCGGTAATTTTTACTAGGCACACCTCGCACTCTGCATATATGCCGGTTCCATACGTACATTTGTGCAGTTCCACCAAAATGCAGCTGAATAACCGTGTTTGCACAGATAATGAAAAAGCGTGATTACATTATAGTGGCACTAGTTGATGAAACACACAAAATAAATAGAAGAAAATATTGCGATAGTATCATAGTATGCCATGCTGCGAGGGCGAGATGGGCCCTGTAACGCCTCATACGGTACGCCTCATACTGGACATTGTCCCAAGTCTCCCAGATACACCTTCTGCCAATGATGAACATCAGTGTACAGCGGTAGTACAAGGAGGCGCCTTGAGACATTCAAATCTCTATTTTTGTACATATCAACTAAAATTAAGCACCCCAGTTTGCAGGAACTCTTAAACATTAACAATGGGACTAGTTGATGAAACATACTTTAACAAAGAGAAGCACTTTCTTAATCTACATTGGAAATGAAATGATAGAGATGACACTCGCTCTATTTTAACTGTATTATTACTTCATTTTATTAGTGACACTAGGGTCGAGCAGGTGGCAAACGAGGTGTACCGTGCGTCGCAAGGATGGAGGCCGGGGGTGCTTAGACTGTGATGCTGAAGTTGGCTCTTTCAGTCACCAACATGGATGATTCAATTCATGGGACCTTTTGGTGCAGTTCACCTAAAATGAAGCAATGTCCCGTGAGCTAGCAGCTTCTTCAAAAAAAATTAAGAAAAGGGCTCCAGCCCCGGTTCCATTTCCATCAGAAAACAAAACCCACAGAGCTTCTTCTTCATTAGTTGCAATAAAATTGAGCAACATCAAGGTTGGTTGTGAAGCTCCTGGAATGCTCAACTATAATTTGGATATCATTTGTGCAGTTCAACTAAGATCGAGCGTGAAATGTATATCTCTGTTTGCACAGAAAAGGTGGAAAGGAGGGTGACTAACAAGTGATCAAACATGCATCAAATGAAAAGAAGCATGTGCCTTATCTGAATGGCAATCCTACAAGGACAGTACCAATTTCTAAAGCAGTGGCATTGCTAGATATTAGTGTGGGCATTAGGATTAACTATGACAACCGTTAAGTACGACATTACTTTGGGCACGGGAGAGTAGGCGGACCAGGACAGTTGCATTTCTAACGAAAAGAACCAACTTATCTTAATGGGAAATTTTAGCAGGACATGTAAAGAAGTGCCATTGATTCATATTATTGGAGGCGTTACATTGAAAAAACATTGGTTTAACGTGTCCTTACTTTTAACAGTGCGACTGCTACATTTTACCAGTGGCATTACATAAGAGTGGCTTGGGGCAACAAACATCAGAACGGGATATATGGGTTGGTCCCATTTTTGTTCGGTATAGCCACCTTATACTGTGTGAGGCTAGCAAATCTAGTGATGGACTTACTCTGTTGACTTGTCCCCCGGTCCCCACTTTCTTTCCTTTTTCAACCAATAGATCGGGTTTATATTGAGTTTGTACTGCGTTTCCCTTTATTTCCCTATTAGACCTAGAGACTAGTTGGATAGCCAGTCTCTGCTACTTTTTGCCCCCATTATTTCCTCTTTCGACCAAGTCCTAGATTCAGGTAACAAATCCTCCCCACCCCACCCCTTTCTTCCTTGTTTGAACCAAGTAGTACTAGATTCGAGTGCATGAACTAGTTTTACCTCTTAAACGTAAAAAATTAGGTGGTTTTCGAACAGCCGATCGATCCTATCTATGAGGGGGCCTGAGAAATAGTAAAAGTTACAAATGCAGTGACGTCAGGAGCTCGGGAAGTAGAGCAAGGCCGGTTTCGAAGGAAGTTATACCTGATGGTCGTCGGGATGTCGCTAGGTGGGCGGCGGGAGGCCGGATCTGCCCACACTACGGCAGTGAGGAAGAAGGGGTCGGAGGCCCTCCCTCGCCAGCGGTGCTTGGGAGAGAACGGCAAGGCAGGCTGATCGAGACGCACCCAGCAGTGGGTAAGAGCCGTCGCCGAGGAGGACCGCGTGAACGTTGCACCTTCTCACCTTCCCCGGCGGAGAGGATCCGGCTGGATCTGTGACGAGCGGTGAGCAGAGAGAGAGAGAGAGAGAGAGAGAGAGAGAGAGAGAGAGAGAGTGGCCACCGCTGTCGTGTTTAGATCTGGAGAGGCCGAGACGGTGTGAAGAGAGCAACACTAGCAAGCAAGCGCGGAGGCTCCTGCCTATATAGTGGAGTAGTACTTAGTTTTCTTTTGTCTACCGGAGCCGGCTTCACCTCGTCAATGACTGTCGAGAAGTCTTCATGCACGTGGCCCGGAGGCGCAGTTGTCGCATTTTGATCTGAAGCGTCAGATTATAACATATAACACGAAAAAATGCCACATGACAAGAAATCATAACCTCACTGCCCAAAGGAGACAACATGAATCCCGACGGACAAACTAGACGAGGAACAAAGCTCAAATTAAAGATAAACTCGTAGAAAAGGGGTTCGTCGATAGATGTCCTAATTAACATAGCCGGCTTGACCTAGATGGCAGCCGAGTAGTCACTGTTCGTGCATGTGCCCCCAATGACTAGCCCAACTCAGTTGTCGCTGTTTAACCCTCGCAATGACCCGAAGCACATGACACCTAATTTTGCGAGATGACAAGAAACCTTTTTTTAGATTTCTCACCACAACTACAACCATGTACAACACAGCCTGCACGATATGTAGACGATAGCCAATCCAGGCGTCTCTGCTGGAGTCTGGTCACATGCATGGACAAACTGATCTTCCGTGTCTTGCAGGGATCGTCCAAGCACCAACGTAGTACAACACTTCTCTAGTACTATCGCTCGTCTCCCTCTTCTATTAAGTCACCCGACTTGCGGGGCCGAGGAGTGTGCCTATGGTCGGTTCTCAATTGTCGTCCCACATGTGTGTGCGAATGCAATATGACGCGCGTTCCATTCGGAGAGCAGCGTGCCAGACCGACCGACTGTTTGGGGTGCGATACGAACGCGATGAGCGTGTTATATACTCCGTACATGTGTGCCGCCGTTTTCTAGACGCTTTGCTCCATGGCCTGGGCGCAATCCATGGATACAAAATTAGTATACTGTATACTATTTAAAAGTCGAGGGCGGGGCTTTTCCTACCCGGTAGGCGGCGGGGCAGTTCCGCCTAGTCGGTTCGACAGAGACGCGAGAAGACGAGGGAGTAGGCTGCTGCAAACGTAGGGCTGTGTGATTTGACAGCGAGTTACTGCTGGACAGGTGGGGCCCCGTGATTTGACTTGCCATTATCATTTTAACTGCGGCGCTACGACCGGCGTGAGTCTCCCGATTCCTGACCACCTTCACACACGTGCCTCTTCCAATGCTCCACCATGTAGTAGAGGCCGGCTCTTGCATGAGAGCCCACTTCTCCACTTTTTCCTTGCCTCTCTTTCCTCCACATATGCAAAAATGCCATGTAAAGCACACTATTGTACTTACTTGCTCCTACAGGTGCTTAAGCTTGCCACATAGGCATAAAGTCTGATGTGGCAAGTTAATCAAGAAGAGAGAGACTAGTTTGGTGACCCAAGGAAGAAACGGTGCTAAGCGCGTGTACCTAGGTGAAAAGACAATTTTGAGTCTATAGCTAATTAAATGAAGCAAACTTAGCAACACCATTTCATTGGAAGAGTTCACTCCTTGGCGAATGCAATAAATACTAGTACTCCCTGTGTCCCATTATATAAGAACGTTTTTGACACTACACTAGTGTCAAAAACATTCTTATATTATGAGTGACTAAGTGATGACTATGTATGACATGCCAACATCAGATAGCCTAATGCACCGTGTTAAATCTCCAAGGGCACGAGCGACGCGATGGTCGTGGTAGGCGCGACCATGATACGGGCTGCTGGCAGCCCTTGGATCTGAGATCAAACGGTCGCATGCTAAGTTGCTGAAAATTTGCAAAATAACCTTCCAGTATAGGATATTCACCCATAGGTCTAGAATCACGCCATGCAACCGTTCGATCTCCGATCCAAGGGCTCTCAGAAGCCCGTATCATGGGAGAATGGAAAGCCTCTACCCTGCCGTGCGCACGCTGGCAGTTCGCTCCTACTCGTCCCCGCACGTCCTTTAATACTACGGCGGTTCGCTCCTAGTCGTCCCGTCCATTCACATTACGGCAGTTCCACTAATCCTAACCCACCTCCCAAATCCATGGCATCCCAAATCTCCCCGATCGGCGGTGAGTACAAGGTTAGAACCATCACCGGCGATGAGTTCGACATCATCTACACCCGTTCTTCTGCGACGGTGAAAGGATGCCTTTCTCGCTTCAGACGCATGTTCGAAGACTCAGATGGTGAGTGGGTCGCTGGGCTAGATGTTGAGTACACCACAGTCGTGGGACGAGAGAAGGATCTAAAGGACGAAGAGAGGAAGAAGCCCGCCGTGATCTAGGTTTGCGTGCATGACTTATGCTTGGTCTACTACATATGACATGCCGACGTTGAGCGCCAGGATTTTAAGGACTTCCTCGAGAGCAACCTAGTCAAATTCGTTACTGTAGACTTTGGTAACGACAAAGAAGTCCTGCGTCGGATAGGCCTCATTGTAGGCAACACCTTCGACCTCCAAAAGAATCAGCTGGTGTCCTCTCGTCGACCTTGGTCTTGACCTGGCGAAACCATGGTTCATCCTTAAATGAGTGGTAAACGGAGAAACCTCCATACACGTTTCATCGTCATGCATGGCAGCGGAATGTACTAGATATAGACCACATCCAGCACGTTGCAATGGATGGCTACCTTTGTTTCAATATCTACAAGGGTTGGATGAAGAGCAACAGCCAAGTTGGCGGTTCAAGCAAAGAAGTATCGGCCAAGAGGAAGAGGGACAAGGACGAAGTCGAGGACGTGGACGAGGACTCCGAGTAAGGTGGCAGTGTCGTTGCTCATGGTGGTTCTAAACTTCTAATGCAGTGTCTACCTGATTAGTTGCATAGTTTAATTTCAGGTGTGCTTAGTTTAATTTGAGGGGTGTGTTGTGCTGAGCCCCCAGCAGAACTATGTTATGTTTCTTCTCGTTACTTTAACTCTTCAGTATGTACATACTAGTACTAGTATTTCTTTAATAGAATTTAGCACCCCAATTAATCACGTACTAGCTTTTTTAATAGTACAATATGCATAATTTGGCGACGAGCGCTCTCTATATGTACCAGCTTTTTTTTCAATTTTTGCTCCATGGCGCAATCCAACGATAGTACTACTGTACAAAAGTATACATTTTTTAAAAGGCTAGCGTACTGTTCATCATATATATATATAGCCAGTTAAATTCTCAACCTAGAACGACGTGCATGCCATGTAGTAAACCGATACGGAGGAAGTATAGTAAAAATGAGGTGATTTTACCAAGCGATCGGTGGGGGAGCATGGCCTGTCATGCGGTCCCACGTGTCATGATGTACCAAGGCGATGCGCGTGTCCCTCTTGAGGCAGAAGCAATACTAGTACGTGGTTTGACATGATGTCGAACCGAAGTGTGAAATAATGGTTGCTTCGTCCGTCTGGGAATGTGCGGTATTGTGATTTGACGTCTCATTGCTCATTACTACTCTTGGGCGGTGCGAGTGGGGTCGTCCCCCTGCTGTTCTGCACTGTTATTTGGTGCTTGACACGTCGACCGGTTGCTATATGTCCCACATGTCGTGACGAAGTACAGAATTCATGAAAGGGAGCGTCGACGGAGGAGTATAATACAGAATTCATGAAAGGGAGCGACTTAGTTTTGGAAAAATCTGTTTTTACGGAGTACGTACCCACTAGGGTTTATAGGGCTCATCTAAAAAACATTCATTTTTCCGTTTGATAAGTCTCAATTCTATTGTACTAGTAGTAGTACCATTACATGTTGGATTTCGAGGTGCGTTAGATCACCCGACGCAAGCAGTGTCAAGAGGAAACTAACCAATGCATGTACAAGTTCATGGAAATTTAGTGGTCATTCATGCATTCGTTCTAATTAATGCCTCGGTAAACATAACTTCTTGGGAAAAACGAGCGTACTGTGCAAACTACGAAATTAATTCGACCACTCACCGTCTACCTTGGTTGGAGAGATTTTGAAATTGAGCCATAAACTGGAAAGGAGGGGGTAGTAAATTTTTTCTCGATTACTATTTGTGGCCTTGTATAGATGCAAAATGTATTTTTTTATAGTGGCCTTGTATAAGTAAATGGAGGAGTACTAACCAAAGTAACGTACGTAGTAGGGACGAGGAGTAAACGGAGGGAGTAGTAAAATTTTCTCCTAAGTGATGACTAACCTTATAGCTAACCTTGTTGTAGTATGAGTGACTAAGTGATGACTATGTATGACATGCCAACATCAGATAGCCTAACGCACCATGTTAAATCTCCAAGGGCGCGACCGCGCGTGTGACGTGACGGTCGTGGTAGGTGCGACCATGATACGGGGTGCTGGAAGCCCTTGGATCTAAGATCAAACGGTAGCATGCTAAGTTGCTGAAAATTTGCAGAATAACCCTCCCGCGGCAACCGGCAAATTTCCTCCCGTGGGCCGGAGTAGGTTTCTCGGTTTGCATGCGGGTTTAATGGAGGCGAGGAGGCGTGTTCAGCCGGGCGTGCAGTGGACGGCGCAGTACTATTCGATTTGACAACTACAACTAGTATATTATAAAAAACAAAGAAGAGTAGTAGAGATAGAGATAAGAATAGAGACTAGGGAGGAGCACCGTCTACTGCTTCGTGGGCTACTCCTGCGCTCCATTCGGCGGCCGCAACGTCCCCTCTATCCACTCCCTCCTGCGCTCTGATAACCCACAAGTATAGGGGATCGCAACAGCTTTCGAGGGTAGAGTATTCAACCCAAATTTATTGATTCGACACAAGGGGAGCCAAAGAATATTCTTGAGTATTAGCAGTTGAGTTTTCAATTCAACCACACTTGGATAACTTAGTATCTGCAGCAAAGTGTTTAGTAGCAAAAGTGGTATGATAATAATAGTAGCGGTAGCAAATGTAAAGATAAATGTTTTTGGGTTTTTGTAGTAGTTGTAACAGTAGCAACGGAAAAGTAAATAAGCGAAGAACAATATATGAAAAGCTCGTAGGCAATGGATCAACGATGGATAATTATGCCGGCTATGATTCCTCATGCAATAGTTATAACATAGGGTGATATAGAACTAGCTCCAATTCATCAATGTAATGTAGGCATGTATTCCATAAATAGTCATACGTGCTTATGGAAAAGAACTTGTATGACATATTGTCCTACCCTCCCGTGTTCAGCGGGGTCCTTACGGAAACTAAGGGATATTAAGGCCTCCTTTTAATAGAGAACCGGAACAAAGCATTAACACATAGTGAATACATGAAGTCCTCAAACTACGGTCATCACCGAGAAGTATCCCGATTATTGTCACTTCGGGATTGTCGGATCATAACACATAATAGGTGACTATAGACTTGCAAGATAGGATCAAGAACACACATATATTCATGAAAACATAATAGGTTCAGATCTGAAATCATGGCACTCGGGCCCTAGTGACAAGCATTAAGCATAGCAAAGTCATAGCAACATCAATCTCAGAACATAGTGGATACTAGGGATCAAACCCCAACAAAACTAACTTGATTACATGGTAAATCTCATCCAACCCATCACCGTCCAGCAAGCCTACGATGGAATTACTCACGCACGGCGGTGAGCATCATGAAATTGGTGATGGAGGATGGTTGGTGATGACGACGGCGACGAATCCCCCTCTCCGGAGCCCCGAACGGACTCCAGATCAGCCCTCCCGAGAGAGATTAGGGCTTGGCGGCGGCTCCGTGCCATGAAACGCGATGAAACTTTCTCCTTGATTTTTTTCTCCCCGAGACGGAATATATGGAGTTGAAGTTGAGGTCGGAGGAGGTCCAGGGGGCCCACGAGATAGGAGGGAGCGCCCTAGGGGGGCGCGCCCCCCTGTCTCGTGGACAGCCCGTGGGCCCCCTGGCCTTGATTCTTTCGCCAAAAATTCTTATTAATTCTGAAAAGTGCCTCTGTGGATTTCCAGGACATTCCAAGAAATTTTCTTTTCTACACACAAAACAACATCATGGCAGTTCTGCTGAATAAGCGTCAGTCCGGGTTAGTTTCATTCAAATCATGCAAGTTAGAGTCCAAAACAAGGGCAAAAGTGTTTGGAAAAGTAGATACGTTGGAGATGTATCAACTCCCCCAAGCTTAAACCTTTGCTTGTCCTCAAGCAATTCAGTTGATAAACTGAAAGTGATAAAGAAAAACTTTTACAAACTCTGTTGCTCTTGTTGTTGTAACATGAAAAGCCAGCATTCAAATTTCAGCAAATATTATGAAGTAACCATGCTAACAATAACACATAGGTCTCACAGTTACCCATATTAATAACATAATCAGCTAGCGAACCATAATAATAAAACTCGGATGACAACATGTTCTCAAAATAATCATAACATGATATAATAAAATGGTATCTCGCTAGCCCTTTCTGAGACCGCAAAACATAAATGCAGAGCACCTTTAAAGATCAAGGAGTGACTAAACATTGTAATTCATGGTAAAAGAGATCCAGTCAAGTCATACCCAATATAAACCAATAATAATGAATGCAAATGACAGTGTGCTCTCCAGCGGGTGCTTTTAAATAAGAAGGGTGATGACTCAACATAAAAGTAAATAGATAGGCCATTCGCAGAGGGAAGCAGGGATTTGCAGAGGTGCCAGAGCTCGATTTTAAAATAGAGATTGAATAACATTTTGAGCGGCATACTTTTGCTGTCGACGCAACAACTATGAGATGGCTGTATCTTCCATACTACATGCATTATAGGCAGTTCCCAAACAGAATGGTAAAGGTTTATACTCCCCCAACCACCAACAAGCATCAATCCATGGCTTGCTCGAAACAACGAGTGCCTCCAACATACAACAGCCCTGGGGGAGTTTTGTTTAATTATTTTGATTTGCTTGATCTTTTGGATCATGGGACTGGGCATCCGGTTACGGCCCTTTCTCGTGAATGAGGAGCGGAGTCCACTCCTCTTGAGAATAACCCACCTAGCATGGAAGATATAGGCAGCCCTAGTTGAAACATGAGCTACTCGAGCATACAAAACAGAATTTCATTTGAAGGTTTGGAGTTTGGCACATACAAATTTACTTGGAACGGCAGGTAAATATCGCATATAGGAAGGTATAGTGGACTCATATGGAACAACTTTGGGGTTTAAGGAGTTTGGATGCACAAGCAGTATTCCTGCTTAGTACAGGTGAAGGCTAGCAAAAGACTGGGAAGCGACCAACTGAGAGAGCGACAACAGTTGTAAACATGCATTAAAATTAATTTACACCAAGTACAAGCATGAGTAGGATATAATATACCATGAACATAAATATCGTGAAGGCTATGTGATTTGATTCAACTACATGCGTGAACATGTGCCAAGTCGAGTCACTCAATTCATTCAAAGGAGGATACCATCCCATCATACCATATCATAATCATTCTAATAGCATGTTGGCACGCAAGGTAAACCATTATAACTCGTAGCTAATCAAGCATGGCACGAGCAACTATAATCTCTAAATGTCATTGCAAATATGTTTACTTCATAATAGCTGACTCAGGAACGATGAACTCATCATATTTACAAAAACAAGAGAGGTCGAGTTCATACCAGCTTTTCTCATCCCAATAAGTCCATCATATATCGTCATTATTGCCTTTCACTTGCACGACCGAACGATGTGTATAATAATAAGAGTGCATGTGCATTGGACTAAGCTGGAATCTGCAAGCATTCAACTCAAGAGAGAAGATAAGTAATATGGGCTCTAAATTAAATAAACAATCATGCATATAAGAGCCACTAAGCATTTTCAATATGGTCTTCTCGAGCCCCAAAAGAAAGAAAAGAAAATAAAACTATTTACACGGGAAAGCTCCCAACAAGCAAAAAGAAGAACTAGAAATCTTTTTGGGTTTTCATTTTAATTTATACTACAAGCAAGGAAATTAAACTAACTATTTTTTTTGGTTTTTCTTAAGGTTTATCAAACACACAAGAAGAAAACTAGAAAAATAAATTTAAACTAGCATGGGTAATACAATGAAAGAGCATGAGCACCGACGACTAGTGTGTGAACATGAATGTAAAGTCGGTGAGAAATACGTACTCCCCCAAGCTTAGGCTTTTGGCCTAAGTTGGTATAATACCAAGGATCGCCACTACTATCTACGGTGTAGTGGGAGGTGTAATCAGGATACCACTGGCTGGTCATCTCCGGATCCCACTGGACAGATGATGCACGATAAGGGTCCAGCTCAGGTTCCGGCTCAGGTTCAGGTTCTGGAGTAAAAGCTTGGGCTAGATGGTTGTTCACCGCTTCCGGCGTAACAAGGCGATTTTCTGCAAGCAAATCAAATAACAGAGGTGCAGGCAAAATAATAAACTCAAAGTGTTTCTTATTGAATCTAAGTCTATACAAGAGCATCTTCTCTTGTTGTCAACAATAAACTTGTGTGCTACCATGCTCTTGTAATCTAGAATGTGAGGAGGTAATTTTGTCTCCTCCTCCTCATGGTGCCTAATGGGTATCTGAAAATGTTCAGCAAGGCGTGCAGCATAGATACCTCCAAATATGGGGCCTTTTGTACGATTCAGGGCTAGCCGTTTAGCAACGACGGCACCCATACTAAAAGTATTGTCTCCCAGCAAAGCATGTTGAAGATTAATAATATCTGGAACGCTCAAATTTCCACCAGTTCCACGACCAATCAAGCATCTACTAGCAAATATAGCAAAGTAGCGTAAAACAGGAAAGTGTATGCTAGAGACTTTTGCCTCAGAGCCCTTCTTTGGCTCTTCTACAGCAATAGTTTTAACGAAGCCATCCACATCTTCACGATGGGGTTCCTCTAATTCTCCCTCATAAGGTATCCTACATACCGCGCAAAAATCACGTAAAGACATTTCTCTGAATTCATCATATAAATGAAATGATACTGCAGGCGGTGACTTCTTAGGATAATAATAAAAGTTTTGCACGTAAGTATTGGTAAGTAAGATATACTGATTGATTCGGTCGTTCATGAAACCGGTGAGGCCTGCAGTCCCGATTAAAGCATAAAAGTCTTCATGAATTCCGGCTTCTTTCAAGAAATCCTCACACGGCCATTCGCATGACCGTACTTCCGCTAAGCGAGGAAGATTATACTTGGGTTTTTCCTTCTCTTTGTCTTGTTTTTTCCTTAGAGCTTTGGCTAGAAGAGCCTTTAAAGAGCCTCCTTAACATTTTCTGAAAATTTCTGAAATTTTAGTAACTTCAAAATAAAAGTGAATAAAACTAAACAAGATTGATAGCAACTACTCCTACAAGTGCCTAAAGCCTATATCATGCATTGGAATTGTTTGGGACCTCAAAAATTTAACATGCAAGCTCAAGAACATGGTCACCTATGCAGCAAAAATTTGCAATGAATAAAGCACTAGAACAAAAACTAATTGGACCAATGGAGGACTCAATTACCAAGCAACAATCTCCCAAAGCAGTTTTGCGAATGGAGCTTTGAGCTAAGAGATCGAAAATCGCAGCAAAACGAGCTAGAACTCGGGCTTGAGCTGGATGGGGATATTTTTGGGTAGAAGATGAAGTGTGTGGGTGCTGGCATAAGTGGAGGGGAGCCACCAGGGGGCCACGAGATAGGGGGCGCACCCTACAGGGGGGCCGCAAGGTGCTTGGCCCTCTTGCAGTGTTTTCAGTGCCTAAAATCCTCAAATATTCCAGAAAAAATCATACTAAATTTGCAGGGCATTTGGGCACTTTTATTTTCAGGCTATTTTTTAATGCACGGATAATTCAGAAAACAAACGGATAATACTATTTTTGCTTTATTTATTCTAAACAACAGAAAGTAAAAAGAGGGTACAGAAGGTCGTGCCTTCTAGTTTCATCCATCTCGTGATCATCACAATGAATCCACTAACAAGGTTGATCAAGTCTTGTTAAGAAACTCATTCCGAATAACACGGAACCGGAGAAATTTCGAATAACACTAAGTTACCTCAACGGGGATATGAAAATCCCCAACAATAAGAATATCATACTTTTTCTTGACAGTAGGGAGAGGAAATTCAAAACCTCCAAAAATGATAGTTGGAACTTTTTCAATAGAATTGATGCTATGAACTTGAGATTGTTTCCTCGGAAAGTGTACCGTATGCTCATTACCATTAACATGAAAAGTGGCATTGCCTTTGTTGCAATCAATAACAGCCCCTGCAGTATTAAGAAAAGGTCTACCAAGGATAATAGACATACTATCGTCCTCGGGAATATCAAGAATAACAAAGTCCGTTAAGATAGTGACATTTGCAACCACAACAGGCACATCCTCACAAATACCGACAGGTATAGCAGTTGATTTATCAGCCATTTGCAAAGATATTTCAGTAGGTGTCAACTTATTCAATTCAAGTCTACGATATAAAGAGAGAGGCATAACACTAACACCGGCTCCAAGATCACATAAAGCAGTTCTAACATAATTTCTTTTAATAGAGCATGGTATAGTTGGTACACCCGGATCTCCAAGTTTCTTTGGTATTCCACCCTTAAAAGTGTAATTAGCAAGCATGGTGGAAATTTCAGCTTCCGGTATCTTTCTTTTATTTGTGATGATATCCTTCTTATACTTAGCATAAGGATTTACTTTAAGCATATCAGTTAAGCGCATACGTAAGAAAATGGGTCTAATCATTTCAGCAAAGCGCTCAAAATCCTCATCATCCTTTGACTTGGATGGTTTAGGAGGAAAGGGCATGGGTTTCTGAGCCCATGGTTCTCTTTCTTTACCGTGCTTCCTAGCAACAAAATCTCTCTTATCATAACGTTGATTCTTTGATTGTGGGTTATCAAGATCAACAGCAGGTTCAATCTCTACATCATTGTCTCTGCTAGGTTGAGCAACAACATGACCATTATCATTAACATTATCACTAGGTTCATGTTCATCACCTGATTGTGTTTCAGCATCAGAAATAGAAATATCATTGGGATTCTCAGGTGTGTCTATAGTAGGTTCACTAGAAGCATGCAAAGTCCTATCGTTTTTCTTTTTCTTCTTTTTAGAAGAACTAGGTGCCTCTAAATTATTTCTCTGAGAATGTTGCTCAATTCTCTTAGGGTGGCCTTCAGGATACAAAGGTTCCTAAGTCATTCTACCAGTTCTAGTAGCCACTCTAACAGCAAAGTCATTTTTATTATTTAATTCATCAAGCAAATCATTTTGAGCTTTAAGTACTTGCTCAGCTTGAGTAGCAACCATAGAAGCATATTTGCTAACGCGGTGAAGTTCATCTTTAACTCTAGCCAGATTATCACCTACGCGTCCTATCTCGAAAGAATTATTCTTTAACTCTCTACCAACATAAGCATTAAAACTTTCTTGTCTAGCCATAAAGTCATCAAATTCATCTAAGCATGGGCTATGAAATTTAGTAGAGGGTATTTCAACTTTATCATATCTATAGAGATAATTTACCTTTAGTACCTGTGTCGGGTTATCAAGACAATGTGGTTCTTCAGACGGTATATTAAGACCATGTATTTCTTCAATAGGAGGTAAATTCTTAACATCTTCAGCTTTAATACCTTTTTATTTCATTGATTTCTTTGCCTCTTGCATATCTTCAGGACTAAGAAATAAAACACCTCTCTTCTTCGGAGTGGGTTTAGGAATAGGCTCAGGAGTTGGCTCAATTGGTTCAGGAACTACTTCAGGAACTGGCTCAGGAAGAGTCCAATTATTTTCATTAGTCAACATATTTTTCAATAATATTTCAGCTTCGTCGACTATTCTTTCCCTGAAAACACAACCAGCACAACTATCCAAGTAGTCCTTGGAAGCATCGGTTAGTCCATTATAAAAGATATCAAGTATTTCATTTTTCTTAAGAGGATGATCAGGCAAAGCATTAAGTAATCGAGAAGCCTCCCCCAAGCTTGTGGGAGACTCTCTTCTTTGATTTGCACAAAATTATATATTTCCATAAGGCAGCTTGTTTCTTATGAGCAGGAAATATTTAGCATGAAGTAATAAATCATATCCTGGGGACTACGCACACAACCAGGAGCAAGAGAATTATACCAAGTCTTAGCATCACCCTTTAATGAGAACGGAAATATCTTAAGGATATATAAATAGCGAGACTTCTCATCATTAGTGAACAGGGTGGCTATATCATTTAACTTGGTAAGATGTGCCACAACAGTTTTAGATTCAAGGCCATAAAAAGGATCAGATTCAACTAAAGTAATAATATCAGGATCAACAGAAAATTCAAAATCCTTATCAGTAACACAGATAGGTGAAGTAGCAAAAGCAGGATCGGGTTTCATTCTAGCATTAAGAGACTGCTGCTTCCATTTACCTAATAATTTCTTAAGATCATTTCTATCATTGCAAGCAAGAATTTCCATAGCAGCTGTTTCATGCATAACATAACCCTTAGGAACAACAGGTAACACATAATCATTGGGGGGACCTTCATCATCACTATCATCAGTAATAGGATCTTCAGTAATTTAATTCCCCCTAAATCTAGCAAGTTGTTCATCAAGAAATTCACCTAATGGCAAAGTAGTATCACGCACAGAAGTAGTTTCATCATGCATAGCAGAAGTGGCATCATCAATAACATGCAACATATCAGAATTCATAGCAGTAGCAGGTTTAGGTGTCGCAAGCCTACTAATAACGGAAGGAGAATCTAGTGCAGAGCTAGATGGCAGCTCCTTACCTCCCCTCGTAGTTGAGGGCAAAATAGTAGTTCGATCGTCTTTCAAGTTATTCATAGTGATCAACAGATATAAATCCCAAGTGACTCAGAGAATAGAGCTATGCTCCTGGGCAACGGCGCCAGAAATTAGTCTTGATAACCCACAAGTATAGGGGATCGCAACAGCTTTCGAGGGTAGAGTATTCAACCCAAATTTATTGATTCGACACAAGGGGAGCCAAAGAATATTCTTGAGTATTAGCAGTCGAGTTTTCAATTCAACCACACTTGGATAACTTAGTATCTGCAGCAAAGTGTTTAGTAGCAAAAGTGGTATGATAATAATAGTAGCGGTAGGAAAAGTAAAGATAAATGTTTTTGGGTTTTTGTGGTAGTTGTAACAGTAGCAATGGAAAATTAAATAAGCGAAGAACAATATATGAAAAGCTCGTAGGCAATGGATCAATGATGGATAATTATGCCGGATGCAATTCCTCATGCAATAGTTATAACATAGGGTGATATAGAACTATCTCCAATTCATCAATGTAATGTAGGCATGTATTCCGTAAATAGTCATACGTGCTTATGGAAAAGAACTTGTATGACATCTTTTGTCCTACCCTCCCGTGTTCAGCGGGGTCCTTACAGAAACTAAGGGATATTAAGGCCTCCTTTTAATAGAGAACCGGAACAAAGCATTAACACATAGTGAATACATGAACTCCTCAAACTACGGTCATCACCGATAAGTATCTCGATTATTGTCACTTCGGGGTTGTCGGATCATAACACATAATAGGTGACTATAGACTTGCAAGATAGGATCAAGAACACACATATATTCATGAAAACATAATAGGTTCAGATTTGAAATCATGGCACTCGGGCCCTAGTGACAAGCATTAAGCATAGCAAAGTCATAGCAACATCAATCTTAGAACATAGTGGATACTAGGGATCAAACCCCAACAAAACTAACTTGATTACATGGTAAATCTCATCCAACCCATCACCGTCCAGCAAGCCTACGATGGAATTACTCACGCACGGTGGTGAGCATCATGAAATTGGTGATGGAGGATGGTTGGTGATGACGACAACGACGAATCCCCCTCTCCGGAGCCCCGAACGGACTCCAGATCAGCCCTCCCGAGAGAGATTAGGGCTTGGCGGCGGCTCCGTGTCGTGAAACGCGATGAAACTTTCTCCTTGATTTTTTTGCTCCCCGAGACGGAATATATGGAGTTGGAGTTGAGGTCGGAGGAGGTTCAGGGGGCCCACGAGATAGGAGGGCGCGCCCCCCTGTCTCGTGGACAGCCCGTGGGCCCCCTGGCCTTGATTCTTTCGCCAAAAATTCTTATTAATTCTGAAAAGTGCCTCTGTGGATTTCCTGGACATTCTGAGAACTTTTCTTTTCTACACATAAAAACAACATCATGGCAGTTCTGCTGAAAACAGCGTCAGTCCGGGTTAGTTTCATTCAAATCATGCAAGTTAGAGTCCAAAACAAGGGCAAAAGTGTTTGGAAAAGTAGATACGTTGGAGACGTATCACGCTCCATTTGGCGGGCGCTGTTGACATTTAGGGAGCGCACTCTCGCGACTGCTAGCAGCCACGACTTCACCGACGACGACTTCTTCCCCGACCTCGGGAACCTCTTCCTCAACGACATGGGCAACAACCTCAACGCCAATGGTGTTGCTCCCGTTGCACCATATGTGTTTCTGTCCTTCCTGTTCGAAATCGTGGTAGAATTCATGTTTCTAGTCTGTGTCCTAGACTCGATCTGTTCATCTACTATGCTAGTCCGCATGATTAGTTTAATCTCTGTTATAGCCGTCATGATTTATTTTGTAGTAAATATCATAGTAACTTGCTCATATATTCAACTGGCGGAACGTCCCCTACAGCCACTCCCGTTTCATGGACGGCCTGGTCGATGCCTCCAAGGAGCCCTTCGTCTACTGCTATGAGTGCCCGATGCCGTTTTGGGGCTCGCCGGTGGACATCGTGCATCACCTGACGCAGGCGTGCGGCGATCACTACTGGCCCTTTGGCGAAGAACATCAAGTACGAGACATGCTACCCGTTCACCATGCCGGAGTCGCTGGAGGATCAGCGCCGCCTGCTAGTCTCGGAGGAGGACGGCAGCGTCTTCCTCTTGATCGTGGCCACCGGCGAGGCCCGCGCAGGCCGCCGCCACATCTCTGTAGTGTGTGTCAGGGGCGACGCCGCTAACGCTGACACTGACACGAGGCCGATGCACGGGTGCGTGGTCACTATTACTACCCCTCGAAGGTCCGTGGGCGGCGACACTGGCTATGTCAAGCTGACTTGGACTCTGCCGAGCTGGGACCTTCCCGCCGATGTGGACATGGAAGACGCATGGTATTATTTGACCCCCAACAATGTGCATGGGGACTCCAAGGAGGTTCACCTGGACATATGCATTTCTAAGTTAAATGTTGGTCATTAGTCTTCGCTCAATGTAATCCACTGTCTAAGCATGTGTAGACTTCCATGCATGATCTTGCTCTATTGGAGTATCGTGCATGAATAAAAGTGTATCCATTTATGGTTTAGTATAGAATCTTCCATGTATGAATTTATACTACAGTACCGGTGAAAGACTTATGATGAACCATTTCCTGCAAAGCACAATAAGAGTTATTTCTTCACAAGTTTTGGATGCAGGTTGAACAGTTGAACGCTTTTGTTTGCAAAAGATACTTTTTTATCTATTTCACCGGATGTTTCGAGCTCTAGAGATGAAATAATATCCGAAGAAACCTATCAATACCTGTTACACATGAGATGACCCCCACATCCTTTGTCAAAATAAACAACACCCCGATCAATGCATTTCACTCTTCCGTGCAACGGACGGGAACCTTACTTGCTCCTATAGGTGCTTAAGCTTGCCACATAGGCATAAAGTCTGATGTGGCAAGTTAATCAAGAGAGAGACTAGTTTGGTGACCCAAGGAAGAAAGCGGTGCTAAGCGCGTGTACCTAGGTGAAAAGACAATTTTGAGTCTATAGCTAATTAAATGAAGCAAACTTAGCAACACCATTTCATTGGAAGAGGTCACTCCTTGGCAAATGCAATAAATACTAGTACTCCTGTGTCCCATAATATAAGAACGTTTTGGCACTACACTAGTGTCCAAAACGTTCTTATATTATGGGACGGAGGGAGTCTGAAGAAAAGATAGAGAGGAGTAAAAAGATACACTTATAGCCAACCTTATAGCCAACCTTGTTGTAGTATGAGTGACTAAGTGATGACTATGTACGACATGCCAACATCAGATAGCCTAACGCACCGTGTTAAATCTCCAAGGCGCGACCCATGAGCAGAGACGGTCGTGGTAGGCGCGACCATGATACAGGCTGCTGGCAGCCCTTGGGTCTGAGATCAAACGGTCGCATGCTAAGTTGCTGAAAATTTGCAAAATAACCCTCCAGTATAGGATATTCACCCATAGGTCTAGAATCACGCCATGCAACCGTTCGATCTCCGATCCAAGGGCTCTCAGAAGCCCGTATCATGGGAGAATGGAAAGCCTCTACCCTGCCGTTCGCACGCTGGCAGTTCGCTCCTACTCGTCCCCGCACATCCTTTAATACTACGGCGGTTCGCTCCTAGTCGTCCCGTCCATTCACATTACGGCAGTTCCACTAATCCTAACCCTCCTCCCAAATCCATGGCATCCCAAATCTCTCCGATCGGCGGTTAGTACAAGGTTAGAACCATCACCGGTGATGAGTTCGACATCATCTACACCCGTTCTTCCGCGACGGTGAAAGGATGCCTTTCTCGCTTCAGACGCATGTTCGAAGACTCAG
Organism: Aegilops longissima; assembly: GCA_021605205.1. Classification (NCBI taxonomy): domain Eukaryota; kingdom Viridiplantae; phylum Streptophyta; class Magnoliopsida; order Poales; family Poaceae; genus Aegilops; species Aegilops longissima. The sequence continues at coordinate 46,765,740 of CM038681.1, read as the reverse complement.
ATGATGAGTGGGTCGCTGGGCTAGATGTAGAGTACACCACAGTCGTGGGACGAGAGAAGGATCTAAAGTACGAAGAGAGGAAGAAGCCCGCCGTGATCCAGGTTTGCGTGCATGACTTATGCTTAGTCTACCACATATGCTCGTCGTGATCCAGGTTTGCGTGCATGACTCATGCGTGCATGATGATGAGTGCCAAGATTTTAAGGACTTCCTCGAGAGCAACCTAGTAAAATTCGTTACTGTAGACTTTGGTAACGACAAAGAAGTCCTGCGTCGGATAGGCCTCGTTGTAGGCAACACCTTCGACCTCCAAAAGAATCAGCTGGTGTCCTCTCGTCAGCCTTCAATGCTGACCCTGGCAGGAGACATGGTTCATCCTTCAGACGTGGCGGAGAAACCTCCATACACATTTCATCGTCATGCATGGCAGCGGAATGTACTAGATATAGACCACATCCGATGCGCTGCAATGGATGGCTACCTTTGTTTCAATATCTACAAGGGTTGGATGAAGAGCAACAGCCAAGTTGGCGGTTCAAGCAAAGAAGTATCGCCAAGAGGAAGAGGGACACGGACGAAGTCAAGGGCGTGGACGAGGACTCCGAGTAAGGTGGCGTGTCGTTGCTGATGGTGGTTCTAATGCAGTGTCTACGGAATAGTTGCAAATTTTAATTTCAGGTGTGCTTAATTTAATTTGAGGGTGTGTTGTCTGAGCCCCAGCAGAACTATGTTATGTTTCTTCTTGTTACTTTAACTCTTGATGCGTACATACTAGTATTTCTTACATTTCATCTTTTAGTTGGTATAGTACTACCACTCGTTTCTTCACATTATATCGTACAATATATATGGTCAACATCATATAGCCAGCAGTTTAGTAGTCAAAGAACTTGAGGTGCTTAGTTTTGTCAAAGAATTCTGTGGTGCTTAGTTTTATTAGAGGGTGGGTTGTGCTGGACACCATTATTGTGACTAGCCTTTTAATAGTACTATATGCATAATTTGCATTTAGCGCTCTATATGTACCACCTTTTTTAATTTCAAGTTTTGCTCCATGGCGCAATCCATCGATACTACTGATGTACAAAAGTATACATTTTTTAAAAGGCTAGAGGGCGGGGCAGTCTAGCTTGGTCGGTTTCACGAGAGGCGAGGGCCTTTGTGATTTGATGGCTCATTACTGCTGGAAGGCGGGGCCTTGTGATTTGACTGCTCGTATAAATGCACCGACGACCTGATCGAGGAGGACCAAAGAACCGTGCGGTATACTCAAGTTTTCCACCGGAGTAGTACTGCGACGGAGGAGCACGAAACACGGCAGCTCAGTGCCATATGGCTATAAAATATGATCTAATTTGCTAGTCATCTCATTGCTAGCATTGTTCTATTCATTCCCTCAAAAAACAAAAACCATTGTTCTATTCATGCCTCGCGGAGAACGTGACACGTGCGGTGAAACACCCGAAGCAAAAGATGAAACACATTAGCAAAAGAAGAAGGAAGATTATCACCCCAAATGATCTAATTCGCCGCGGAGTCGTAACTGCTTCTTCATCGCCTCCACGACCTCCATCTCCTTGCGCGTCTCCTCCGCCATCTTCTTCATTCTGTCCATGACGAGGGATTTCTCGACGCGAGCCTTCATCATCTGTTCCACGGCCGCATTACGTACCTTGACAGCTGTCGGGTGCTCGATGCAGAGCTTCGCCAACTCCTCCTTTTGTTCCATGACGAAGGCTTGCGGCATCTTCATCGAGGAACTACTATTCTCATGCAACTTCTTCTAGCCGGCGTTCTTCTCCTTCAACAGGTCGATCTCGTGGCAGAGCTTCGCCTTGTCCTCCTGAAGTCGCAGGATTTCGCCGGTCGCCTTCTTCTCCGAGGCAATGCTCTTCTTCAGCAGCATCACCAAGCCGGCGGTCAACTCCCCCGGCTAATTGAGCTCAGCGGGCATGTCGTCGAGGCTCTCCTTCAGCAACTCCGTCAAGCCTTGGATGAACTCATTCTTCTTATTGAGGTGCTTATTGAGCTGATCGGGCATGCCGTCGAGGGATAACGACTCCAGCTCCGCCGGCTCGGCATGTTCGCCTCCGCGGCTAAGGCGCTCCTCGGAGCCATCGCCTGCCCGTGAGAGATCTTTCGAGGTCTCTGCGTGGCGGTGAGCCCTCTCTTTTTTTTCGCAGCCTTGGTTGCTGCTCCCTTGTTACGAGTAGTTCTCGACCTAGAGCTCTGCTCACCGGCCATGGCAACGACGGACGAAGAAGAAGCACTTATGAGGAGGAAAGGTAGAGTAATTTTCGGTTAGGTAGTTCCCCTTTTTATTACCTAAGTACTAGCACTAGTAGTACTAATACCTGCATAGTGGGAACACGTTCAGGTTTGGTACGGACTAGTAGGTGTGAGTAGGCTTTCGAATATGATGGGAACAAGGTAAAGATTAATTGATGGTTTTGGTTTCGAGGCCCGAAACGGCTCCCGATGAGTTTAGCGGAACATAAATTTCAAGTACTACACTGCTCAAATGCGTAAATATTATGTTACTGTCAAAAATTGGCACAAAATATGAAGGAGACCAATGGAAGTACTACTATCAACCCACGATTTAACTACTCGCATGCGCGCAGTGGAGTAATAATGTCTTTCTTCCGCCCTCACGTCCACTCAATTTGCATGTGCTGTATTAATTGACCATCAATGAAGTGAACGACTTTACACGCGTCAAATTATCACATGGGGTGGATCTTGGTACAAAATTGCGTCCGCCTGTGTACCCGCGTGTGCGTGCGAGGGAATGAGTGCGTGTGTGGCGTGCGTGCACATCTTAAACCGTGCATGTACCGCCAAGTATGGCTCAGGGAGGACGAGTACATTCTTCTGGAACCAGCAGCACGTCACTCTGATCAATCCACGCAAGGAGGTCGCAACAACGCCTCCATATGTGCCACATGGCCTCATGAACTGTAAGAGAGACACTGTGTAGCGTGCCATTGGTATTCTAATTTACGTGTTTTGCACATACTCGAAGTACTAGTAAGGTACACGTGCATTGCACGCATCAGATTTTGCAACCAAATTATGAATAAATACCACACTTATAGCATGTAAGCTCTGAGTCATATATGCGTGATGTAGCCCTTCATTTAATTCTTATAGTTCATCTCATTCAAAATCAATTAGTTTTTATAAAAAAGCTAAGAACGCGTGAATAGGAAAAACATGGGATTATAGTGGAATGTCATCTTGAATCCTACATGATTGTACGAGTGTTTGATTGTGCATAGAAAAAACGCAGAATTCTTTGAAAGAGGTTTGAGTGGATGGGATGTTTCCTATGAAATAAAGTGCAAATGAATCATATGGAAAAATTCCTATGGTTTACAATCCTACGAATCAAACAACCAAGATAGGAAAAATTCCTAACGATTAGAATCCTCCAAAATTCCTTTGAGAATCCTTTCAATCAAAGAAGCCCTTAATCTATTTTATGATTCATGGAATTGTGCGTTGTAAATCATAAAGTAAAAACAAATAATGGCAATTCAACTAGAAAAAAAGTGGCAGTTATGATACGGAAGATTCTAGAACAAAAGAGAACCACTGTTGTTTTGAGGTTTGTGCATTATGCTTAAGTTCAACCATGGAGTCTGCTAGATTGTACATGTGGCAAAATCCGGTGGGGGGCTAGAAGATGGTGCGACGGGCCGAGTGGAGGGAGACTATGAAGGAATGCACAAGTGCGAGATCGATATTTAGAGAGAGGGGGCGAACACGTGCACTGTTGCACGTAGTGGCGGAGCCATGAAAAAAATGAGCTAGGGGGCCAAGCATTGCTAATCCTTTACGAGGAGGGTCAATTCATGAAATAAAACCTTTTTTAGCAGCAATTGTCTAATGATCACATTCATATTAGCCTCGATATATAGTGATGTTAGGAGGGCAGGGCCCTTACTGCCCCCTGTCTTCGCCATTGTGCACGCGTCTGAGAGATGAAGCGGAAGGCATGGATGATGAGAGAGGGACATTGGATATATAATTAATGTGGGTGTATTAGCTATATATGTTTATCCTATATAGAGAGGTATAGATTGATCGATGTGGACGTGGGAAAGAGGGCGAGACCTCACTGGATATATCGATTGATCTGTTTGTATGGAAAACTATGAAAGACCTAGCTATATACACACATACATAGAGGAACATCGATCGTTGCGCATGCATGCGTGAGAATAAAGAATGCCCGATATGATGGAGAGGGGGATGTGTGTGGGTGTGTGCCTTCATGGGAGACTGACCTGAAGAAAAAGATTGCATGCGTGCGATGGATAATGCCGACTGGTAGTGTGTGTGCATGCACGCACGAGAGAAAGTTAGTGGTACAATTATAAAGAGAAGACTACTGTGTGGGTGTAAAAGAATAGGTGAGGTCATAATCAATGTAAAGTTGAATTCAAATATTTGAATAAGAGATCCTGATGTTTGAAACCCATGCATGCATGAATATAACGGAGATCTGCGCGGTGTGGTTTGGAAACGAGCATGTTGTAATGTATACACATTGAACAAGGTCAGACTGATTTGAATTTGAGATACCGATGGCAGACATCATTTGCCCACGTCGCATCCGTGCATGGACACACTATTCTAATTGGAGATGGCGGCTTTCGCATCACATATCTATATCTATACCCCTATATATATTATATTATATATTTTTTTATATTGTGTGCGGGTAACTTTAACTTTGAAAGATGGTCATTGGATGAGGCGAATCTGATGGTCCAAAGATGGCAAATTTGAGCACTATTGGCCGTTGGATATCATCTAGATTCCACCAGATTTCGCCACATGTATAATCTAGAAGACTCCATGGTTGAAATTAAGCATAATGCACAAACATCAAAACACAAGCACTTCTTATTTGTTCTAGAATCTTCCGTATCAGAATTGCCCAAATGTTTTTCTACATGATTTGCCATTATTTGTTTTTACGTTATGTAATTCCATGAATCTTAAAATAGATTAGCTTTCTTATAAAAACTAGATGATTTTGAATGAAATGAACTATAAGAATTAAACGAACATCTACATCATGCATATATGACTCAAAGCTTGCATGCTATAATGTGGTATTTATTCATAATTTGGTTGCCAAATCTCATGCGTGCAATGCACGTGTACCTTACTCTAGTCTAAATGGTGTTTGTGTGTGTGTGTTGTGCGTGTTGAGGTGCAAATTGTCTTTTTTTGGTACAAGTTGAGCTTATTCTTCCGAAATTTCAAGCCGCGCCTTGTTATGCCGAAAATTTAAGCTAGCGTCTCTGTCTATCGTGCTGCGAAACTCCCGCCTCTTCAACCCGCACCTTATTAGCCCGAAATATTTAAGATATATCTTTGTCTCGTTGTGCTCCGACAACTCCCTCCATCTCAACCCGCTCCTTGCTATTCCGAAATTACAACGCGCGCGAAAACTCCCACCTCCTGTGAAATCCCGACACGTGAAATGCCCGTGGTACCCCTGAACCGAAAGAACCGCCTCAAATCGGTGGGGGGTACTTTCGTAACTTACCCAAATTTCGGACAAGCGCGTCTCTAAGCCATGGTTCCCCACTGCCATCCCATCCGCCCACCCATTCGTACATCGAGGCCGCGAAAACCCGCGACGAAACCCCACACCCTGCTTTGTCCGCCACCCAGCCGGAGCCTCTTCCCCAATGACGTCGTCCACAGCAACACCTCGACGTCCCTCATCCACCGTACCGGATGAGGATCCGTCGTTGATCTCATCGTCCCGCCGGTTCAGCCACCCCGTCCTCCACCTCGAAGGAGCTGCCCCGACGTTCCCCTCGTCTTTCACGCCACCTCCATTCCCACACCACCGTTTTCACCTGCACCACCGGAAGAGCATCATCATCACCGTTTCCTCGGATGAATCTGCGGCTTAATCGGCGCCACCAAAGAGGTTGTACACTAATCGCCGCATTTTCTTCTTGATTCGATCTCATGGTGCTGCCGCTTCGGTCCCGAGCCGACACGGCGCTGCTCCATCCACGGCGGCGTCGCCGCCACTTCCTCCACGGCGTCGCTTCCTCGGCGGCGACGTCCACATCAGTAGGAGCTGCTGTTGCTTTAGCTCTCGCTTGCGCTGCTGCTCTGCTCTTACTCTCGGTCCCCTGCCTGGTCTGCTCTTGCTATTGCTCTTGCTCGCGCTGCTGCTCTCGCTCTTGCTCTTGCTTGCGATGCTGCTCGATTGGCTACACTTGATCGTTGAATCGACTTTTGGGTCGATCGATTTTCAAGGGTGGGCTCACTGGTGAAGGAAGAACCAGCCCTTGGCGGGAGGGGGCTCACGGAGAGGTACCCCACTATCTATCTTAGGGTTCGAGGATGGGGCGGTGGTCGCGCGGCGTTGGCGGGCGTTAGCGGGGACGGTGGCGTGGGGATCGCCGGAGAAAAAGCTCGGCACGGGGGGGCCTAGAGGGATGGCCGGGGCGGCGGCGGACCGGCGGTGGGGAGTGTTTTCGGGGCGGGCAGGGCGGCGCACCCCCGGCCGCACCTTGCTAGTGCGTTCAGTTTCGACAGCAAAATTCAGTTTCGACAATAAAATTCAGTTTCGACAGTTAGGTTCAGTTTCGACAGTTAAGTTCAGTTTCGACAGTTAAGTTCAGAGATGAGCGGCTGATGTATTTTACATATAGCACTTTGTGGTTATGAATTTTACGTCATGTATTGGAGATGCTATTAGAATTCCACTCAGGTTAACATTGTTTGTTGTCTCTCTTGTCCTGCTTCAGCCTCGGCGCCGTACAACTCTCCGGAGCTGCTCCAACGACGAAACCCTCCATCACAGTGGAGCAGTACCTCGGGCTCCATCTCCAGACACCTAAGATCGTCTTCCCCTCCTCCGACTGCAAAGTCAGCCGGAGCATCCTCACCGGCCAACCCAATCACGCTGAGATCGACATGGCTTCGCCAAAGAGGTTGTACACTTGTTGCATATCTTTTTTACTCTACATGGTATATATATTGTCCACTGAGCACTCGTAGTAACGGGAAATACGATTATTTTATCCTACCATATGACAAGTAGTGAGGTACCAGGCAACTTAGCTATCCGTGATGGACTCTCTTGTACGCCATCATTATTTATCTCTGCGCATTTGAGCTGTGCATTTGTCGATGGGCCTGGGAGTTGAGCTAGTATGGTAGTGGCCTGGGTCCAAAGTAATAGAAGTAGCACAAAAACATTTTTTTAGTGTAGGATTTTCCTTGCTCAAGCCTGCCTACTAGAATCGCCAGTGCTTGAAAGGAAAACTGAATGAAAAACATAGGAATTGGAAAGTTTCCTATGGTACTACTTTTCATGAATTTGGTGCAAAGGAATGGAGCAAAGGAAAACTGTAGGATTTGTTCCTTTAGTGTCTCCTTGAAAGAAAAACTGTAGGAATTCTAATTTCCACTTCTCCTCCTTTTCATATTCCTATTCATCAAGCACAAGACTAAGAGATAGTAGCATAATAGCATTATAACCGTACATTTTCTTGTGGTTTGACTTAATCTCACCATGCTTTTTGCATCCTGTGATCTTCCAATTGTTGTGAATCAAACACCCAGTTGGTAGAAACTGTGTTTTAAATTCTCTGTTTTGAACGTGCATTCCTATCCTATTCCTGTCTATTTCCTATCACTGCATTGTTAGAATCCTCAAATTCAAACAAGCCCTTACTCAATTACTTCTATTACAGATATGTGTCAAAGAAAACCTTGTGTGGTTTGTCGCTCTCTGGGCTTATTTGTGTTCCACCCCTTTCACCGCTCCAACGACGGAAGGGTTCACCACAACAGGGATCTGCTCTCCAGACTGTCTTTCGCCGCCTTTGATCTTCTTCCCCGCCGCCGGCAGCCACGACAACTGCCACTACAAGAAATATGTCAACTTGTGACCACCACTATTGGTCACTGAATGGTCACTGTTTTCAATTTGTGACCTTCTTGTGACCAAAAACATAAGGTCAAAAGTTGGCCGTCGTTAACTGACTATAGCGACCTTTCTTCTGGAATGGTCATAGATGTTTATTACCAAAATATGTCCATTGTGGCGTTTTGGTCACTAGCAACCTCCCCAGGCCACGTAGGCATCCAGCGTGGCAAGCTGATGTGGCACAAGATTCAGCCCGGTCCAATTCGGTTTTCTACATGGGCCTAGCCCAACAATTCAGCCTTTTTACTGTATATTTTCTCTATTAATTTTCTCTAGCTACATGGGCCTGGCCCAACAATTTGGCCTTTTTATTTCATGGATCATGGCCTTTTGTGATCTATTTCGTTTTTGGGCCTAAGCCTTTTTATTTACTTGGCCGTCGCCTTTTCACAATTGATTCTTTTAGTAATTTTGTTCATTTTTCCTAAATTGTTTGATTTGTGGCCTTTTTAGGGCCCAAATAGTATATGTTTCATTTCCGACATATCAACAATAAAGTATCAACAATAAAGTAACCAGTATTTTTGTCCAGAGAGCCCCAATCACACAAATTTTCATTAATGGCGACCAAAATGAGTATATTGTATATATTACAATCATGCCATAGTTCACATCATCCAGGAATTTAGAACAACTACAAAAGTGCTGCTATGAAATACTATAACAGCCATTCACATCATCCAGGAACATATAATTAGCTACAAAGATGAAGCGTTCCTTTTTCCAACTTCTTGAGCACGGAGCTCTGTAAAAGACAGGAAACGATCATTATCATGGCTGTGAATTCAGAATGAAAGCAATATCCTCAAACATACAACATCTAGGAAAAGAATATTGAACAAAATAATAAACAAATACACAAGCAGCTAGGGGTCGATCCTAATGCCAGCAAGCTCTAAGAAGACTCCAAGAAATTGATGGCTGACAATACAATCATGCTTTTGACAACAAATACTACTAGAATTAAGGCGCAAAACATATTCTAAGTAGTGTTAACATCATGGCAGTAACAATTAACAGTACCAGCTAGCAGGACATCAATCAAGCACAACAAAAGTACAACACCACACTTGGGATCTCGGAGCAAGAAAAAGATCATGTTGCTTAGGAGCTACCACAAATGATACTGATCAAGGGCAAAAACAAGTTGGTATGATATAATTCATTCATTCGTTCTCATCACGATCATACATTGAATTCATTAAAGGTTACAGATTCATTTTTTGACATAGCATTGGAAAATCACAAGAATAGTATATGAACCAAAGTGTCCAGATAAGTAGATAACACATGAAGGTCACAATCACATAGCAAAGGAAGAGTGGGACAGACCGAGGACTTACCCTCTGGACAAATCAAAGACTTCATGCTTCCTCTTCCTCGGTGGACAAATCAATGACTTCACTTCCTCTTCCTCATGCACCAATAGGAAGACCATCTCAAACACCTTGGTGCCAACAAGAAAATGTACTCACACAGTGAATAGAACAAAAGAACAGAAAGCACATGTATATACTGAACAAAAGCAACAACCAGGAATAGATGACTTAACAGTTCATGTTTGTTAACAGAACAAGTGTGGACATCTCACAGTGAGTTAACTATCTGATGACTTTAGTAAAACACAGACTAGCATTTGGTGCTACAAGAGACAACAGGAATCCAACTATCCCAACATCCCAACTTGGTAAATCCATGCTGCTAAAAGGCCAATCCTAATTGGGTAGGTACTGGACCTGGTTTCAAACATGTGAGCTACAACTATCGTAATACCACAGCCCAAAAAAAACCTACAGATCCATCAAACTACTGTTTGTAGGTCTGGCATCAGTGGTGTCACAACGTACAGTCCACTTACAGTCATTTGGGAGAAAATTAAAGTGATAATTAGTCTGCCATTACAATCTGCTGGTAACTTGCAGTCTACTTACAGCTACAATGATATCTTAAGAGTTACAGTCTAAATACACAAAACTTAAGAACATGGGAATAAACAGACCAACCCCCACATTCCAATAATTCAAACACTCAGCAGTCAAATGTGTATGCGTGTGCATGTAAATGTACCAAGGTTATGCAAAACTATCGTGCATTCAAACTATGAGGTACTGCTGCATCGGTCGTAACAGAGGCCCACACTCGCTGTGATGGGTTGTAGCATCTATGTTGATGCAGTCTCAGCCACAGGCTCCTCCTCACACCTGAAGTTAAACACGCAGGTTAGTCAGCAGAACTATAGCAGTTTAGCTTTTGGAGATGATGAACAACTCAAATTACCCTTGATATTTGTTTCAAAAAAATTAACCTTCTAGTATGGCCATGTTAATAGATAAAATTAACCTTTTCCCTTTTACTTTCTATGAAAAAGGTAAGAGACCAGAATTCTACATGCAGCTTCTGTAGACATAAATCCAAGAGAAATACATCTCTGTAGTGCATGGCAATGGCAGTTAGGATCAAGCAGGTTTTACATTCGAGTCCAGAAATATGTGTCCATAAACTATTAACCAAGCACAGCAGACTTGAAATTGTTTCAATCAAACAAAGCATTTCTTGAGCATCTCCCAAAAGGTCATGCAGAGCATTTCACTAATTGATGAAACACCAAGCGGTGACACAAGAACTCTACTTCAGCAACAAAGCGAGCAGAAGCACTGCTTCAAGATGGCAGGCATTGATACCCTATTGCAAAGAACTGGAGAAAGAAAGGCTCTTCCCTATTGCCCAGTCAAGGGGCATCGACAAGAATAATTTGGTTTCAGTAGGCTGCTAGAGCACAACAAGTAAAGCCCAGGCAAGGTCTCCCCGCCCAAACTACTAATCCCAGGATCATAAGGAATGGTTCTTATGCTCCATAATCCATGAAGAATACTTAAACAGGCCCAAGCTCTAAACGCATTGATCCAAGTTTGCACCCCTTGTGCACATCTAAAATCATTTGCCGACCTCACCGAGCATTATAAACCAAATTTACACTAGGAATTCCCAAGGTGTCCATCAAGAGATGAAACAAAAGGAGGAGGACTCATTGGGTCGTCCAGGTCAATGCCCCTACCCCTGAACAAGAGGGCTCTCGTTCTTGTTACAGGCCACCCGCTCAAAGATATACTACGTACTCCATGGATCTCTAGATAACGATCCAAGCAAGAGGAGGAGGAGGAGGAGGAGGAGGTTAATCGGGACTGACCGCGGCGTGGGGCTCGAAGGGGTGGTCCTCCTCGAGGTGAGCGACGAGGGAGGCAATGTCGTGGTCCTCGTAGCAGTAGGGGTAGGCAAAGTCGGGCCTGCCCGCGTTCTCGTCGCCGTCCATGTCCAGCTCGTCCATCCCCGTCCGATCTGCGCCTGCCCGCACGCAAGAACCGGCAAATCAATCAGCCAACCAACCAACCAATCAATCAATCAATCACAAAACCCGGCGAAGAGTGATTCGATCCAATCGATCCCGAGAGGGGGGAGGGAGGGTACCGGCATGGCCGAGCTGCGCAGCGTAGAATCGCTTGGCGACGGCTAGGCGCGAGATCAGCTGGCTGCAAGGAGCACGCATCCGGCCTGGGAGCTCGCTCCTTCCTTCCCAGGATGAACAGGGTCAGTGGATGGGAGCGTGAGGGGGAGGTGGAGCTGCTCGATCTGGGTAGGGAGAGAAGGAGAGAGGAGAGGGAGTTCGCCGGTGGGGGGCGGCGACGGTGATGCAGTCCGCCGGTGTGGGATGGGCGCGGGAGAGGGTGGAGCAATAGTGCTTGGGGGTGTGGGTCGAACTCCGCCGGAGGGAGGTGGCCGACACGGGCAGGAATGGAGATGGAGGCCGGGGTGGGAGGACGCGGGCAAGATTGGATCTGGGAGGGAGAAGGGGGCAGCGGCGGCTGGAGTGGGAGGGAAGTTAGGGTTTGGGTGGTGGGGCTACGGGTAGGACGACGGGTGAGAGTGTGCGTGGGTGTGGGCCGTTGGATCTGGGAGTATCCGACGGTCTGTGATGCTTGATCCGCGTGACATGCCAATAGACCAATCAGAATGAAGTATAGACTTTGATGATGTTATGACCTTCTAAATTGGTCGTAATTGATTAACAATAGGTAGATACTACCAGTCAACCAGATGATTTTTCCTAGAAATCATCCGCCTAGCTAGCCGCCCGATCTGTCCATTGGTGGTCCTTCAATCACATCAATATGTCACGACAGCACCGAGCATGAAAAAGCTTCAACGCAGCACCGATGACATCCCCATGAAGCTCCATTGCATCTCTCGACGGTGCTTCAAGAGTTCCAACGTAGCACCACGGCGCCCGACGAAGCTCCGTTGCAGCGTCGGGGAGATCCAACGCAGCACCACGACAACCGGCAGTAAGTTTCCTTCTCTTTTTTTTGACAATGTTTGTTAAGGTTCCTCATAAGTAGTAGTATTGTTCCCTCGAATAACAAAAAATACATTTTCCATTTTTCGAGTGCCCAAAATGAGTTTTTTTTAGTGACCTTCCATATATTTGTTGCAAATTTGAACCAAATCATTTTTATAAAATACTAGGCCATATTTAATGCACAATTGACCAAATGGTTGGGTGTAAAAAGTTTTGATCCACCTCTGGTGAAAAAGACAAATTCCCACCGATTCAGCTGGAAGCGGGTCAAATTTGAACTGCAGCTGCCTCATAGTTTGCCATTTATTTTTTCAAAAAATCATTTCTAGGTACATAATTATCTATTTAATCAGATAAACATCAAAAAAATTCCAAGATTCAACCACTAGCTAAGAACGGTCAAGCCCGCCGTTTTGACCGCTTTTTGAAACGGGCATAAAAAATTCAAAAAAAATCAAAAAATGGGAAAACCTTCGCATTGTGTCATTATATGTGACCAAGTTTCCAGGAAAAATAATAAACTTGTAATACGGAAATTATTTTAAAAAAGTGTTATCAGAAATGAGCTATCATGCGTGAAGATTCATGGCTTTCAAGCCAAATGATCAATCTTATGGCCACATTCATGGCATAGTGTGTTCAAATGATCTCATATTGTGCACAAGGGTGCATCTTGGAATGGCAAACAATGTTGCCTAAGGAAGTTTTCAGTTTCTTTGCACAGAAAATTCATTTTCCATTTTTCCAGTGCCCCAAATGAGGTTTTTTTGTGAAAGACCTACCATGTATTTGTTGAAAAATTGGACCAAATCATTTTTCTAAAATACTAGGCCATATTTAATGCACAATTGACCAAATGGTTGGGTGTAAAAAGTTTTGATCCACCTCTGGTGAAAAAGACAAATTCCCGCCGATTCAGTTGGAAGCGGGTCAAATTTGAACTGCAGCTGCCTCATAGTTTGCTATTTATTTTTTCCAAAAATCATTTCTAGGTACATAAGTATCTATTTAATCAAAGAAACATCAAAAAAAATCCAAGATTCAACCACTAGCTAGGAACGGTCAAGCCCGCCGTTTTGACCGCATTTTGAAACGGGCATAAAAAATTCAAACAAATTCAAAAAATTGGAAAACCTTCACATTGTGTCATTATATGTGACCAAGTTTCCAGGAAAAATAATAAACTTGTAATACGGAAATTATTTTAAAAAAGTGTTATCAGAAATGAGCTATCAAGCGTGCAGATTCATGGCTTTCAAGCCAAATGATCAATCTTATGGCCACGTTCATGGCATAGTTTGTTCAAATGATCTCATATTGTGCAAAATGGTGCATCTTGGAATGTCAAACAATGTTGCCTAAGGAAGTTTTCAGTTTCTTTGCACAGAAAATTCATTTTCCATTTTTCAAGTGCCCCAAATGAGGTTTTTTTGTGAAGGACCTACCATATATTTGTTGAAAAATTGGACCAAATCATTTTTCTAAAATACTAGGCCATATTTAATGCATAATTGACCAAATGGTTGGGTGTAAAAAGTTTTGATCCACCTCTAGTGAAAAAGACAAATTCCCGCCGATTCAGTTGGAAGCGGGTCAAATTTGAACTGCAGCTGCCTCATAGTTTGCTATTTATTTTTTCAAAAAAATCATTTCTAGGTACATAAGTATCTATTTAATCAAATAAACGTCAAAAAATTTCCAAGATTCAACCACTAGCTAGGAACGGTCAAGCCCGCCATTTTGACCGCATTTTGAAACGGGCATAAAAAATTCAAAAAAAATCAAAAAATTGGAAAACCTTCGCATTGTGTCATTATATGTGACCAAGTTTCCAGGAAAAATAATAAACTTGTAATACGGAAATTATTTTAAAAAAGTGTTCTCAGAAATGAGCTATCATGCGTGAAGATTCATGGCTTTCAAGCCAAATGATCAATCTTATGGCCACATTCATGGCATAGTTTGTTCAAATGATCTCATATTGTGCACAAGGGTGCATCTTGGAATGGCAAACAATATTGCCTAAGGAAGTTTTCATTTTCCTTGTACAGAAAATCCATTTTCCATTTTTCGAGTGCCCCAAATGAGGTTTTTTTGTGAAGGACCTACCATATATTTGTTGAAAAATTGGACCAAATCATTTTTCTAAAATACTAGGCCATATTTAATGCACAATTGACCAAATGGTTGGGTGTAAAAAGTTTCGATCCACCTCTGGTGAAAAAGACAAATTCCCGCCGATTTAGTTGGAAGCGGGTCAAATTTGAACTGCAGCTGCCTCATAGTTTGCTATTTATTTTTTCAAAAAATCATTTCTAGGTACATAAGTATCTATTTAATCAAATAAACGTCAAAAAATTTCCAAGATTCAACCACTAGCTAGGAACGGTCAAGCCCGCCGTTTTGACCGCATTTTGAAACGGGCATAAAAAATTCAAAAAAAAATCAAAAAATTGGAAAACCTTCGCATTGTGTCATTATATGTGACCAAGTTTCTAGGAAAAATAATAAACTTGTAATACGTAAATTATTTTAAAAAAGTGTTCTCAGAAATGAGCTATCATGGCTGAAGATTAATGGCTTTCAAGCCAAATGATCAATCTTATGGCCACATTCATGGCATAGTTTGTTCAAATGATCTCATATTGTGCACAAGGGTGCATCTTGGAATGGAAAACAATGTTGCCTAAGGAAGTTTTCATTTTCCTAGCACAGAAAATCCATTTTCCATTTTTCGAGTGCCCCAAATGAGGTTTTTTTGTGAAGGACCTACCATATATTTGTTGAAAAATTGGACCAAATCATTTTTCTAAAATACTAGGCCATATTTAATGCACAATTGACCAAATGGTTGGGTGTAAAAAGTTTCGATCCACCTCTGGTGAAAAAGACAAATTCCCGCCGATTTAGTTGGAAGCGGGTCAAATTTGAACTGCAGCTGCCTCATAGTTTGCTATTTATTTTTTCCAAAAATCATTTCTAGGTACATAAGTATCTATTTAATCGGAGAAACATCAAAAAATTTCCAAGATTCAACCACTAGCTAGGAACGGTCAAGCCCGCCGTTTTGACCGCATTTTGAAACGGGCATAAAAAATTCAAAGAAAATCAAAAAATTGGAAAACCTTCGCATTGTGTCATTATATGTGACCAAGTTTCCAGGAAAAATAATAAACTTTTAATACAAAATTTATTTTAAAAAAGTGTTCTCAGAAATGAGCTATCACGCGTGAAGATTCATGGCTTTCAAGCGAAATGATCAATCTTATGGCCACATTCATGGCATAGTTTGTTCAAATGATCTCATATTGTGCACAAGGGTGCATCTTGGAATGGCAAACAATGTTGCCCAAGGAAGTTTTCATTTTCTTTGCACAGAAAATTCATTTTCCATTTTCCGAGTGCCTGAAATGAGTTTTTTTTATGAAGGACCTACCATATATATGTTGCAAATTTGGACCAAATCAATTTTATAAAATACTAGGCCATATTTAATGCACAATTGACAAAATGGTTGGGTGTCAAAAGTTTTGATCCACCTCTGGTGAAAAAGACAAATTCCCGCCGATTCAGGTGGAAGCGGGTCAAATTTGAACTGCAGCTGCCTCATAGTTTGCTATTTATTTTCTGCAAAAATCATTTCTAGTTACATAAGTACCTATTTAATCATAAATACATGGTTTGGTGGTGATACCTTGAGGTTTGGACGGTGGCCGAGGGCCCCAACTCTAGAGCGCGTAAACTCGCATGCCCGTCGCGTGGTCACCACGTGACCGTGGCGTTGCCATGTGTTCTGGGATGCCTAGGCATGTCTAGTGGGTTGGGCACTACCAGGTAGGTGCTAGGAAGAAAATCACAACATAAGATTCTCACGAGGAGACCGATCGATGCTCAAACATGAATAAGCAGCCGAGTGTTTGATTAGCGCTACGGGAAATGCACATGGCTAATGGGCGTGAGTTTTGGCTGAGGATGATCAATTACTAAGAAGACCGTCTTCACAAATTTTCAGCTCAAAAGGAGGAGCCTAGGTGGTAGTTGCTTTGCAAAGTACCACACTGGACATAAATACGAATGTTGAAGCCGGGCTCAAAATAATGAATGGATTGAGCTGGCATTTGGTGGAGGATGGTTATTTGTGTAGAGGAAAGCACTGTAGAAACTGGATACCATTTGGACATGCCAAAGTGGTACCTCCTTCACAAAGTATTTTTCTGAACAGAATAGGAAAATGAATATTTTTTAATTATTTTTGAACTACGCAAGGAAGGTTTTTTACATATTTGGCGAATATATGACCCAAAGAATTTATGAGATTTTTTGGGAATTTTGGGAATGACAGAAATATAGGTTGCTCCACAACCTAGGGAAAAAACTGCCACATGGACATGACACATAGGCAAAACTGGTGAGGTGGCGCCTAGTCATAGAAACCCACCACAATTTACAAGGTTATGACCATCTATATTGGTCATGATCAGCTAGAAATAAGGCAGCGGACCTATGCTATCTGCTTTATGACCATTTCGTGTAAGGAAATTACGACCTTTCTGACCAAAATGGTCGTTATTGTTTACGGTTTGGAGCCCCCCGAACAGCTTTTGACCAATTGGTCTGAAATGGTCATAGATCTATGACCAATTCTTCCAGGGTCACTGACAGAAGGTCACTAGTTGACATATTTCTTGTAGTGTGCATTACCATCATCAACTGAGCAGATGACCTTGAGGACTACACGGGTCCGCAAGAGAGGTCGCACTCTTCCGTGTCTGCTTACGTTATGCGTCGCTTAATATGATGACATGCTACATTATCGTCGTGTTCACCTATTAGACTCCGAGTCAGGTCCAAACTAATGCTGAAACTTGAGTTTTTAAATGGTTGTGGGGTACATATTGGGGCAGCAATCAGTACTATCTGCCTACTATCTGGTTAATCTCCTGTTTACTATGAGTTTCATGTTGGGTGTAAACAAACATTAAAGGAGCCATTATCTGTATTTTTTAACTAAAGCTATTATCGCTCGCTATCATTGGTTTTGGGTCTATCCACAGTTTGCTACCATCACTCTGGATTTGTGCATGCACTCCTTACATAATCTCACTATGTTTTATTCCTATGCATGCCGCTTATTGTACACAATGGAACTGATCATGTAGAGCAAAAGAGACGAGCCTTGCGTGGCAATAAAATTTCATGCACACGCTGCTCCATGGTGGGCACAAAGGCAGCCCCCTCCACCCATTTCGGATCGTAATCAAGAGGAAGATAACTGCTCGAGGGGATTCGGAAGGAGAAGACCACTCCTATTTACCCCATGAGGTCTTCGCCTAACTTGGCATGCCGATGTTGGTAATATCATGCATATGGTGCCTTGCATTGCTTATCAGATACATTAAAGATGTCATCTGCTTAGTTTAGACATGCTTGTGTCAATGCCATCTGCTTAGTTTCTTTATCATATATGTGAATCATGCAATGCCATCTTGTCTAGCTGTGCATCATATATGTGAATTTTGCAATGCCACCCTGGTTAGCCACCATCTTATATGTGAATTATATCATGCCATCATTTTTTATTATGTGTTAAATTTGTCAACAATTTTAGTACATTCAATTACTCTTCCTGTGCATCAGCCATTCGACATGGTCATGGAAAAATCTTGAGTGGAAACAAGGCCTTCAGAGCAGACAATGCTATCTGACGAAGCGCATGTCTTGCTGGTTACCGATAGCTCCTCAGAGGAGGATTCAGAGACAGATGACCACTCATATTTCCCCCCTGAGGTGCATGCCCTAACTTGGCAGGGTTATGTTACTCATATCGTGCGTATGGTATCTTGCATTGCTATGTCATTTGCTTAGTTTAGACATGCTTTGTGTGAATGCCACCTGTTTAGTGTCTAATTACCATATATGTGAATTATGCAATGCCATCTTGTTGCAAGACATTATATATGTGAATTATGCAATGTTATCTTGTTGCAAGGCATTATGTATGTGAATTATGCAATGCCATGTTGTTTAGGCAAGCGTCATATATGTGAATTATATCATGCCGTCCTTTTTTGTATTTCTCATTGCTTTTGTCGACAATGTTTGTATATTCAACTGCTCTTCTGTGCATCAGCCATTTGAATTGGTGATGGAGAAATCTGGAGTGAAAACAAGGTCTTCAGAGCAGACAATGCTACTCGTCAAGCAGATATCTTGCTGGTTACAGATAGCTCTTTAGAGGAGGATTCAGAGGAAGATGACCAGTCCTATTATCCCCCTGAGGTGTATGCTCAAACTTGGCAGGGTTATATTACTCATATAATGCATATGTTGTATTGCAATGCTTAGTTTTTACATCATATACACAATATTGAATGCCACTCCTTAGTTGACACATCATATATGCAATTGCCCTCTGCTCACTTCCTTAGTATATAAATCATATATTTGAATTATGTCATGCCATGATGTTTACATAGACAACATGTATCTGAATTATGGCATGCCAACCCATTTTCTAAAGACATAATATAGTTATATCATCTCATCCTGTTTACATAGTCATCATATTTTAAATTATGTCATTCTATCCGTGAATTATATCATGCCATCATGTTTCCATCGACGGCATGTTTGTGATTTATGGCATGCCAACCACTTTAATAGACACGTCGTATAGTTATATCATGTCATCCTGTTTACATAGTCATTATATTTTGAAGTATGTCATTCTATCCTGTTTAGTTAGCCATCATACATGTGAAATTGTGTCATGCTATCCTGTTTAATTAGCCATCATATATGTGAAATTATGTCCCGCTATTACATTTGCTTAGACAACATAAATGTGAATTATTTCATGCCCTGTTTTCTTCCCTACTATCCATTGCACCTATCTATCTTACAATGTCTCGTACATTCAATTACTTTTCTTGTTTATCAGCCATTTCAATTGGAGGGAGTGATGGCAGTATCCGTGGGAGTAAAACACGGTCTTGTAAAAGATCGTGCTACACGTCGATGTAGATAGAACCACGGTTGTACTTGCCCAAGAATCAGCCCCACCACACATAACCCACACTCATGCAGATTGTACCCCTACCCAGTTGGACAGAGAACCAGCTACACCCCTTCTAACCCCAACCCCAACAGATAGACACCCAGTTCCCGTTGACACAAAGACCGTCTCCACCACAAAGCACCCAAACACGAGCAGTTAGTAAGGTAACTGCAGTGCCCAAATCACGAGGACCACCACTCCGAACCCGAAGTCAACGCTTAAAGAAGAAGAAGAATTGTTCTCAGGTTAGGTTCCGTAGCTATGGTTCATACTACTTTGCTCTTGCATCATCAGATTCATCGATACCAACCAATTTCAAATTTGAAGGATGCAATTGAAACTCCAATGGCGCAACAGGTATGTTTTAAACCTATTTCTTCAACGTGTTTGGTTGTTTGCTATTGTAACATGCTCTATGTTGATTTCAGTTTCAATTGAATAAACAGTTATGTTCTCATGCCATGCACATTACAAGTGTTGTTATTGCTGCGTAGTTTCCCACACTTATATTCTGTCTATGCTGCTTTGTCTTAAATAGATATGATTCAAACTGTATCTATCTTGATTTGGCAACATAAACTAGAATGATATAGACCATACAGTGACCATACTACATAAATATATGCTTGTTTCATGCTGTTATCCTGTCCACCTTACAACTGAACTGGTTTACCAAAATGAGTTTCATATACTACATTGTAAACCTGAGATGTGTTTGTTTGTTTCTCTTTTAGAACGCGGATAAAATATTAGAGAAGAGTACCCTGTTATGCAATGGTAAAGGAAGTAATGCAGATAAGGTTCAAGATAGTGAGACATCCCTGTTGGTCTCCAAGAAAGCTGATAAAAACTATATTAAGGACACTGAGACAACCCCAAAGTCCTGTCTTGATGTAGTGTTCGAGATTTATGGCTACCACCGCGGCACCAGCTCTTGAACTCGTTGCTGAATCAGTTCGACTTCTTGAGTCTCAACTTCAAGTTGAAAGACATCGATCGAGATGTTATGCGACAGAAGTCAAGGACTAAGAAAGTCCTGCAGAATTCAGATGCATACTTTCGGTGCAACAAACAAGTTACTGGAGGACTTAAGCGCCAAACAAGAGAAAGTTAATAAGCTTTCTAAGCATCTTGCCAAACATTATGGGTACCTGGATATTGTTTCGGAGCTCTTCAAGTGATTTCAGTTCGGACTTGTTTTGTTGCGGCGTTTATATCTTTGTTGTGTTCCTATATTGGCATCGGTGGCGAACTTTGATGCCCAGTGGATGTAATATGTGTAATAGCCGTGATAGCCTAGTGTAAGTTGCTTGCTTATTTATTTCCTTGTTGTCTTGTTTATTTGTTTGCTTGTAGTCGGTGTGATTGTTTTTCCATGGTTTGCTAGTGGCTGCAATAACCTATTTTTTAAAACTAGGCCACAATAACCATGGGCTAATATTTATGTAGTGACTTTGGACCTACGGGTCAGAGAAACGATGGGCCTTCTATGGGTCAGATAAACAGTGGGCCTTCTACGGGCCGAGAAACAATGGGACTTCTACGGGCCATAGAAACAATGGGCCTTATACGGGCGTATCATCAATGGGCCTTATACGGCAAGATGATCGATTGGCAAACATGGGCCAATAATAAAGTCGCATTATGGCCGTAAGCGGGCTAGAGTTGGAATCGTCGTTCATGGGCCGACCATAACGGGCCATCATTAATAGGCCGTATTTCATGACGCCATGAAAACGCCCAACGTGTTAACGGACCACAAACGGGCCGATCAGAACCACGGGCTGAATTTGGCCCATAAGCAGAAAATGACAGTAACGGGCCGTAAGTAAACGAATGCTGGAAATGAGCCCAAAAATAAATGAGCTCTAAGAAGGCCGAAAGATAACATGGGCTGGAAACGGCCCAACGGAATAACGGGCCCTTAATGGGTATAAAGTGATACACTGTTCATTACGGGCCAGTTTCACCACGGGTCATTAATGGGTGTAAAGTAATACACTGTTCATTACGGGCCAGTTTCACCACGGGCCGTTAATAGGCCAAGAGTTACATAGGGCCTCATATGGGCCGAAAGACGTCATGGGCCATACATGGGCCAGAAGTGAAAATGGGCTGGAATCATATTGGGTGGCCCAGATGACGCTACTAGGCCTAATTCGGATAGGGCGTAAGGGGCCTTGGGTTAGCGGGCTGTAAATGGGCTATATGCGAACATGCCGTTAACATGCTTTACATGGGCCGGCCCGCCACCTTTTGACCAAGTCAAACGGGCCGGCCTTTTCACAGGAATGGGCCTCTGTTGGGCCGTGCCACGTGTCGACGTATCATAGGCGCCTTCTGTCCAATGAGTGGATGACATCTGTCCCAATGGTGAGCCGACACGTGTTTCCTCCACCAATGATGATTTTACACGTGGAAAATCCCCATTGGTCGGGCTGTTAACGGTTACCGGATCCAAAACCCGACCCGATAGCTTAACGGTGTTCCGTTACGGTGGATGCCACGTGTCGATCACCCTTAACAAAAGCACTTACGTGACGCGATTTATCGTCATGGAAGTGGACACTTCCGTGATGATAATTTTGGTAATGTCATGGAACACTTCTACGACAAAGACGGTATGACTATCTTGATTTTGTCATAAATTTGTCATGGATGTACATGCATGACAAAAAACGCGACCTATTGTGACAAACACGTATCATCACGGAAGTGTATTTTTTTTGTAGTGGTACCAGCCGTGGAATGTGCTTGTTGGTGGTGGGGGAGTATAAACTTTACCATTCTGTTTGGGAACCGCATATAATGTATGTAGCATGGAAGATATCGAGATCTCTTGGTTGTTATGTTGACAATGAAAATATGCCGCTCAAAATATTATTTATCTCTGTTTCAAAAGCTCGAGCTCTGGCACCTCTGCAAATCCCTACTTCCCTCTGTGAAGGGCCTATCTATTTACTTTTATGTTGAGTCATCATCCTCTTATAAAATGCACTAGTTAGAGAGCACCACTTTCATTTGTATGCACTATTATTAATTTATATTGAGTATGACTGGATCTTTTTCACCATGAATTACAATGTCCAGTCAGTCCTTGATCTTCAGGGGTGCTCTGCATTTGTGTTTTGCGGTCTCAGAAAGGGCTAGCGAGATACCATCTTATTATATTATATCATGATTGTTTTGAGAAAGTGTTGTCATCCGAGATTTATTATTATTGCTCGCTAGTTCATTATGCCATTGATATGAGTAAACATGAGACCTAAATGTTATTGTGAATATGGTTAGTTCATGATCTTTGCTGAAAACTTGAATGCTGGCTTTACATATTTGCAACAACAAGATCAAACAGAGTTTGTAAAAGTTTTCCTTTATCACTTTCAGTTTGTCAACTGAATTGCTTGAGGACAAGCAAAGGTTTAACCTTGGGGAGTTGATACGTCTCCAACGTATCTACTTTTCCAAACCCTTTTGCCCTTGTTTTGGACTCTAGTTTGCATGATTTGAATGGAACTAACCCGGACTGACGCTGTTTTCAGCAGAACTGCCATGGTGTTATTTTTTTGCAGAAATAAAAGTTCTCCGAATGACCTAAAACTTCACGGAGTCACCTTTTGGAATTAATAAAAAATACTGGCGAAAGAATCAGCTGAAGGGGGCCCACATGCTGGCCACGAGGGTGGGGGCGCGCGCTACCCCCCTGGGCGCGCCCCTGCCTCGTGGGCCCCCTAGACCTCCACCGACCTCAACTCCAATGTTCGGGAAGAAAAAAATCAGAGAAAATGATTCATTGCGTTTTACGATACAGAGCCGCCGCCAAGCCTTGTTCTTCCTCGAGAGGGCTGATCTGTAGTCCGTTTGGGGCTCCAGAGAGGGGAATCCGTCACCATCGTCATCATCAACCATCCTCCATCACCAATTTCATGATGCTCATCGCCGTGCGTGAGTAATCCCATTATAGGCTTACTGGACGGTGATGGGTTGGATGATATTTACTATGTAATCGAGTTAGTTTTGTTAGGGTTTGATCCCTAGTATCCACTATGTTCTAAGATTGATGTTGCTATGACTTTGCCATGCTTAATGCTTGTCACTAGGGCCCGAGTGCCATGATTTCAGATCTGAACCTATTATGTTTTCATGAATATATGAGTGTTCTTGATCCTATCTTGCAAGTTATAGTCACCTACTATGTGTTATGATCCGGCAACCCCGAAATGACAATAATCGGGACCACTCCCGGTGTTGACCGTAGTTTGAGGAGTTCATGTATTCACTAAGTGCTAATGCTTTGGTCCGGTACTCTATTAAAAGGTGGCCTTAATATCCCTTAGTTTCCATTACGACCCCGCTGCCACGGGAGGGTAGGACAAAAGATGGCATGCAAGTTCTTTTCCATAAGCACGTATGACTATATTCGGAATACATGTCTACATGATATTGATGAACTGGAGCTAGTTCTGTGTCACCCTATGTTATAACTGTTGCATGATGAATGTCATCCGACATAATTATCCATCATTGATCCATTGCCTACGAGCTCGTTTCATATTGATCTTTGCTAAGTTACTTTTCCGTTGCCACGGTTACGATTGCTACAAAACTGCTATTTTTACTTTTGCCACTGTTGCTGTTACTTCCATACTACTTTGCTACTAAATACTTTGCTGAAGGTATTAAGTCTTTCAGGTGTGGTTAAATTGACAACTCAACTGCTAATACTTGAGAATATTTTTTGGCTCCCCTTGTGTCGAATAAATAAATTTGGGTTGAATACTCTACCCTCGAAAACAGTTGCGATCCCCTATACTTGTGGGTTATCAGGACGCTGCTGATCCGGCCTTGGCAGCGCAAGATGGGCAGCTTCTTTGCCCCGATCTGTTGTTCTAGAGTCCAGGCGACCGGAAGGAGACGACTGCTGGTCGGAGGTCCGTGGCTGGCGGCCCGGGAGGGGCACTGTCGGCTGCTGGTGGTGCCTGGATGCCGCTTGATTGAGGGTGACTCTGATGGCGGTTGGATGCGGGGTGCAGGACCCGATCTGGTCTCTGCAAGGCTGTCGTCGAGGAGGTTTGTTGGTGGCCCTGCACAGCGGTGGTGTGCTCGCTGTGTGTGTGTGTTCGGGGCGGGGGGGGGGGGTGCGCGGTCCAATGAAGGTACGGGTCGACCTCGATCTGCTGTGTGGGAGTGGCTGCACCGAGTGAGAGCCTGGCCGGTGCTGACCAGCCGGTGGCAACGTCGCCTGTGGGCGTCACTATCCTCCTTGGAGGAGGCGTCGGGAATCTCCACAGCCTCTACTCCCGGATCAAGTCCTTTGGGTGAAAGCCCAAATCCAGCTACAGGGTCAGGTAGTGGCGTCGTCTTCAACGTTGTTCCCCTCTTTAGGGCGCCGTTTGGAATAATTTGATCCCTCTAGTGCTTCCGACGACTGGACGTGTACGATGGATCTTGAAAAAAAGATACGTGTAACCAAAGCACACAAGTTCACGGGCATCGACAATGAAGGAACACCGTATGGAAATAGAGGACTACGGCATTTTTCACCCCTGAGCTCTAGATCCTGGTGTTTCCCAACAAATATGTGCATTTAGAAACGACTACGAGAAAAATCGACAGACACAGGTGGTTTATTCTACATATCTAAAAAATTGTATTGGAAACCATGCCAATTTGTAAGGTACATTAAAAAAAAGTTGATTTTGTAGGCTCATAATAATAAATAGCAATTCACTTATTTATCTTTCTTGTATAGCACACAAACCTAAATATGCATGGATAAAATTTTGCGTTGACGTACATATGGAACCAACAGTCTGTTTGGTAATAATTGGGGCAGGGGAATGGAAGTTTGCACGTGAGTGATTGTACAAGGATTAGACATGAGAAATAGATTTTTACTCTCATTCCATTGTTTGGTATAAGTTGAAAATTAAATTAGGATAGCGCTCTACCCACAAGTTAACAGGGTACCCTATGGAAAAAAAAGGTGGGAATTGACCCTCTCAACTTCTATTCCCTTCTCACTTAAATTTTCATTTTCTCTAATCAATCAAATGACTTTTAGTCTCCTCACTCCTCAACTCTCATTCCCCATCTCTAACTCGCTCGAACCAAAAACGCTGAACTTCTATGGGAATAGAGCTACATTATGAAAGCTTTCAAAAAAATAAGAGCTACGTTTGTAAAAAAATAATACCCAAGTTCTGCAGATTACAGGTGATTTTTTTTTACATGCACGGTTTTCATTTATCACTATATGTTGTTGTTTAGGTTTTTATCTTTTTATATAGGGGTTTTTGAGGTTTTTATCTGCCAAATTTCAAAAACAGTGAAGAGGGGCACCAAATCAAATCCGCTTTACACTCGTGGGCTTCAGTCCGTAGCCCACTTCAAAGCCTTCTGCTGTTCTACACATTTCACTCTTCCCAGCCCGCACCAGAGAGTCACGCGAGAGGATGAGCAGCCCCCGCCGCCGCCCCCGCTCTTCGGCGGCGGCGCCGCTGGACGACGACAACCTGCTCGCCGAGATCCTCCTCCGCCTCCCCCGCAGCCCTCCTCCCTCCCCCGCGCCTCCGCCGTCTGCAAGTTGTGGCGCAGCCTCGCCTCCGACCCCGGCTTCTCCGGCCGCTTCCGCGCGCACCACCGCCGAAACCCTCCCCTCCTCGGCTGGCTCGTCAATAATTTTTGCGAGGTTCGCTTCCAGCCTACCCCGGAGCACCCCAATCGCGTCCCGGAAGCCCGCTTCTCCTTCCCAATCAAGGCCAGCGGCCGCTTCTGGCCCCTCGGATGCCGCCATGGCCTCGTACTCGTCTCCCTCTCCTTGCAGAAAGCCTCGCAGAGGAAGCTCCTGGTGTGGGACCCCATAACCGGCGACCAGCACCTCCTGGACATTCCTCCAGGGTTCCACATCGAGTCAATCAGTGCGGCGGTACTTCGTGTTCCTGGAGATATCCATTTCCAGGTGGTCTTGGTAGGCAACAGCGATATTCAAAGCACACAAGCGGTAGCCTCTGTTTACTCGTCAGTGACCGGTGTATGGGACAAGCTCATCTCAACACCGCTTCCATCAGAGGATTCTGGTTTTCCGACCATGGTTTACACGGGCATGCCTGCTGTGATGGTTGGGGGTTCCTTTTATTGGTTGCTTTATGGTTATGGGAATTCGCAACAAATCCTTGAATTTGATTTGGATAAGCGGAGCCTAGCTTTCATACCCATGCCAGTGAGTGACATTGGAGACATGAGAGATGGCAATATTTGGGTTATGCCGGCAGAGGGTGGTGGCCTTGGTTTACTCTTTCTGAGAGGCATTTGTGCCCAATTATGGAAGAGGAAGACCGATTGCAAGGGTGTTGCCTCATGGGTGCTGGGAAAAACTGTTGAATTGGACAAGCTACTTTCCCTGAATTCAGAGAAGCAGAGAGAGCGCCCAAGGATACTCGGGTTTGCTGAGGACAATAATGTGGTGTTATTGTGGACATCTGTCGGCGTCTTCACGGTCCAGTTTGAATCATTGCAGATCAAGAAAGTTTTCGAATCCAGCACCTGGTATCTCTATTTTCCATTCGAAGGTGTCTATACTGCAGGTAAATAGAAACCAAGTTATTTGATATTCTCGTATTGTTATTGTTGAATTGTGTACTTTTTTACCTGTTTACTCTAGGACGTCCATAGAATGAAACAACACACACAAAGATTTGAAAAGATAATATATCTGAGGTGGATTAGCAAATAGTATTATGTAGAGTAATCGAACTAAATTTTTGTTGTGGGCCAATAGACATACTCAAGAATTTCATAATGGTGGTATTAGTGCATTGCTGAAGTGCAAATGTTTCTCAAGATGAGATAGACAGTTTTGTGAAATTGAAGATAATTACATGAAAAACATGCTTGAACCAATTGAAATGTCAAATACGTAGCTCAATTGGTACATTCTGAAGCTCAAATCTGGTTATATTTCTGCCATTTAATATGGTTATCTTTGTTGATCTTGCTAGTAATATTGAATCCCCAATGACGACTAGGTTTGATGGTTACAAAATAGTTTTTTTACTTTTAGAAGAGTCCTGCTGCAAGTGACATGTCCATTTGCTTGAGAATTGAGGCTAAATTTATATAGATAATTTTAATATGAATAGTCATGATCACTATTATTGCTAGCATTTATTAGTATGAGTATGTTCCATTTTTATCCAATGTGGCATGGACCATCTTAAGTGTAACTTTAGATACTTTTCCTTTCCTATCTGCTATTTAATTTATCTATTCCTAATGTTGCACCAGGCATGAATTATTTTCTCAAAATACAGCATTCTGTTCATCTAAATATCTTGTTAATGCCCTCTCGTACCTATTTGACTGTTCATTGGAATCTCATTGGTCCCTTAACATATTATTCTTGTAGACGGGGGCAATGGTGGTGGACTCTCTGGAGCTAAACTTTTGTACAATACATAATCTGATTTGTCTGGATAGACATGTAACGTGATGAAATGCTTGAGCAGGTACTATCTGTTAGTAGTAGCAGAATGAAATATTTCCCTTTCTTTTAATTTTTGCTCGTTGCTACATTGCATTGCTTTTTTTTTTCTGTGGCTATGGTCTGTCAAGTTTGAGGATGATTTGTTTGTTGTTCCATCAATGCAAATAATTGATGACTAAGACCTCAGCACTTGGCTTGAAACTTTCTTTATTAATATGGGTTTGCCATTTTACATATTGCTTTTTTAGGGAAACATTTTCACATTATTGCTCATGCAGTATCATTATCATACGTAATGACCACTTGCAGTTATTGTACAGTTATGATAATCTTAGGTGGTTTGGTTAAGTATTTTCCTCAACATGTCTCTGTTTATCAGCCTAACAACCATAATCCCCAAATATAGTTTGTCTGGTCCAAGCTACATGCTGGCTGTGTTGTGCTTTGTGTGCGTTATGACTGGGCAGACTTATGCCCGTAGGAGGCCCACCGGGCAGGCTTAGTTAGGGGCTTAGCCCACAAGTTATCTTAGTTTTATTTCACATCGTGGTTATATAAACAAGTTGTAAGACTCTTTTGAGAATTAAGCAATAAGACAATTCTATTGCCCGGCTCCCAGAGGAGCCGGAAACCCTGAGCCCTAGCCGCCTCCTGCTTCCGCCGCCGCCGCACCAGCCACAAGGACGGCGCCCTGCCGCCGGCCGCCGCGCACCAGCCCTCGCCCTCCTCCCTCTTTCCCCTACATGCTATGCCCTAGACCCGGTAGAACCCTAGCTCTTACCACCTTGGTATCAGGTAGAGCTCGGTTTCGACCATGTCGGCACCACCACCAATCCCACCGCTGCCCACCACCACCGCGCCTCCACCGATCCTCTCCACCGCGCTGCTGGCCCTCCCCACCGAGCCGCTGGGCTCCACCACCGACGCCTCCATCGGCCAGTCTCCGCCGCCCTCCACGGGTCCGCCGCCATGAACTGCCGCCGCGCCCTGGTCTACTCCTCGGAGGCGATGACCGGCGTCCTCAACGACCTCGTCACCGTCGTCCAGGGCATCCGGTTGTTCTTGGCCAGTCCGTACGGGCCATCGCCACGTCTGCCGCCGGCCGCCTCCTTCGGACCGCCCGCCCGCCTGGTATTTCGGTACCGCGGACTTTGTCCGGCCCGGCCGTCGCTCCAAAGAGCCGCCGCCATCAGCGCCACAATGGCGCGATGGCGGCGGCGCCGACTCGCCGCGCTTCGCGCCGGTCCAAGAAGAATCGATGCCGCCGCAGCTTTTCGCCGCCTCCGGCCCGGCGATCCGCGCGGAGGCCTCCCATCCAAGACGTCCGCTTCTCATTGCCGCCATCCTCGATTCCGTCCTGGCTGACCGCGACGTCACCGCTGCCGGTCTACACGGAGGCCGGGGAACCGCTGGTACCCACGCTGCAGTACAACGAGCCGTCCGGTTCCGCGGGCCCCTACGTCGGCCGCCCCACCATCGATCGGGCGCCGTCGTCCTCGCTGCTCTGCACCGCCGAGCCAGTCGGCCAGGGCGCTCCGACCCAGACGCCGCCACGGTTCGCCAAGTTTGACATCGCCACGTATGACGGCACGGAGGACCCCTCAACTGGCTCAAACAGTGCGAGCAGTTCTTTCGCGGGCAGCGCACACTCGCGTCAGATCGCACCTTGCTTGCTTCTTACCACCTCCGCAGAACGGCACAGACGTGGTACTACGCCCTTGAGCAGGACGAGGGCGGCATGCCCCCATGGGAGCGCTTTCGCGAGCTGTGCCTCCTTCGTTTTGGGCCACCGGTCCGCGGGAGACGCCTGGCTGAGTTAGGCCGCCTACCTTTCACCTCCTCGGTGCAGGATTTCGCCGACCGCTTTCGGGCCCTGGTGTGTCATGCGCCGGGTGTGATGGCACTTCAGCAGGCCGAGCTCTTCGTGGGCGGCCTCCCAGACCACATCCGCGTGGACGTCGAGCTGCGGGCGGCCCAGGACCTCCAGACGGCCATGTACTATGCTCGGGCCTTCGAGCGTCGCGTCCAGGCCTTGCAGCAGGCGACACCAACTCGAGGGGGCCGGCAGCCCCCTCGACCGCCCCCGGTAGCACCTGCACCTCCGGCCGCTCCACCAGCAGCCGCCCCGGCCGCAACACGGCCTTTTCGTCGGCTCTCTCAGACGGAGCAGCTCGAGCGCCGCCACTTGGGACTACTTTAACTATGATGTGCCCTACGCGCCGGTCCATGTCTGCCCGCGCCTCTTCTACTTGGAGACGGCCGACTATGTCGAGGAGGACACACCCATCGACGGGTTCGGCGACCCCGCCGCGACAGAGCCCGTGCCGTCGCCCGCTCCGGCGACGACACTCGTTATCTCGCTCCATGCGCTGGCCGGCATCCGCGACGAGCGGACTATGCTCTTACCGGTGACGATTCACGGCGACCGCCTGGTGGCCCTCCTGTATACGGGCTCCACCCACAACTTCCTGCCTGAGGCTATGATGCGACGCTTAGCACTTCAGCCGACAGACGGGGAGCAACTTCGGGTCACCGTGGCTAACGGCGACCGCCTACGGTGCCATGGGCTTGCACGAGACGTGCCCATCACTATCGTCGACGAGCACTCCACCATCACGTGCGCCGGCATCGACTTGGGCTGCTTCGACTTCATCCTTGGCGTCGACTTTTTGCGGACTCTCAGCCCCATCCTCTGGGACTTCGACGCTTTGACGATAACCTTCTAGCGTCTCGGCCGCCACGTCCGGTGGGAGGGCATTGGCGGCGCCTCGGCAGCGACGCTCCAGCTCCAGGTGGCCGCGACCACCTCCGAGGCCGAGCACCCTCTGTTGGACCACCTTCCGCAGCAGCACCGCGACCTCTTCGACGAGCCGCGAGGCCTTCCGCCGGCCCGGGTCTACGACCACCGCATTCACCTGCTGCCGGGCTCGGCACCGGCGACAGTCCAACCCTACCGGTATCCTCAGCTGCAGAAGGACGAGCTAGAGCGGCAGTGCGCGCTCATGCTCGCCTTGGGCATCATCCGGATATCCACATCACCGTTCTCGGCGCCGGTCCTCCTCGTCCGCAAGTCAGATGGCATTTGGCGCTTCTGCATCCACTACCGCGCTCTTAATGCTCTGATTCTAAAGGACAAGTTTCCTATTCCGGTGGTCGATGAGCTCCTGGACGAGCTACATGGGGCGCGCTTCTTCACCAAGCTTGATCTCCGGTCGGGCTACCACAAGGTGCGCATGCACCCTGATGATATCGCCAAGACGGCGTTTCGGACTCACCACGGCCACTTCGAGTTCTTGGTCATGCCGTTCGGTCTCTCCAACGCCCCGGCGACGTTTCAGGCTCTGATGAACGACGTCCTCGTCGGTTTGTGCTCGCTTTCTTTGATGATATTCTTATCTACAACGCCTCGTGGGCGGAGCACCTTCAGCACGTCGCCATCGTCTTCAACGAGCTTCGAGCGCACCATCTTCATCTTAAGCGCTCGAATGCTCATTCAGGACGCCTTCCGTCGCCTACCCCGGTCATGTCATCTCAGCCGAGGGGGTGGCCATGGACGCCCACAAGGTGGCGGCCGTCGCCGCCTGGCCGATCCCGCATTCACAGCGGGCTCTTCGCGGGTTTCTTGGCCTCGCGGGGTACTGCCGGAAATTTATCCGGGGGTTCGGCCTCATCGCGTCCCCACTCACGCGCCTGCTCCATCGTGATGCTTTTGCCTGGGATGAGGAGGCGACCACAACATTCGAGGCCCTCAAGGGGGCCCTCACGACGGGCCCCGTCCTTCAGATGCCTGACTTCGATCGCCCGTTCGTCGTCGACTGCGACGCCTCTGGTGCGGGGTTCGGCGCGGTCCTTCATCAAGGCAATGGACCCCTCGCCTTCTTCAGCAGGCCCTTTGCCGCGCGCCATCTTAAGCTCGTGGCCTATGAGCGCGAGCTCATTGGCTTGGTGCAGGCGGTGCATTACTGGCAGCCCTATCTGTGGGGTCGGTCTTTTCGTATCCGTATGGACCACTACAGCCTCAAGTTCTTGCTGGACCAGAGGTTGTCTACCATCCCGCAGCACCAGTGGATCAGTAAGATCTTCGGCTTCGACTTCACCGTCGAGTATCGTCCGGGCCGCCTTAACACCGTGGCCGACGCCCTGTCTCGGCGCGATGCCGACACCGCCATCGGTGACTCTGAGGGGGCGGCACTCTGCATCCGCTCGGGGCCCTCCTTCGCCCTCTTCACCGACATCCGCCGGGCGACCGCGGCCACACCAGGCGCACTCCTTCTTCAGCAGCAGCTGGCTGCGGGTGAGTTGGAGGAGCCGTGGCGCCTCACCGACGGGTTGCTCCTACATGGGCGCCGGGTCTTTGTTCCCGCGCACGACGATCTCCGTCACCAGGTGCTGTTGCTGGCCCACTCGGTGGGCCATGAGGGTGTGCAGAAAACCCTCCATCGTCTCCGCGCCGACTTCTACATTCCAGGTGATCGGGCTGGTCCGTGACTGGGTGCAGTCTTGTGTGACGTGCCAGCGTAACAAGACGGAGACGCTGAGGCCGGCTGGTCTGCTCCAGCCATTGGAGGTGCCGTCTCAGGTCTGGGCGGACATTTCCATGGACTTCATCAAGGGCCTCCCCAAGGTGGGCGGCAAGTCGGTCATTCTCACGGTCATCGACCGCTTCTCCAAGTATGCTCACTTCATCGCGCTCGGTCATCCCTACACGGCGGCGTCCGTGGCCCGGGCCTTCTTCGACGGTATCGTCCGCCTCCACGGGTTTCCCTCTTCGATCGTCAGCGATCGGGATCCCGTGTTCACAGGGCATGTGCGGCGCGATCTCTTCCGGATGGCGGGCATGAAGCTCCGCCTGAGCACGGCCTTCCACCCTCAGACGGATGGCCAGTCCGAGGTCGTCAACAAGGTGCTTGCCATGTATTTGCGTTGTGTCACAGGTGATCGTCCTCATGCATGGGTGGATTGGCTCTCGTGGGCGGAGTACTGCTACAACACCTCCTATCACTCCGCCCTACGCGCCACGCCTTTTGAGGTGGTTTATGGCCGGCCGCCCCAAGCGATTCTCCCAGTTGATCCGGCCACGGTTCGGACCGAGGCGGCCGGGGACCTTCTGTGGAGCCGTGACGAGATGCTGGCGGAGGTCCGGCAACGCCTCCTTCAGGCCCAACAGTTGGCCAAGCACTGCTACGACAGCCATCATCCCGAGGCGGAGTTCGCGGTGGGCGATTGGGTGTGTCTGAGTCTTCTTCACTGCTCTACGCAGTCACTAGACCCACGCGCGAAGAAGAAGCTGGGTCCTCGCTATGCCGGGCCCTTTGCTCTCTTGGAGCGCATTGGGAACGTGGCTTACCGCCTTCAGCTTCCGGCGGGTGCTCGCATCCACGACGTCTTCCATGTGGGGCTGCTCAAGCCCTTCCATGGGGAGCCACCCGCGGCTCCTCCCGCGCTTCCTTCGACCGCCGACGGGCGTCTTCTTCCAGGACCGGAGAAGGTCTTGCAGGCCCAACTACGTCTAGGAGTGTGGTACGTGTTGATTCAGTGGGCTGGACTTCCGGCGGAGGATGCCACTTGGGAGCAGTGCGAGGAGTTCTGCTAACACTTCCTAGAGTTTCAGCTCGAGGACGAGCTGTTTGCGCAGGCGGGGAGAGATGTTATGACCGGGCAGACTTATGCCCGTAGGAGGCCCACCGGGCAGGCTTATTTAGGGGCTTAGCCCACAAGTTATCTTAGTTATATTTCACATCGTGGTTATATAAACAAGTTGTAAGACTCTTTTGAGAATTAAGCAATAAGACAATTCTATTGCCCGGCTCCCAGAGGAGCCGGAAACCCTAAGCCCTAGCCGCCTCCTGCTTCCGCCGCCGCCGCACCAGCCGCAAGGACGGCGCCCTGCCACCGGCCGCACCAGCCGCAAGGACGGCGCCCTGCCGCCGGCCGCCGCGCACCAGCCCTCGCCCTCCTCCCTCTTTCCCCTACAGGCTACGCCCTAGACCTGGTAGAACCCTAGCTCCTACCAGTGTGCAGTCTGATTTCTTCGATTTCGGTCATTATAGATGTTTAACAATTTTTGTACTGAACGCATGATAAAAATGTCATGACTAGATAAAAATGGCCCTCTTCACGAGTAGTTGCCTGTTTCCAACATTTCGTTTTTGATATTGCGCAGAGTGAAAAAAAGTCCTCTGTTTGGTTGGAAGGAAGTATCAATGAATAAAATGATGCATGATTTTTCTACTGCCTGAATTTTATTAAATTCTACTCCCTCCGTTCGGAATTACTTGTCTCAAAAATGGATGTATCTAGAACTAAAATACGTCTAGATACATCCATTTCTACGACAAGTAATTCCGAACGGAGGGAGTAGGTGTTAGTGATTATCTAGCTTGTATGTTTCTAAAGAGTATGCTTATGAGCTAGAAACCAGATGTTTCTGCTCTGTTTCTCCATGAACCCCTCATATGCCCATGATTAGTAAGAAAGTTTCACAAGATTTGACAAGCTATAGGATGTTCTAATGGATTTATCTGAAGCACCAACCATTTAGGTTCTACTGAGACTAGATGTAGCCAAAAGCCTGAGAAATTGAAGGTGTGCCGCTACAAATTAACCGTCTTCCTATTTCTGTTCTCTCTTTGTACTGTTGGTTGTGTCCAAAATTGTTGAGTCGATTCAACCTTGAGCTCTTGAAACAATCTCCATAATGTTTCTTTAGAGAACAATCTCCATATTGTTGTAGCTAATGCCTACTGTCTGAATCAGACAAAAAAAATGATGGCTTCTGCGTGAATGAGTACTGCAATTCGGTTTATCTGACAACATTGGTTGCTCTGCAGGTAACAAGAGTTAAGTTTCGTTGTCAGAGATGAAGAAAATGGATTAGTTGATGTATGTTTTTCTACTCTCTATGCTGTGCATGTGGCTTGTGATGTGCTCCAGAAGGGAGTTGACCTTCTATGTATCATGCCCTGGTCAACTGTGATGGTGTGCACTTGTAGGGATTAACATGTTCTGGCCAATTGTAACTTGGTATTAATAATCTCTTATGCAGTGAACTTACGTCTATTATGTGATTTCTGTAGACATTATGTGGTTTTGCTGTCAGAGGTGGAGAGAAATTTAACTTCCTCAGTTAGTGTCAGTGTTAGCCATGTCAATCCGAATCTCGCGGTTCATTTGCTGGCCTTTGCATCTATTTTGTGTGTGCGAATATCCTTCTCAGCATCGTTTGCTCATGTCCCACAAGAACTCTGCTCCTGTGTTTGAAACCGTATTTCAAAACTCCCATGACGCTTTTATGAGTTGAGCTAATTTGCATCCATTCAGTAGCAATGCTGCTACTGGGACAATTTATCTTCTTTCTATGGAATAACATAAGAATTAAAAATCTTTTTATGAGATGGAATATAAACATACAGACAAAGTATGCCTGTGTGCTTCAGTGCAGTGCACTGGCCAACGTTGCATTTTATTTCATTCTATACTTGAAGAAAAAATGGAGTGGCTCTTGCACCGCAGAGCACTCTCTTTTTACCAGAGATGGAATTAATGTTTTATCTTCTTCTTTTTTGAGAAAAAACTGAGTGAATCTTCTCCTTCGACTGGGTTCGGTGCAGTGATTTTAGTGAATGGAAAAACTATGCAACTTAAAAAGAATAGTGAAATGAAAACCATAGTCATAAGATTTCTTATAGAGCAACAATACAAATAAGGATTTTGTGCCTCTTTTTTAGACTATAAAGATTTTTTTGAGGGCCTTTTTTTTTAGATTAAAGATGAATTCTCTGCCAACAGCCCCAGCAACCGCCGCCTCCGTAGCCACTCAGCGGCGACGGGGCGGCAGGACGACGACAACTTGCTCGCCGAGATCCTCCTCCGCCTCCTAGGGCTCTTATACATGCCTACGCTGGAGGCCCCCAATCATGCCCGCGCTTCTTCTCCTTGCAGTTTGACCAGCACATGTTGTACGACGCTAGGGTAGATTTTTTTCCCCTGATGCTCATGGGTTTCAACGCCCTAGCGGAAGAAGGTCCTGGTATGTGACCCCGTCTACGGTGACTAGCGTCGGACTACCCTCCCCACAGGGTTCGATTGGAAGAACACCTCAATCAACGGGCGGCGCTCCCCTCTGCTGCCGGAGACATCCACCACTTCCAGGTGGTTTTGGTACGCAAAGACAAACAATATACACGAGGTGGCTGCCCGTGTTTACTTGTCGGACACCGGTTCCATCCGAGACTCATACGACGTTTTTTCTATGTTATACGTGGTGCTAGCTATGGATTCTCTTTAATGCCTGCTTGATATGAAAAATGTGATTGGAATTATCGATTTTGATTTCGACAATTTCGTCTTCCATGGTTTTTTTTTATGCACCAGGCTTGTCCCATTATAAGTCGAGTGCCTCCAAAAACACTCGGCTTACAATCTTGCATCCTAATTGGTCAATGCAAGTCTCCTACGAATTACGCGTTATGACCGTTGAATTCGCGTAGTCAGACGGCTGTGAGCAGTTACCGCAATACAAACTGAGTGCCGCCAAAAAACACACACGCTGCTTGTACCCTTGCATTCTGATTCGTCAATATAGACCGTTGGATTCGGCTTAATCAGACGGCCCTGAGTAGCTATCTTATCTGTCCCATCTCTCGTTCTTATCTCCTCTCTTTTCTCCTCCCCACAGTACGCAGCCGCCGCCGCTCCTCCTCTCGCTCGGCTCGCTGCCTCTCGCTTGCCTCACCGCCTACGCTTCTCCTCTGGCTCGCCTCGCCGCCACTGCTCCTCCTCTCGGCCAAGCTGGTCCTCGTCCCTCTTTTCTGCTTCTCCTCCTCTCCACCTCTTCCCCTCTTCCTCGCGAGCAGCAGCAGCGGAGCAGCAGCGGCGGCAAGCGAGCAGCAGCAGTGGTGTAGCAACAGCGAGCAGCAAGTAGCAGGAGTAGGGAGCAGCAGCAGCGGAGGAGCAGCGGCGGCAAGCAGCAGCGGGGGAGCAGCAGCGTCGAGATAATTGATTCTTGCCTGAAGGAACACACGTACACAGCTCCTGAATCTGATTCTTTTTCGTTTATAGTACACATGCGCACACAAAACCGGTGCATTGCCACAAGCTCGAATCGGGCCTGCTTCTTCTCGTTGATTTCTCGTCACTGTTCAATGTTTACAAAGGGATATACATGCGTATGTATACGCCCCTCGGTTTATGTATAAACCGGGCGGCGCACCGCGGCTGTCGGTTTATATATAAACCGGCACCTCGGCCTTTGGTTTGCACCCGGCTTATCCCTGATAAGCCGGTCATCTGTAAGCCATGTACTATAAGCAAGGAGTTTTATTTGGCTTATATATAAACCGAGTTCAAATCAGCATAAGTCGAGTGTATTAGGTACATGGCTTATAATTTTTTTTCCTGTAGTAAAACTAGCTTGAACCATAGGTAGCTCAATTGGCACATTATGAAGCATAAAATTAGTTGTATTTCATTGTTTCGATATTATTATCTTTGGCTTGCTAATATTATTAAATCCATAATAATGACTTGGTTTCGTATTTACAAAATAGTTTTTGTAACGTTTAGAAGAGTCCTGATGCAAGTGGTAAGTTCATTTTTGCACGAGAATTCAGGCTAAATTTTTATAAAGATAATCTGAATATGAATTGTCATTATCACATCTGTTTCCACAACTTATAAGTATGGGTACATTTCATTCTTGTCTGATATAGCATGGAATGAGCTTAATAGTAATTTTAGATACCCCTCCCTTCTGATCAGCGAACAGTCTAAGTATGTATGTTCGTCAATTTACGATATTAGTGAGTATATATTGTTATGAGAATATTTGATTTATTTATTAGTAGGTGTTGTTTGGTTTACCTTTTTCGTAATGTTGCATCAAACCTGATCTGCTTTTCTCAACTGAGTTTATCTAAATATCCTGCTCATGCTCGCTCGTATCTATTCATTGTTCATTGCTTGTCATTGGTTCTTTGACTTCTTAATCCTGTAGACACGGGCGTTAATGGTGGACATGGTGGAGCTGAAATTTTGCACAAAAAGTTCATTTGCCCCAGTGGAAGTGCTTTGATGTTGTTTGATTGAGCAGGTAACCATCTGTTACTAGTTTCACAATGCAATATTTTCCCTTTCCTTTACTTTCCTTCGTGGGTGTTTTCTGTTTTACTTTGGTGGTTGCTACATTGCATTTAATTTTTTCCATCCGTGGTTATCATATGACTATGCAGCCAACCAAATCGGCTGAACAAAGCCCGAGCAACCATTTCCAAGTGGCTGCACCACGAATTCAGTGTAGCTGGCGCCTCACAGGTTGAACTAAGGATCACGCAAGGATCCAGTGCAGATAACCTGCAGGAAAGTAGAAGCTCTTTGATTGTTAAAAACAATATTATTGCAATACCTCCAAATAGCCTTAGACTAAAGCACAAAGTCCAACCCAGATTTGCTTTTAGTTGTTTATTAACACACCCTAACCAGTTTTCTGAAATAGAAATTAGTAATGCACACCTTGAGTTGAGCTTCTCCAACAATGGTGCCATCATCTTGCTCAAGCCGAAAAATAGATCTTTTTTACGATGCCTCCCATTTGCAAGTAAAATGGAACACTTCATATTGCTGCCCCCTTCCTGAACATGCTTCACTATAGCATGCTAGGTCCATTTCAACTCTTCTTCTCTCATAAGCTTAGTGGTCCGCTCATCAGCATCACTCTTGATAGACCTTTCCGCTGCACTCAGTGGATTTAGTTCTGCCTTAACATCCAGTTGATCAATCAACTGAAGAAAGCTCTCTTTTTCTTTCCTATACCCCCCACTGAGACTATGAGCCCATCCCTTTGGGAAATCAAGCATGCCTTTTCTCTACTTTGACCAAGTTGTAGACTCCCTGCTAATTAAGGTCAGTTTATGCTAAAGGGAAACGAATTAGTCTTATTGACTGATAAAACAAATGAGAGATGACAGTTCACACGTATTGACTTCAAAAAGTCTCACTTGCTTGTTACAAGTGCTAACATGAACTCATGTTAATTGCGAGATCCATCTAAACAGAGTCACAATTGAACTGCTAAACTAATTATAAGGCTTGAGGGGATATCGTTAAATGACTAAGTGACCCGTTTGTTTGAAACCAACTGAAAATATTGCTGGATACCCACTGCCAGTTCCTTCCATATGAGGGGAGAAATTACGAATTAACCATCACAGTTGATCTTGGTTTGTCTTTATTCTGATCAAGTCCTAGGCTCCTAGGTAACTACCGTCGATCTATGCTGAAGGGAAAGAATTAGTCTCGTTGGACGATAAACAAATAGTAAGAGTACTATTCACATGTATTGACTTCACAAGAATTGCACATGCTCGATTGCTGGTTGCAAGAGCTCATGGACCATGGAAACTGTGAGATCTACACTCACACAGACCTGACTCGAGGAGATACCTGTACATGACCAAGTGGCTGGTCGATTTTTTAAATTGATCGGAAGTGCCGCTGGATATCAACTGTGGTCCTTTTACGTGGCTAGAAAACATGGAACACTGAGCTTTTTCTTCTTTTTAGATGAGAAGGGAAAATATGAAACAAGCACATTTGAGCATAATTTTGTTTACTTTGTTGAAGCCCCCAGCTCCTGGCTAATCAGAGTAATATATGCTAGGGAAAAAACATTAGTGTCTCACTGAATGATAAAAGAAATGTGTGATGATGACCATCGATTAAGTGTAAGAAATAGCTAGCATTGATGGTAGATCTGTCCACATGGCCAAAAATAATATGATTATGGTGAAGGTCAACTCTGCTAGATGCTGATCCAGGTGTTGCTGGCAACTCACCAATTGGGTGATATATTAATTCCACCCTGGAGAGAGAAGACAAAACTTAGTTTCACGCAATACATGGATATGCTGGCAAGCATGAAAGAATCTCCACTGTGAATGTAAGCTGCAGAAATGGAAATGGTAAGAAAGAATACAAGCTGCAGTTGCAAGTTCCTCTCCTGATTGCCGCTATATCTTCTTTTAAGTGATTGCCAATATACCAGTATATCGCTGTCAGCAGAATATATTGGAGAATGATCTGTATGAAAAGTTAGTGCTAGAAATTTAATAAATTATGCACAACCGCGTCTGCAGTTATTTTACACAACCAAAATATGTTGAAATATGTAATATCAAACTGATGCCCTTTTTAAATTGGTGGTGGTTGCACACAACGTGCTGACAGTTGAGCAAACCATGATGGCGTACAAGTATGCAATAGTTAATCTGGTAGTAGTTAACAAAGAGGCTACTTGGCCCTGTGGGTCGCATATTGTGGAGTCCCATGCCACTAAGCTCCAAGCTTTATAATACCTTGCATCAATTTCTGCCATATTCCATAGTTCCATACGCTGGCTTAGACTCATACTTCTCATCACCACCAGCATTGTCAAAATGGGCGAGAGCAGAGGAAGCATCGCCTTCTTTGCGTGCTACAGGCCTCCGGTGCCCCTCGACATATTCTGCTGTCCAGCTTCAGCATCATCAAGGCAGGACGAGCGGCACTTGACGGATGGCGTCTCGTACAACTACAACGGCCAACCCATTCCATCTGCGGCCCTCAAGGCGATCGTCAAGCACCTAGATCTGGCTCCTGAAGACGTTGAAGAAGCCGCCATCGATTCGGGCCGTCTCACCGGCCTCGTCTTCGTCTCTGAAAGACAGCACCACCTCGAGACTCTTCAGATAGGCCTGCGCTTCGATGATGGCGACGAAGTCCGGGTCTTCACCTTGGGGGACATCTATGGCGGCGACTTTTTCAGTGGTGCCCGTCTGGAGGACAGCGGCTGCATCGCAGGAGGCTACGAGGTGGATGGTCGCACGGCTGACCATTACCTCGTCTTCGTGTCCACGAAGGAGCCCGTGAAAGAGCGCCGCAGCCCCTGGAATGTCGTCTACAAAACTAATCTCAGAACAGGCGAAACTGAGCGCCTAACTCCACCAGGTAATTTGGCTGTTGAATCTTATCTTCCTTTTGCTATTTGATCTACTACTTTGTACTTATCTCTGGATATATGCATGACTAATTTAGTTTTGAGCCCTTTCTGAATCTTCTTTCGAATTTGATCTACATTTACTACTTGTCCTTGGATGCATGGCTAAATTTCTGCTTAAATAATATTTGGTTTGTCTGTTTAATTCTACATACATAAACAGGGACGTCCGATTTAAGCCCCTCTGTGTCACCATCTGGGAAGAGGGTAGCAGTGGCTTCGTTCCAAGGAAAGAAATGGGATGGTGAAGTTAAAGACTTGCTGACAAGCATTTACGTGATGGACCTGGAGAGCACATATCTGGAGCGCGAGCGGGTGATCGAGAACGCTGGCTGGCCATCATGGGGAAGCGAAACAGTACTATTTTTCCATAAAATGGTTGGGGATAACTGGGGTGTATTTCGGTACGACTTGAGCACCGGTGAGACCCTCCGTGTGACCCCGGAGGCATTCGATGCAGTGACTCCAGCAGCCATTGATGAGAGCAGAGTGGCTGTGGCAACCATCCGCCAGAAGTCTGTGTTCACTGACGTCCGTGTTGAAGCGCAGTACCGTCACATCGAGGTTTTTGACATGGGTTTGCCGGAGGAGCCACTTCAAATCACTCGGTATACCAAGCCAAAAGGCGACCATTACAACCCCTTTGTAATGGATGGCGGCAAGTACATTGGTTATCATCGTTGCAAAAGCGACCATCTCGAGGTACCTACCCTTGTGGCTATGCCCTATGTACAATGATTTGCTTGTTCAGTAGTACACACTTGCACAGTTACATTACATTAATTATACTTCCCCCGTTGCAAAAGATAAGGTGTATTAGTTTTTTGAAGTCAAACTTGTGCATGTTTGACCAAGTTGTTAGAAAAATATATTAAATCTATAATACCAAATTTGTATAATTAGACCCATCATGGGAAGTATTTTTCATGTTTTATTTATTTCGTATTGTGGATGTTGATATTTTATTCTATAATCTTGATAGAACATACATATATCTGACTTTAACGAAAATTGATGCACCTTATTTTCTGGAATGGAGTATGCAGTGATGTCGTTCAAGCTGTCTAAAACATTGTGTCTCCTGCAGCATGGAGATGATGTCCCGAGGCGGTTCGACAAGCTGCAGTCCCATCATGAAGATATTGGTCTGTTTAGGGTTGCCGGTGCATTCCCGGCATTTTCCAAAGATGGCTCTAAGCTTGCATTCGTCGATAACGAATTCAAAGCCGTGTGGCTGGCCGATAGTGACGGAATGCGTGTTGTCTTCGAAGTAAGTACACCATGCCCCTTTATCTTTTGGTTCAAAAGAATGGATGATGTTGCGACTGTTTATGACTGGCCGATTGTTATTGACTATGGGTGCTCTGTTTGTATTTGTGTACTTGTACATATAGACGGATGGCCCCGATGGCGTCTTCTCACCGGTGTGGAACCAAAAGAAGGATATACTTTATGTCTGTATGGGACCGTCTTTCAAAGCCAACGAAATATTGGAGATCTATGCCATCCCTCATGTATCGAGTGGTGCACGAGAGCGGCGACTGCTCACGAAGGGAAAATTCAATAATGCATTCCCATCCACCAATTCAGACGGTAAGGAATTACCACTACTGCAGCCTTGCTTCAGTGGCTCCATGAGTCCTCTAGTCCATTGAATATGAATATTGTTACCCTTGGCATGGTGGTAACTTTGTATACCTCTCACGATGACCGCTGTATATTTGCATTTATGTATATATTTACACTTATACAGGGACAAAACTTGTTTTCCGATCGACAAGAAATGGGGGAGACAAAAAGTACAAGAATCTATACATGATGGACGCAGAGATCGGGGAGGACGGTGGTGAAGCGGAACGGATAACAGAGGGCGATTGGATTGACACACACTGCCAGTGGTCGCCGGACAGGGACTGGATCGTGTTCTCATCAAACCGTGACAGGCCCGCGGACGCTCCGGAGCGCGACCATGGTATGGACCCAGGGTACTTTGCTGTTTACCTGATGAACGCAATCGACTACTCTGTGGTGAGGGTAATCCGGAGCGGGTACGACTTCTCCGGGCACGTGAACCACCCGGTCTTCAGCCCGGACGGGCGGAGCATCGTCGTGACGGCAGATCTTGCCGCGGTGTCTGCTGACCCAATGTCTCTGCCGCTCTTGCTGCATTCGCAGAGGCCCTACGGCGACATCTTCACCGTTGATATCGACCCGGATGACATGGAGAAGAACAAGGATGTGGAGGAGTTTGCCCGAGTCACACATAGCAGGTACGAGAACGCCACTCCTGACTGGACCGTGTTCTCGACGCACGATCCGCATGCGCAGTGGAACCTCCTGGTCATGGAGGACAACTACACCCCGGCGTGCCCGTATGCGCACCATGATGGGGGTGAAAGCTGGCACATGACAGGCCAGATGTGCATCCCGAAACGGGTCTGTTGATCTTACGCCGCTATGTCGGAATGGCCCAGATAACTGTGCCTTTTGCCCGCTTGGGCTCATACTGTTGCCTGGATTTATTGCTTGAGATGTATTTGTAATTTCTGTTTGGATTGCTGTCTATTTGGGTTGGTGTTGAGGTGATTTGCCCGGACCATTTGCATTATATACATTTCATCTTGCTGTAATATAAGACTTGAGAGTTTTATACGATGATTCTGAATTGAGTAGCCCCTGCTTTTGTTGTGACAAGTTTTGTTACACTTTCATGACACAAGTACATTATTTATCAAAACCTAATGATGATATATTTACATAGAAGGGTTTCGCGGAGGTGATTTGCTACCTTTGACAGGGACGGTTTACATCATTCAAATGCTCAGCAACTTGAAATAGTTGTCCACACCTGCTGTGTGGTAAGTCCTACTAGCACCTAGCTCCCTATCTTGCCAACAAAGTGTCTGCTCTCTCAACCGAGATCCAACAACTTCAGCAACACGACCTGACCGGATGGGATGAAGCTGCCAACTCTGTACAAAGGGGTTTTCATGATGGTTTTGTTCCTAAATACCAGCACAGTGGCCCTCTCGCAAATGCATTAGCATGACTTTTCATACACTGGAAATTTTTGAAAACGTTTATATTATGTAAACTGAAATATTTAGGTTATAATATAGCCACTACAATTGTTTTTTTTTGCTCA
Source organism: Aegilops longissima (assembly GCA_021605205.1). Taxonomy (NCBI): domain Eukaryota; kingdom Viridiplantae; phylum Streptophyta; class Magnoliopsida; order Poales; family Poaceae; genus Aegilops; species Aegilops longissima. The sequence continues at coordinate 46,721,691 of CM038681.1, read as the reverse complement.
GAGAGTATACTTGTGGATTACTTCTTTAATCATAAAGTTTGTAGACTTAATGATTACTATTACCAATTCAGAAACACCATATTATCAATCACATGAGCCCAGTGGCGGAGCTTGACAAGAACCTATGGGGGGGCCAATGTAAAGAAAAAAATAGTGTTGTCGTGCTGCCCCCGTTTTACTCGTTTCCGGAAACACTTGTTTCCAGCAACATTCTAATGGCCGACGCTAGGCGGTAGGCGCCGGCGCGCCGGACCAATTGGGCCGGCCGCACCCGCACTGTGCGATTTAGCAAATGCTCCCCTGTGTGCCGTCATGGACGAACGACGCGCCCGACCTAGAAGCCCCGCCGGACGCCGCCCTCGCCGCCGGTCGCCGCCCCTCACCGCCGTCGTCTCCTCCTGCCCGCCGGTTCCGTGCATGCAGCAGCATGTCCCGTAGTTGCAGCTCCCCATGACGCCGGCCGCAGCTCCGGCGTGCGCCGGTTGCAGGTCGCAGCACCTCCGTCGCCCTGCTCTGTCTCTCTGTAACTGAATTGTCCTAGTCTCTTGCGCTGTTAACATGCACTAGATTTGTGGAGTTAGCTGCGGTAGTAGTTGAGTTAGTGGCAGCACCTGCGAGTGTTTTGGAAATACCATAAACACTGTTAAGAACACTGTTAAGGCGTTAAGGAGGGATGATGGGACTAGATGCACAGACGATGATGGCATGAGATCGATGGCTGCACACTTCTACGCGAACCTGTTTGCTGCGGAGGGATCGAAAGAGTGTGACAGGGTGCTGAAGCATATTGACAAGATGGTAACAGATGAGATGAATGGCAATCTTGATGCTCCGTTTACAGATGAGGAGATCGAGGCGGCACTTTTCCAGATGGGGCCTACTAAGGCTCCAGGGCCGGATGGACTACCGGCTATGTTTTACCAAAGGCACTGGCATTTGGTGAAAAATGATGTTTGTGGTGCGGTACGGGAATTCTTGGCAGGGAAGGCGGCACCGAACGGATTCAATGATACAGTAATTGTGATGATACCAAAAGTAAACTCACCGGAGCTACTTTCACAGTTTTGTCCAATTAGTTTATGTAATGTTCTGCATAAGATTGCGGCAAAGGCACTGGCCAACCGGCTAAAAGTGGTACTCCCATTCATGATATCTGACGAACAAAGCGCTTTTGTGCCAGAAAGATTAATAACGGATAATGTTCTTGTGGCCTATGAATGTGTTCATGCGATTAGGAAGAGGAAAAGGAAAAAGCCTATGTGCGCAGTCAAATTGGATATGATGAAGGTGTATGATCGTGTGGAGTGGGATTTCTTGGAGATGATGTTGAGGAAGTTTGGCTTCTCTGCTCACTGGACAGAGATGGTTATGCGATGTGTGAAGTCAGCAACTTTCTCCGTCAAGTTAAATGGTGGGCTTTCTCATCGATTCAACCCATCTCGAGGACTTCGCCAGGGTGATCCCCTCTCCCCATACCTATTTCTGTTCTGTGTTGAAGGTTTCTCGGCGTTGTTGAAGTATGCACAGAAGGAGAAGGCGATCAAGGGCTTGGCGTTCGGGAGTGGTGGGCCAACGGTGACTCATCTCCTCTTCGCTGATGATAGTGTTGTATTTGTGGAAGGATCATGTGACAATTTTGAGGCCTTGAGCTCCATCCTGAAGGAATATGAGGAGGCCTCGGATCAGAAAGTAAACCTTCACAAATCAGCCATTTTCTTCGGAAAAGGAACTTCGGATGAGAGCAAGGAGGAGCTGAAACAAGTGCTGGGGGTTTCGGAAGAGGCTCTTGGTGAGAGATATTTGGGATTACCCACAGTGGTGGGGAGATCAAAGGATGGAACGTTCAGGTATGTTAAGGAATGTGCAAGGGGGAAGGTATCGGGTTGGAAAGGACAAGGACTGTCAAAGACCGCAAGGGAAGTTCTAGTTAAGTCCGGTCTCCAATCAACACCGACTTTTACCATGAGCTGCTTTCAACTCACAAAGAAAATGTGCGGGAACCTGTCTTCAATCTCATCGAACTTCTGGTGGGGCGAAGCAAATGGTAAAAAGAGAGTGCATTGGATCTCTTGGGACAAAATGTGCACACGGAAGCATGAGGGGGGAATGGGGTTTAGAGACCCGGAGGCGTTCAACCAAGCTATGCTCGCTAAACAAGCTTGGCGTTTGTTCCAAGAACCAAACTCATTATGTGCAAGGGTATTAAAAGCCAGGTATTATGTTGATGGATCGATCCTGAATGCGACGTGTCCAAGTGGTGGATCTTTCACGTTTAGGAGTATATTGCACGGCCGTGATCTTCTGCTTGATGGTCTGATCTGGAGGATTGGAGATGGGTCCAAAGTAAAGGTGCATCATGATAACTGGATTCTGAGGAAGGGTAGCCTGAGACCACTGGGTCAGAGCTACATTGAAGAGATTGTGCAAGTAAGCGACCTGCTGGATGAAAGCGGACATGCATGGGATGTGAGCAAGGTGGAGGCCATGTTCTCACCCGATGAGGCGAGAGAGATCTCACAAATCCCGGTGGGTGGACCGGGGATGGAGGATTACCAGGCTTGGAACTTTACGAAAGATGGGGAGTTCCCAGTCCGGTCTGCATACCACTTGTGCATGAGCCAGAAACGGATGAGCTTAGGGCGGCCAGAATCATCAACGTCGGTGACTGACCACAAATCCTGGCTAAACCTATGGGCTACGGTGGCACCGGGCAAGGTCAAAACGCACATGTGAAGGTTGATTCGTAACGGACTAGCAGTAGGATCGGAGCTGCTAAGGAGGAAGATCAAAGCGGGTGTTTTTTGCGTGGCGTGTGGTCGAGAGGAAACGATCCACCACAGATTCTGGAGTTGTTACCATTCAACACAGTTTTGGAAGACTCTGCACTCGGTATTGGGAGTACCGGTGGCGATCCCACCGGCGTCAGCTAGCTCTCAGAGTGTTTTTTCAAGATGGCTTCTGTCATGGTTCGCTGATGCATCAGATGACGAACGAGTTGTCCTTGTACAGGGGGCGTATGCACTTTGGTTGGCCAGGAATAATGCTCGCGATGGTCAGAAGATTGAGGAAGCTGATGCGATAGCAAGAAGAGTTGTAAAATTAATAGAAGAATGGCAATCCATTCATGGCCGTAAACACAAACAACCAAGATCTGTGGTGAAGGAGAAATGGTGTCCACCAGCGGAGGGGTGGGTGAAGGCCAATGTAGATGGAGCTACATCAAAAGGAGGGCAAGATGGTGGCGCGGGAGTAGTGCTCAGAGACCACGCTGGTGCTTATATGGGTGCAGTTTGTCACTTCCTTCCAATGTGCAATGATCCGGCAACAGTGGAGTTACGAGCCTGTAGGGAAGCAGCTCGACTGGCAGAAAAACTTCAGATACCTAGCTTACACATTGAGACGGACTGTCGCGAGATCGCCTGCAAGCTACAGAGCAAGGGAAGGGACTTGTCCGCTCTGGGACCGATCGTGGAGGAAGTCAAGCAGCTACTCACATCCAGGGATCGCTGGAAGGTGTCGTGGATTCGTCGAGAGGCAAACCGGGCGGCGCATTTAGTAGCTAGAGAAGCGGTGATAAATAAATTAGATTCGGATTGGCGGTTTGTACCCCCAGACTTTATTTTGCATGTGGTTTCGGACGAAATCCCTACGGGGAATGAATAAATAAAGGATGACCCTTAGTTTTCAAAAAAAAAAAAAGCACCTGCGAGTGTTTTGTACTGGTATATATGTATACTACCGTTGGAATTAATACAAGTGTGGTTCCAATCATCTTGTGATCTCCTTTCTTACTGAGGCGTGCAGCAGTGCCCGAGCAGCGAACGTGGTCGGGGAAAAGAGATGGAACCGAGCCTTGAGCAGGTTCGTGCGGCGCTGGTGCGGCCCTGAGCAGCGAGCGTGGTTGGCGAAAAGATGTGCTTGTGGCCTTCTGCGGGTATGTGGACATGGGCTATCCAGAAGGTCAAGGCCGATTACTACCTAGTAAAATTAAATTAGCATTTGGGCTGGGGGCCACAGCCCTCTCAGTGTTCTACATAGCTTCGCCGTTGCATGAGCCCATATTATGTATTCCCCCGTCCCAAAATAAGTGTCTCAAAGTTGATACACTTATTTTGTGACGGAGAGAGTACTATCTCCGTCTCAAAATGTAAGATGTTTTTGAGGCATCCTAAAGAAACATCTTACATTTTGAGACAGAAGGAGTACTTCTGTTAGATATATGACTACAAATATAATAATCAGCATTGGCCACATGACATTCAGTGTAGTTTGACTCATATCAAGGGCTGAATGTTGTTTATGTATAATTATCAAGATATTTTGGTTGACATATCGAAGGTAGGATAACGCTTAGATACACTCAGCATGTGTACTGTGTATAAATATTTTTCAATACAAATTCATATATGCAATGTGTCAGAAAGACTATACTATTGGAAACTTGTTTTGAATACGAATTCATCAGTATATATTTTAAAGTGGTATAGTTCTATATAGTAGAACGGTTCTAACGCGAATTGTGGTAGTTTGACCGTATAAGGCACGAAACTAAGAGTAGGCAGATGGGCGTCCTCTCACATAATCAGATGAGCAAAAAAGCACGAGAAACTTTTTCGCAAAGAAAAAAAGAGCACGAGGAACTGCAGGAATAATAATTAAGCACATATAGATATAGAGCTACAGATGCGAGAACGACTTGGGTGCAAATAACAGCAGTTTAGAAATTAGAACCAGTGCTCCACACCTGACACATTACATACCCATGACACATCTGGCAAGACATTAACTAAGATAGATACCCAAAGCTCGAGCGGAAAATTCTCCACGTACCACGGTTGCTGGGGAAGAGCAGTGCGTTGTCATCACTCATCACTCACAGACCAAACAGAAAACACACGACGTAGATCAGGAAATATGCGAGAGGCCCAAACGCGCAGCCACAGGGAGAGCACACGACGGAGATGAGCGTCCCCGCGGCGCCCGGCGCCATCACCGCCGGGCTGGAGAAGGCGTAGACGGCCACCACGACCGCCAGGATCACGGCCAAAAGCATTGCCGACGAGCTGACGATGCGCCCTGGAAGTGAACGGCGGGAGTCGGAATGGATCGACAGGCAAAGAACGAGGTGTGGAAGGGAAGCGGGATGTCGAAACGTAGTATGACTGGTGGGTTCTTATACAGGCCTCCAACGCAGTCTGCACGAGTTAATCGGTCCTCGGCGAGCGATGAAGGATTAATGTTGCCTGTCTTGGGAACTACAAAGGCACGAGTTAATGAGAGCTTCACGTAGTAGTAGTTTTGACCCGTTGTGAAGTTTTGGGACTTGTGCGCGGTGTTTGACTGAACAAGGATTTAATTAGCACCTTCTTATTGGTTCATAGTGGCAGGAGGCAAGGATCTAGTAGCTTTAGGCTGGTCACAATGGGCAAGAACATAAGCTAGTAACTTCACACTTTTTTAGACTATGTTACTACCTCCATAGTGTGTAGGAACATCTATGTAGTGTCATGCAACGATGCATTTATTAGGTTATAGACTCATTGTTTCTTGGAGTGTGTGATGTTTCGGTAACTTATCTAGTTATCACAAGCACCTCTCTCTTCATTAAATATGTGCCACATAAGCAAAGTTGTATTGGAGTGTGTGATGTTACTCCTAAGTTCCTCCCCACTAGGTTATATCTCCGTTTGTTTTTGGATTCAAGCTTGGCTACTACTACTACTCTTCTTCACGAGTTGAATCGTGCGGTTCAGATTTCTGAAACTTGAGATTTTTTTTAGAGGAGAGCAATATTTCGGAAAGTACAGAATCCACGGCCTTTGTTTGATACGGTGGGACGCCCAATTTCTGAAAGTTGGCATTCCAATCTCCCCAAGTCAATGGTTTTGTTTAGATTTGTGAATGCTTATGCTCAAACTTTTAAAATCTTTGTCATAGTACAGTTATTGTATTTTTTGCAGATAAGATGGGGGAATGGAGAAAAGAGTAAACTACAAAAAAAAAAAAATCACATTTGATGCTAAGATATCACGGAACAACCATCTTTCACGAAAATCACAAAAAACCATCAACATCGGGAATGTGTGTACTGTGTTTTGACCGCCCAGGCCCACTTGCCGGATTGGCACGGATACAAGGCTGGTGGCCGACAAACATTCAGGCGTTTCATTTATTGCCCCAGCCGATCCTCCAATTCGACCACTTTTCCCACACTTCGGATTCCATGGTGACTGGTGGTGGAGGCCTTGATGCGTCGTTGTGATGACGACATATCGGGCCTCAACCTAACGCATAATCGAGTGACGTGAAACAAATTTTGAGGAAAAAAGGAGGTGCCCATCATGTTAAACTCTACAAATGAAGTTTTCAATGTAATCAACAAACGAGAAACATCGAAAGAGGACGGTACAGCGAGAGGCCGGCGGTATGGACCCAACAGGTTATGACTGTAAGCAAGCAAATTTCTCTTTATTTATAAAAAAGCCTCCTTCTATTGCTGACATATGGAACCTACCAGTTGAATCCCACGTAAGTCGTTACCTGTCGGTCATAATCATGTACACTCCTTTTTTTTTTGCGGGTGGTAATCATGTACACTCCAGCGATAAGCTACGGTTAGAAATATGACCTTGAGGCAATTCTACATTTATTATTATTCTAGTTATAAGATTATAATTAAGTTTATTTTTCGGCACTATAATTGCAATGGTCTTGAATGTGAGACTCGTAGCAAAACCCGAAAATCCATCTCTGCACCCGAGCTCATCTGCACCCACCCTGACAAAAAAAAAAATCAAAACAAATACTAGAAAAAAAATTGTTTTTTGTGCGGTAGACAATTTGATATGTGAGGTCCGCTCCAATTTTCAAATGATTTGAACATCTGAGGAGATCTCAGCGAAAAAGACAAATTGGGGGTCTATAAAAATGTTTACTGTTCATGTACTATTTTGGCCTGATTTGCCTTTTTTTGCTGAGAGCTGCTCGGATGTCCAAATGACTTGAAAGTTGGAGCGGTCCTCACGCATCAAATTGTCTACCGCATAAAAAAATTGGTATTTTTTGATTTGGTTGAATTTTTTATGAATTTCTTTCTAACCAGGTGCAGATGAGCCTAGGCACCGAAACGCCATGCTCAGGAAAACCTTTCTTTTCTTCTCGAGGAGGAAAACCTGTTTGCATGCCTGAAAAGATAAACATAAATCATATCCCTACTCAAGCCTCTGAACTAGCTCATGTATTCTTATTGATTCTGTTTTCCTAACCATGGGCATTGTTATTGTAACAAGTCTGACAATAATGAGAATATATTGTTAGGATAACAATGGTGTTGGATGGACCCAACTTATGAAATATTACAAGATCAGGTCGCCAATATGGTGTCAGTATTTTCATATATAATGTTGCTTATTTGCATCCTTGACCATGAGGATATCATATACTCAGATATAAAATGGTTACTTCGGGGTTGCCAATTCGTAACTGGGTGATCATAAAGGTAACTTTTAGGTATACCTAAAAGTATGTTGTGGTGTTCGATACAAGAGTGAGACAATGCAGTGGCGGATCCAGGAATTTAACATTGGGTGTTCGAAAAAATCACCCTAACATAGAAGCCAATTGGTTCACAGCAATACAATCAGAAGCTATATCTCTATAAATCCAAACATAAGCTTTTTTTTGCAGTATCAGGACAGTGACAAAATGGAAGTGGAATTGTACATATGACAAGGATAATGAAATTATCCGGCCAGGACAGCTATTTCAGATTGTACATATGACAACAGGACCTTAGGCAAATAAAATCAATCAGGTTGAATTGTAAGTAGGGAGATTGAGGTTTCAGATTAGAACTTTCGAATATCCTGCAGCATCCCGTCGCTCATCCCCACCGGTGATTGGCGGGCATGACACTGCACGGCTTGCCCACTGGCTCCATCCCGTCGGGTTTCGGTGCCGGCGGCTTCGTAGAGCTCTCCTCGTCTGGCTCACCATCGGCACAGAGAGCCGCACCGCCACCTCGTTCGGCTCTGGTGGAGGATTTGGACTGACTGTTTCATGTCTGCGTAGTCTCTCTCGTGCGTGTGGGCTGAGTAGCCAGAAGAGGCAGCGAAGTGGCTACCTGCAGGTTGCTGCTGAGCTACTTGGCCTGCTGGCCACAAGTGGGCTGCTGCTGTGTTGCGTCGTCTCTAATGCATGTATGTATTTTTGTCGTATGCCTATATATATGAATGTTTTCGTAGGAATTTTTGGGTGAACATCTGTACACCCATGCCCCATGGTGGATCTACCCCTTGAGACCATGTGTAGATCACTAGACAGCAGTGAAAAATATCCCAAGTACCTTAACAGGACAGAAGACATGTTTCTATTTAGGTAGGGAGTTATTTACCCAAAACCACCACACTTGGGGTTAGGGTAACAGTTCAGTACCAGATTTGAGCCATGTCAAAAAAGCCACCAGTTTTGAGACTAATCAGTAACGCGGAGCACTGACTGGCTGATTTAGCCGCGGAAACAGCGAAACCGACAGGTGGGTCCCACCTGTTGGGTCGACGTGGCGCGGGCTGACGGACGACGTTAGACGGAGGGTGACGGCCGTTTTGCTGCCCGCATATTAGGTGGCCCGCGCGGGTCGCTAGTCGGACTAGACCACACCGCCCGCTCTGTCTCGACATCGACGACCGCCGGCGCCGCCACCGTCATCTCGCCGCCGTCCGCCGCTCCGCCATGGTTTCTTGGAGCGAGGGGTCAAGCTCTTCTTTGGAAGATGACTCGGTGACTAGCCAGGTACGTTCATTTGGGGATTCCAACATTTAGGGTTAGGGTTTTTCAGTTGGGGATTTGTTACCAGCTTACTGATTTGTTCAATCTGTTGGTTTTTTAGCTTCCTAGGACTATCCCATGCTATGAATGGGGTGGCATTGCTCATGAGCTCTCCTCTCGATGTCTGCATCGGGAGCCTTGCCTGAGGCTAGTTGCATTTGATTCTACGGACACTGGCCGATGTTTTCTTGCTTGTGCTGAGGAGAAGGTATGTTGCTTAGTAATGTAATTAGTTAGTTTCTGCTCCATTCAGTTGCCACAAGGAAATTATGCTCTGCTTAGTAGTTCAAAGAATTGTCACTGCCCATAGCTGGAGATAATTTTGTGGTTATGCTCTGCCAGTAGGAAATGCTGCCCTGCCAGTAGGAAATGATGCTTAGGCAGTAGTGTAATTTGGTCCAAATAATTTAGTATTGTACAAAATTGTAAAATGCCAGTAGGAAATTATGCTCTATTGAATAATTTTGTGGAAATAATATAGTTGTTGTTATTATTATTGACAACATATATTTAGTCTATAATTGTTGACAATAATTTCTTATTGACAACACATATTAATTTAAGCTTTCATAATTGTTTCTTATTGAGAACATCTCTGTTGAACTATGATTGGAAATTTTTTTTCAACTTTAGGCAGAACTAAAGTGCAATTATCTGGAGTGGATAGACCCTGAGTGGTCAGTGGGTTTGCAGTTCTGCCTAACTGAATTGTGGAGCATGTATGACAAAGAAAAGAAGGACAGGTCGAGAGATAATGTTGAGCTTGCTGAGAAAAATTTCAAAGTAGTTGGAGAAAAGAGGAAGATGGAGGAAGAGCTGAGATTTTTCAAACTTGATTTTGCAAAAATGGTGGCTGACAAGTAGGAGGCTATTACTCAGCTGGGTAATGCTAGGTTGGCTCTCAATGATCCGAAAGAGGAGATGGAGAAGAAGAAGTTGGCAGACCATGGTTGCACAAATCTACATCAATTGCTCAGGGCAAAGGCAGAGAAGGAGAGGGACAAGCTTGTGCTAGAGAGAGACCAAGTGGTCACAGAGAGAGACCAACTAAAGGAAGAGAAGAAAAAGCTGGAGTACATCATTTCTGACTTGCTGAAACAGAAGCATGGCTACAAGGACAATATCAAGAAGTTGAAGGAGATCTGTGACGAATTTTAATTATGTAATGTGGTATTGAACTACTGTAGTTGTGCTATGTTGCACTGAATTATCCAGTTTATCTCCAAGTCTAGAATTTGAACTTATGGCATGAATGTGAACTGAATTTGTACTGTTGTAATGGTTTAATTTGTACTGAATTATCCACTTTATCTCCAAGTCTAAAGTTTGAACTTATTGCATGAATTTGAACTGAATTTGAAGCACTGTCTTTTGTATTATATTTATATCAGGTGAAACTGGTGTGAAAATCAAATTGTTGTGCACAGAATATGATCATATACTGGCAAGTTATGGCATGATTATACCAGGAACTTATGGCATGATTATTGTGCACAGAATATGATGATCAGGCAAACAACATAGCAATAGACAGTAAATATATTGCATGATTATTGTGCACAGAATGTTATGATCAGGAAAGTTGTAGATAGCAGTGCAAGCACATAATTATAGATAGATAGATATATCCAAGCCAACATAGCAGTACACAAGAATTATAGATAGCAGTTCCTCATAGCATAAAACCAACGTCCATACATAGGTTAAACATAGCAGGCAGTAGTTCTTAGTGCCATACATAGGTTCAACAGAAGTACATATGTTCAATATTTAATCTTCACATAGATAAAATGCTCTAGTGCCTGATGGAGCACACATGCACTTGGATACATAGTCAAACAAGAACTCTCAGTAGTTCCCACTGGCATAGAAGTACCCCTCCATCCTTCTGCTCATGTATTTTGTCCTTTTTGGCCTATTTCCTGTTTGCTGGCTAGTTGAAGCTTCTGCAGTAGTTCTTGGAGGATTGAAGCTTCTTGCACCTATTTTTGCACCTCTTCTTGCAGCAGCAGTACCAGGACCAGAAGGAGAAGAATTTGCAGCTCTAGCAGATGTACCAGCAGCTCTAGCAGATGTACCAACAGCTCTAGTAGAGTTACCCCTTGAAGCAGCAGCAGTTGAACCCCTTGAAGAAGATGTAGAGCTTGCACCCCTAGGAGTTGTTGTACCAGATGCTGAGCTTCCACCTTGCTGCCATGCAGGGGCTGTCCTGTTTTCCTGCAATTATTTTTGTGGGATAAATTTTAGTGATACTTAATTAATGATGAGACAGACAAGGAAGTGAAAAAGAACATACCATGTGCTTGGTCTTCCTAATTTGCAGATGAGGCCTCAATGGCTTTCCACAACTTGTGTATTTGTGGCCCTCCAACTTGCAGTTACTACAAGTTATAGTAGCCATCCTTGATGTTTGCTTAGCTTGAGGAGGCTCAAACCTTCCTTTCTTCCTTTTCTCTTCTGCTGGTCCCTTCTTGTCTTCTTTGAACTGAGGTGGATCAATATCAGGAGTAGCAGTTTTCACTCAAGAATCAGGGCCAGGAACTGGGTAAATTATAGGCTTGTATGACTCCACGTACATAGCCTTTTTGAAGAACACATGTACATGGTCCTCTGGTAGCTGTTTAGACCTGTATATGGCAGAACAAGGTTGCAAGGAATTCCACTTATGTCCCATTTCTTACAGCCACATGTTTTTAGGTTTGTGTCAACAGAATAGGTCTTGTCCCCACTAGACACTTGGAAAAGACCTTGTCCAGTTATCAATGATTTGCAGTCCCTTGCAAATTTCTTGTTCATCTCTAACTTCTCAGCATAGGTTGGTGCAATTTCCCATCTTGAAACTTGTCCACCCTCTCTCTTTTGTTGATACCTTACAAGAAATTTGTCCTTGATCCCATTGATCATAGTGACAATTGGCTTGTTCCTTACATCAAGTATGTACTTATTAAAAACTTCACTTAAGTTATTGACCACTAGATCAGTTTTGTAGTTAGTATCCATTGCATGTCTTGACCAAGCTTTGGGAGGAATCCTTGACATCCACTCCTAGGCAGCCTTGCACTCAGCCTTCATGCTCTCCATTGCCAATTGAAAGTCATGTTCAGTGTAAGCATATGCAGCTGCATCCATGCATTTCTTCAGGTCTTGTCCTCTGAATCCTGCTCTCTAAAAGTTGGCATAAATGTTCCTCAAGCAGTACCTATGAGGGCAGCTTGGAAAGATTGTTGTGACTACATTCAATAGACCCTGCAAAGAATTTTAAACTAATTTTACATTATAAAAATATTTAATTCAATTTAATTGTTCTACTATTAATTTGATTTAATTCAATTTAGTTGTTCTACTATTAATATTGATAACAACAAGCCTATGTTGACCCAAGAGGGTCACCCTAGGCTATCTTGACCTAAGTGTCGACAAGACGCATTACCACTCGATACATACCTACTAGGGTAGATGGGGTTGCTCTTGGCTATGTTGACCCAAAAGGGTCATCCTAGGCTACTGAGGGAGTCCTGGATTAGGGGGTGTCCGGATGGCCGGACTCCTGGACTATGAAGATACAAGATTGAAGACTTCGTCCCGTGTCCGGATGGGACTTTCCTTGGTGAGGAAGGCAAGCTTGGCGATATGGATATGTAGATCTCCTCCCATTGTAACCGACTCTGTGTAACCCTAACCATCTCCGGTGTCTATATAAACCGGATGGTTTTAGTCCGTAGGACGAACAACAATCATACCATAGGCTAGCTTCTAGGGTTTAGCCTCTCTGATCTCGTGGTAGATATACTCTTGTACTACCCATATCATCAATATTAATCAAGCAGGAGTAGGGTTTTACCTCCATCGCGAGGGCCCGAACCTGGGTAATAACATCGTATCCCTTGTCTCCTGTTACCATCCGCCTAGACGCTGATTCGGGACCCCTACCCGAGATCTGCGGTTTGACACCGACATTGGTGCTTTCATTGAGAGTTCCTCTGTGTCGTGATCTTTAGGCCCGATGGCTCCTCCGATCGTCAACAACGATGCGGTCCAGGGCGAGACTTTTCTCCCCAGACAGATCTTCGTATTCGACGGCTTTGCACTGCGGGCCAATTCGCTTGGCCATCTGGAGCAGATCGAAAGCTACGCCCCTGGCCATCAGGTCAGATTTGGAACTTGGAACTACACGGCCGACGTCGGCGGAGACTTGATCTTCGACGGGTTCGAGCCACAGCCAAGCACGCCGCACTGTCACGATGGGCATGGTCTAGCCCCGCCGCCGAATAGTGCCCTGGAGGCCGCACCAATGTACGCTCCGACCCTTAGCTCGGAGCCGACTGCTGTTGGGGAACGTTGCATAAAATAATTTTTTTCCTATGTTCACCAAGATCCATCTATGAGTTCATCTAGCAACGAGAGAGAGAGATGCATCTACATACCTTTGTAGATCGCGAGCGGAAGCGTTCAAATGAACGGGGTTGAGGGAGTCGTACTCGTCGTGATCCAAATCACCGATGACCAAGTGCCGAACGGACAGCACCTCCGCGTTCAACACACGTACGGAGCGGATGACGTCTCCCGCACCTTGATCCAGCAAGGAGGAGGAGAGGTTGATGAAGATCCATCAGCACGACGGCGTGGTGGTGGATGCAGCAGGGTTCCGGCAGAGCTTCGCCGAGCTTCTGCGAGAGGGAGAGGTGTAGCAGGGGAGAGGGAGGCGCCAAGACTTGGGGTCCGGCTGCCCTCCCTCCCCTTTATATAGGCCCCCTGAGGGGAGCGCCGGCCCCTCTAGATCCCATCAAGATGGGGGGGGGGGGCAGGGGAGGCTTGCCCCCCAAGGCAAGTGGGGCGCCCCCACCCCTAGGGTTTCCAACCCTAGGCGCAGGGGGGCCCAAGGGGCGGGCTCACCAGCCCACCAGGGGCTGGTTCCCTCCCCACTTCAGCCCACGGGGCCCTCCGGGATAGGTGGCCCCACCCGGTGGACCCCCGGGACCCTTCCCGTGGTCCCAATACAATACCGGTGACCCCCGAAACTCTCCCGATGGCCGAAACAGCACTTCCTATATATAATTCTTTACCTTCGGACCATTTCAGAACTCCTCGTGACGTCCGGGATCTCATCCGGGACTCCGAACAACATTCGGTTTGCTGCATACTCATATTCATACAACCCTAGCGTCACCGAACCTTAAGTGTGTAGACCCTACGGGTTCGGGAGACATGTAGACATGACCGAGACGGCTCTCCGATCAATAACCAACGGCGGGATCTGGATACCCATGTTGGCTCCCACATACTCCTCGATGATCTCATCGGATGAACCACGATGTCGAGGATTCAAGCAACCCCGTATACAATTCCCTTTGTCAATCGGTATGTTACTTGCCCGAGATTCGATCGTCGGTATCCCAATACCTCGTTCAATCTCGTTACCGGCAAGTCACTTTACTCGTACCGTAATGCATGATCTCGTGACCAGACACTTGGTCACTTTGAGCTCATTATGATGATGCACTACCGAGTGGGCCCAGTGATACCTCTCCGCAATACGGAGTGACAAATCCCAGTCTCGATCCGTGTCAACTCAACAGACACTTTCGGAGATACCTGTAGTGCACCTTTATAGTCACCCAGTTACGTTGTGACGTTTGGTACACCCAAAGCACTCCTACGGTATCCGGGAGTTACATGATCTCATGGTCTAAGGAAAAGATACTTGACATTGGAAAAGCTCTAGCAAAACGAACTACACGATCTTGTGCTATGCTTAGGATTGGGGCTTGTCCATCACATCATTCTCCTAATGATGTGATCCCGTTATCAATGATATCCAATGTCCATAGTCAGGAAACCATGACTATCTGTTGATCAACGAGCTAGTCAACTAGAGGCTCACTAGGGACATATAGTAGTCTATGTATTCACACTTGTATTACGATTTCCGGATAATACAATTATAGCATGAATAAAAGACAATTATCATGAACAAGGAAATGTAATAATAATCCTTTTATTATTGCCTCTAGGGCACATTTCCAACAGTCTCCCACTTGCACTAGAGTCAATAATCTAGTTACATTGTGATGAATCGAACACCCATAGAGTTCTGGTGTTGATCATGTTTTGCTCGCGGAAGAGGTTTAGTCAACGGATCTGCGACATTCAGATCCGTATGCACTTTTCAAATTTCTATGTCTCCATCTTGAACGTTTTCACGAATGGAGTTGAAGCGACGCTTGATGTGCCTGGTCTTCTTGTGAAACCTGGGCTCCTTGGCAAGTGCAATAGCTCCAGTGTTGTCACAGAAGAGTTTGATCGGCCCCGACGCATTGGGTATGACTCCTAGGTCGGTGATGAACTCCTTCACCCAAATTGCTTCATGCGTTGGCTCCGAGGCTGCCATGTATTCCGCTTCACATGTAGATCCCGCCACGACGCTCTGCTTGCAGCTGCACCAGCTCATCGCTCCACCATTCAACATATACACGATCCGGTTTGTGACTTAGAGTCATCCAGATCTGTGTCGAAGCTTAGCGCCGACGTAACCCTTTACGATGAGCTCTTCGTCACCTCCATAAACGAGAAACATGTCCTTAGTCCTTTTCGGTACTTCAGGATATTCTTGACCGCTGTCCGGTGTTCCTTGCGGGATTACTTTGGTACCTTCCTACCAAACTTACGGCAAGGTTTACATCAGGTCTTGTACACAGCATGGCATACATAATAGATCCTATGGCTGAGGCATAGGGATGACACTCATCTCTTCTTTATCTTCTGCCGTGGTCGGGCATTGAGCCGAGCTCAATTTCACACCTTGTGTCTGAGCAAGAACCCTTTCTTGGACTGATCCATTTTGAACTTCTTTAATATCTTTTCAAGGTATGTACTTTGTGAAAGACCTATGAGGCGCCTCGATCTATCTCTATAGATCTTGATGCCTAATATATAAGCAGCTTCTCCAAGGTCCTTCATTGAAAAACTCTTATTCAAGTAGGCCTTAATGTTGTCCAAAGTTCTATATCATTTCCCATCAAAAGTATGTCATCTACATATAAGACGAGAAATGCTACAGAGCTCCCACTCACTTTCTTGTAAACGCAGGCTTCTCCATAAGTCGCAAGATAAACCCAAACGCTTTGATCATCTCATCAAAGCGAATGTTTCAACTCCGAGATGCTTGCACCAGCCCATAAATGGATCGCTGGAGCTTGCATACCTTGTTAGCATTCTTAGGGTCGACAAAACCTTCCGCTGCATCATATACAGTTCTTCCTTAAGATAGCCGTTAAGGAATGCCGTTTTGACGTCCATTTGCCATATCTCATAATCATAGTATGCGGCAATTGCTAACATGATTCAGACGGACTTCAGCTTCGCTACGGGAGAGAAAGTCTCATCGTAGTCAACCCCTTGAAATTGCCGATAACCTTTAGCGACAAGTCGGGCTTTATAGATGGTAACATTACCATCCGCGTCCGTCTTCTTCTTAAAGATCCATCTGTTTTCTATCGCTCGCCGATCATCGGGCAAGTCTTTCAAAGTCCATACTTTGTTTTCATACATGGATCCTATCTCGGATTGCATGGCTTCAAGCCATTTGTTGGAATCTGGGCCCGCCATCGCTTCTTCATAGTTCGAAGGTTCACCGTTGTCTAACAACACGATTTCCGTGACAGGGTTGCCATACCATTCGGTGTGGTACGTGTCCTTGTGGACCTCTGAGTTCAGAGCAACTTGATCCAAGTACCTTGATCATCATCATTAATTTCCTCTCCAAGAGGTGTAGGCACCACAGAACATTTTCTGAGCTGCACTACTTTCGGTTCAAGAGGTAGTACTTCATCGAGTTCTACTTTCCTCCCACTTACTCCTTTCGAGAGAAACTCTTTTCGAGAAGGATCCGTTCTTGGCAACAAAGATCTTGCCTTGAATCTAAGGTAGAAGGTATACCCAATGGTTTCCTTAGGGTATCCTATGAAGACGATTTTTCCGACTTGGGTTCGAGCTTTTCAGGTTGAAGTTTCTTGACATAAGCATCGCATCCCCAAACTTTTAGAAACGACAGCTTAGGTTTCTTCCCAAACCATAATTCATATGATGTTGTCTCAACGGATTTAGACGGTGCCCTATTTAAAGTGAATGTAGCTGTCTCTAGAGCGTATCCCCAAAATGATAGCGGTAAATCTCTAAGAGACATCATAGATCGCACCATATCCAATAGAGTGCGACACGACATTCGGACACCCGTTCTGCTGAGGTGTTCCAGCGGCGTGAGTTGTGAAACGATTCCACATTTCCTTAAGTGTGTACCAAATTCGTGACTTAAATATTCTCCTCCACGATCTGATCGTAAGAACTTTATTTTTCGGTCACGTTGATTCTCTACCTCATTCTGAAATTCCTTGAACTTTTCAAAGGTCTCAGACTTGTGTTTCATCAAGTAGACATACCCATATCTACTCAAGTCATCGGTGAGTGAGAACATAACTATATCCTCCATGAGCCTCAACGCCATTGGACCGCACACATCGGTATGTATGATTTCCAATAAGTTGGTTGCTTGCTCCATTGTTCCGAGAACGGAGTCTTGGTCATTTGCCCATGAGGCATGGTTCGCATGTGTCAAATTATTCATAATCGAGAGACTCTAAAAGTCCATCGAATGGAGCTTCTTCATGCGCTTGACACCAATGTGACCAAGGCGGCGAGTGCCACAAGTATGTGGGACTATCGTTATCAACTTTACATCTTTTGGTATTCACACTATGAATATGTGTAATATTACGCTCGAGATTCATTAAGAATAAACCATTGACCATCGGAGCATGACCATAAAACATATCTCTCATATAAATAGAACAACCATTATTCTCGGATTTAAGTGAGTAGCCATCTCGTATTAAATGAGATCCCGATACAATGTTCATGCTCAAACTTGGCACTAAATAACAATTATTGAGGTTTAAAACTAATCCCGTAGGTAAATGTAGAGGTAGCGTGTCGACGGCGATCACATCGACCTTGGAACCATTCCCGGCAAGCATCATCACCTCGCCCTTCGCCAGCCCCCGCTTATTCCGCAGCTCCTGCTGTGAGTTACAAATATGAGCAACGGCACCGTATCAAATACCTGGGAGTTACTACAGTATCTTGGTAAGGTACACATCAAATACATGTATATCAAATATACCTTTAGTGTTGCCGGCCTTCTTGTCTGCTAAGTATTTGGGGCAGTTCCGCTTCCAGTGACCCTTCCCTTTGCAATAAAAGCATTCAATCTTAGGCTTGGGTCCATTCTTTGACTTCTTCCCGGCAACTGGCTTACCGGGCGCGGCAACATCCTTGCCGTCCTTCTTGAAGTTCTTCCTACCCTTGCCCTTCTTGAACTTAGTGGTTTTATTGACCATCAACACTTGATGTTCTTTCTTGATTTCTACCTCTGCTGACTTCACATTGAAAATACTTCAGGAATAGTTTTCACCATCCCTGCATATTGTAGTTCATCACAAAGCTCTTGTAGCTCGGTGGGAGCGATCAAGGATTCTGTCAATGACCGCCTTGTCCGGGAGGTTAATTTCCACTGGAGAGGCGGTTGTGCAACCTGACATTTTGAGTATGTGCTCACCGAAGAACTGTTTTCCTCCATCTTACAACTATAGAACTTGTCGGAGACTTCATATCTCTCGACCCGGGCATGAGCTTGGAAAACCATTTTCAGCTCCTCGAACATCTCATATGCTCCGTGTTGCTCAAAACGCTTTTGGAGCCCCGGTTCTAAGTTGTAAAGCATGCCGCACTGAACGAGGGAGTAATCATCAGCACGAGACTGCCAAGCGTTCATAACGTCTTGGTTCTCTCGATGGGTTCTTCACCTAGCGGTGCTTCTAGGACATATTGTTTCTTGGCTGCTATGAGGATGATCCTCGGGTTCGGACCCAGTCCGAATAGTTGTTGCCATCATCTTTCAGCTTGGTTTTCTAGGAGCGTTGAAGTTCATGGTGACATGAGCGTTGGCCATTTGATCTACAAGACATTTTGCAAAGATTTTAGACTAATGTTCATGATAATTAAGTTCATCTAATCAAATTATATAATGAACTCCCACTCAGATTTGACATCCCTCTAGTCATCTAAGTGTTACATGATCCGAGTCGACTAGGCCGTGTCCGATCATCACGTGAGACGGACTAGTCATCGTCGGTGAACATCTCCATGTTGATCGTATCTTCCATACGACTCATGTTCGACCTTTCGGTCTCTTGTGTTCCGAGGCCATGTCTTTACATGCTAGGCTCGTCAAGTTAACCTAAGTGTTTTGCATGTGTAAAACTGTCTTACACCCGTTGTATGTGAATGTAGGAATCTATCACACCCGATCATCACGTGGTGCTTCGAAACGACGAACTTTAGCAACGGTGCACAGTTAGGGTGAACACTTTCTTGAAACTATTATAAGGGATCATCTTATTTACTACCGTCGTTCTAAGTAAACAAGATGCATAAACATAATAAACATCACATGCAATTATATAGTAGTGACATGGTATGGCCAATATCATATAGCTCCTTTGATCTCCATCTGCGGGGCTCCATGATCATCTTGTCACCGGCATGACACCATGATCTCCATCATCATGATCTCCATCATCGTGTCTCCATGAAGTTGCTCGCCAACTATTACTTCTACTACTATAGCTAACGGTTTAGCAATAAAGCAAAGTAATTACATGGCGTTGAATCAATGACACGCATGTCATACAATAATTAAGACAACTCCTATGGCTCCTGCCGGTTATCATACTCATCGACATGCAAGTCGTGATTCCTATTACAAGAACATGATCTCATACATCACAATATATCATTCATCATTCATCACAACTTTTGGCCATATCACATCACAAGGCAATTGCTGCAAAAACAAGTTAGACGTCCTCTAATTGTTGTTGCATCTTTTACGTGGCTGCAATAGGGTTCTAGCAAGAATGTTTTCTTACCTACGAAAAACCACAACGTGATTTGTCAACTTCTATTTACCCTTCATAAGGACCCTTTTCGTCGAATCCGCTCCAACTAAAGTGGGAGAGACAGACACCCGCTAGCCACCTTATGCAACTAGTGCATGTCAGTCGGTGGAACCTGTCTCACGTAAGCATACGTGTAAGGTCGGCCTGGGCCGCTTCATCCCACAATACCGCTGAAGCAAAATAAGACTAGTAGCGGCAAGAAAGTTGACAACATCTACGCCCACAACAAATTGTGTTCTACTCGTGCAATAGAGAACTACGCATAGACCTAGCTCTGATACCACTGTTGGGGAACATTGCATAAAATAAAAATTTTCCTACGTTCACCAAGATCCATCTATGAGTTCATGTAGCAATGAGAGAGAGATATGCATCTACATACCTTTGTAGATCGCGAGCGGAAGCGTTCAAATGAACGGGGTTGAGGGAGTCGTACTCGTCGTGATCCAAAACACCGATGACCAAGTGCCGAACGGACAACACCTCCGCGTTCAACACACGTACGGAGCGGATGACGTCTACCGCACCTTGATACAGCAAGGAGCAGGGAGAGGTTGATGAAGATCCAGCAGCACGACGGCGTGGTGGTGGATGCAGCAGGGTTCCGGCAGAGCTTCGCCGAGCTTCTGCGAGAGGGAGAGGTGTAGCAGGGGAGAGGTAGGCGCCAAGACTTGGGGTCCGGCTGCCCTCCCTCCCCCCCTTTATATAGGCCCCCTGGGGGGGGCGCCGGCCCCTCTAGATCCCATCTAGATGGGGGGGGGCGGCGGCCAAGGGGGGAGGCTTGCCCCCCAAGGCAAGTGGGGCGCCCCCCACCCCTAGGGTTTCCAACCCTAGGCGCGGGGGCCAAGGGGCGCACCAGCCCACCAGGCTGGTTCCTCCCACTTCAGCCCACGGGCCCTCCGGGATAGGTGGCCCCACCGGTGGACCCCGGGACCCTTCCGTGGTCCCAATACAATACGGTGACCTCAAACTCTCCCGATGGTCAAACAGCACTTCCTATATATAATTCTTTACCTTGGACCATTTCAGAACTCCTCGTGACGTCCGGGATCTCATCCGGACTCGAACAACATTCGGTTTGCTGCATACTCATATTCATACAACCCTAAGCGCCACCGAACCTTATGTGTAGACCCTACGGGTTCGGGAGACATGTAGACATGACCGAGACGGCTCTCCGATCAATAACCAACGGCGGATCTGGATACCCATGTTGGCTCCTACATACTCCTCGATGATCTCATCGGATGAACCACGATGTCGAGGATTCAAGCAACCCGTATACAATTCCCTTTGTCAATCGGTATGTTACTTGCCCGAGATTCGATCGTCGGTATCCCAATACCTCGCTCAATCTCGTTATCGCAAGTCACTTTACTCGCATCAGTAATGCATGATCCCGTGACCAGACACTTGGTCATTTTCAGCTCATTATGATGATGCACTACCGAGTGGGCCCAGTGATACCTCTCCGCAATACGGAGTGACAAATCCCAGTCTCGATCCGTGTCAACTCAACAAACACTTTTGGAGATACCTGTAGTGCACCTTTATAGTCACCCAGTTATGTTGTGACGTTTGGTACACCCAAAGCACTCCTACGGTATCCGGGAGTTACACGATCTCATGGTCTAAGGAAAAGATACTTGACATTGGAAAAGCTCTAGCAAAACGAACTACACGATCTTGTGCTATGCTTAGGGTTGGGTCTTGTCCATCACATCATTCTCCTAATGATGTGATCCCGTTATCAATGACATCCAATGTCCATAGTCAGGAAACCATGACTATCTGTTGATCAATGAGCTAGTCAACTAGAGGCTCACTAGGGACATATAGTAGTCTATGTATTCACACGTGTATTACGATTTCCGGATAATACAATTATAGCATGAATAAAAGACAATTATCACGAACAAGGAAATATAATAATAATCCTTTTATTATTGCCTCTAGGGCATATTTCCAACAACTGCACCAATCGAGGACGGGTGGCTGGACACCGCCTCGGGGGCTGCAATCTCTACGGCGATCGAGCCGAACACCACACCTGTCCTTTGCGAAGCTAGTGACTCCAAGGTGTCAGACTCCTCTCCGGACTCCAAACCTTCCGCGCCCCTGCCAATCGAATTCGATCGGGCGCCGATCATGGAGTTCACCGCCGCGGACATCTTTCAGCACTCGCCCTTTGGCGACATTCTGAATTCACTAAAGTCTCTCTCTTTATCAGGAGAGCCCTGGCCGGACTATGGTCAGCAAGGTTGGGATGCGGACGACGAAGAAATTCAAAGCCCACCCACCACCCACTTCGTAGCCACTGTCGATGATTTAACCGACATGCTCAACTTCGACTCCGATGACATCGACGGTATGGACACCGATGTAGGAGACGACCAAGAACCAGCGCCTACAGGGCACTGGAAGGCCACCTCGTCGTATGACATATACATGGTGGACACCCCAAAAGAAGGGAACGGCGATGGAACAACGGAGGATGACCCCTCCAAGAAGATGCCTAAGCGCCGGCGTCAGCGGCGCCGCTCTAAATCCCGCCAAAGCAACAACGACGATTCCGGCACGGGAGACAATAACACCCCGGACTGTGCCGAAGACAACCCCCTCCAGCAGGATTCAACACAGGAGGATGGAGAAGCCAGCCCTCATGAGAGAGCGGCAGACAGAGAGGTAGAGGACAATAATTACATGCCTCCCTCCGAAGACGAGGCAAGCCTCGACAACGCATTTAATTTGTCGTGCTCGAGGATCCCGTCGAACAAGAGCGTTTCAAACGCAGGCTTATGGCCACGGCGAGCAACCTCAAGAAAAACAGCAACATCTTAGAGCTGACCAAGACTTGCTAGCCGGCGGATGGACTGATGTCCTTGCGGTGAAGAGTACGAACTCGAACGCCTCCAAGAGCTACCCAAAACGCAGGCTGCTACCCGATTAGAGGAGGAAGCACCTAGACCTACATCACCAACGCATGATGCGGCCGACCGCCACCTCGTGGCATGACTGAGAGGCCTCTCGGCCCTCCACTCAAGCCGCACCCCGGCGTCGCTCAAAGAATACCAAGGCACGGGGAGATGCGCCAGACTTGCGAGATATATTGGAGGACAGGGCAAGGCAAACTCGATCTATGGATCGTGTGGGCGCCCCACGACACGTGACGATAACCGTCATGCCGGATATGGTAAATCCGGCCGGGCCGAATACAGTAGACAAAGCTCATTTGAGCTACGTCGTGATATATCCCAATACAGAGGCGCCGCACACCCACTATGCTTCATAGATGAAGTAATGGATCATCAAATCCCCGAGGGTTTCAAACCCGTAAACATCGATGGCACAACAGATCCGGCGGTATGGATCGAGGATTATCTCCTTCATATCCACATGGCCCGCGAAGATGATCAACACGCCATCAAATACCTCCCACTCAAGCTTAAAGGACCAGCTCGACATTGGCTTAAAAGCTTGCCAGCAGAATCAATTGGTTGTTGGAAGGACCTGGAAGCCGCATTCCTCGACAACTTCCAGGGCACCTACGTGCGATCATGATACGTCTCCGTCGTATCTACTTTTCCAAACACTTTTGCCCTTGTTTTGGACTCTAACTTGTATAATTTGAATGGAACTAACCCGGACTGACGCTGTTTTCAGCAGAATTGCCATGGTGTTGTTTTATGTGCAGAAAACAAAAGTTCTCGGAATGACCTGAAACTCCACGGAATATCTTAGAATAAATAATAAAAAATCCTCGCCAAAGATGATGACCAGGGGGCCCACACCCTGTCCACGAGGGTGGGGGCGCCCCCAGGGGGAGGGGCGCGCCGCCCTACCTCGTGGGCCCCCTGGTGGCCCTCCGACGCCAACTCCAACTCCATATATTGGGTTTCGGGGAGAAAAAAATCAGAGAGAAAGTTTCATCGCGTTTTATGATATGGAGCCGCCGCCAAGCCCTAATCTCTCTCGGGAGGGCTGATCTGGAGTCCGTTCGGGGCTCCGGAGAGGGGGATTCATCGCCGTCGTCATCATCAACCATCCTCCATCACCAATTTCATGATGCTCACCGCCGTGCGTGAGTAATTCCATCGTAGGCTTGCTGGACGGTGATGGGTTGGATGAGATTTATCATGTAATCGAGTTGTTTTGTTAGGGTTTGATCCCTAGTATCCACTATGTTCTGAGATTGATGTTGCTATGACTTTGCTATGCTTAATGCTTGTCACAAGGGCCCGAGTGCCATGATTTCAGATCTGAACCTATTATGTTTTCATGAATATATGTGTGTTCTTGATCCTATCTTGCAAGTCTATAGTCACCTACTATGTGTTATGATCCGGCAACCCCGAAGTGACAATAATCGGGACCACTCCCGGTGATGACCATAGTTTGAGGAGTTCATGTATTCACTATGTGCTAATGCTTTGTTCCGGTTCTCTATTAAAAGGAGGCCTTAATATCCCTTAGTTTCCAATAGGACCCCGCTGCCACGGGAGGGTAGGACAAAAGATGTCATGCAAGTTCTTTTCCATAAGCACGTATGACTATATTTGGAATACATGCCTACATTACATTGATGAACTGGAGCTAGTTCTGTGTCACCCTATGTTATAACTGTTACATGACGAACCACATCCGGCATAATTATCCATCACTGATCCGGTGCCTATGAGTTTTCCATATACTGGTTTACATTTATTTACTTTTCTGTTGCTACTGTTACAATCACTACAAAAATACCAAAAACATTACTTTTGCTGTCTTCACTTTTGTTACCGTTACAACCACTATCATATTACTTTGCTACTAAACACTTTGTTGCAGATACTAAGTTTCCAGGTGCGGTTGAATTGACAAGTCAGCTGCTAATACTTGAGAACATTCTTTGGCTCCCCTTGTGTCGAATCAATAAATTTGGGTTGAATACTCTACCCTCGAAAACTGTTGCGATCCCCTATACTTGTGGGTTATCAGACCACCAGACGCCAATGACCTAAGCCACATAATTCAGCAACCAGAGGAATCGGCCAGACAATTCTGGACACGGTTCCTAACCAAGAAAAATCAAATAGTCGACTGTCCGGACGCAGAGGCCCTTGCAGCCTTCAAGCATAACATCCGTAACGAGTGGCTTGCCCGGCACCTAGGTTAGGAAAAGCCGAAATCCATGGAAGCTGAGGGAGTCCTGGATTAGGGGGTGTCTGGATGGCCGAACTATCACCGTTAGCCGGACTCCTAGACTATGAAGATACAAGATTGAAGACTCCTCCCATCTCCGGATGGGACTTTCCTTGGCGTGTAAGGCAAGCTTGGCGATACGGATATGTAGATTTCCTACCATTGTAACCGACTCTGGGTAACCCTAACCCTATCCGGTGTCTATATAAACCGGAGGGTTTTAGTCCGTAGGACGAACAACAATCATACCATAGGCTAGCTTCTAGGGTTTAGCCTCTCTGATCTCGTGGTAGATCCACTCTTGTACTACCCATATCATCAATATTAGTCAAGCAGGAGTAGGGTTTTACCTCCATCGAGAGGGCCCGAACCTGGGTAAAAACATCGTGTCCCTTGTCTCCTGTTACCATCCGCCTAGACGCATAGTTCGGGACCCCCTACCCGAGATCCGCTGGTTTTGACACCGACATTGGTGCTTTCATTGAGAGTTCCTCTGTGTCATCGCTGTCAGGAAGGATGCCTCATCCCGTCTTTAAAGACGGCACCGTTGCTAAAGGAGCTTTGGCCACCGGCCAAACTCTCCGGCTAGGCGGTTTTCTTATGACCGCCTGTTCGGCCGTCGCGCCGACGATGACTTCTCGGGTCATCTAAAGCAATCTTCACGTTAATTCGCAACTCGCCGAGCAGTTAGATCTGATGGAGCTCTCTTCCTTGAACGAGCTCTTGGATCGCATCGCCGCCCTGGGAGTCGCTATAGACTACGGTCAGATTGGGCCTAAAACCGATCTGAGAGAGATCAACTCTCCCCAGGTTACCCACCACGTTGCTGTGGTAGAGGAACAATACAGCGACTCTTCTCCTACCTTAAGGACCAGCTATGTCCGGATTCCTGACCCCTCCATGCCGGATTCCCGCGGAGGGGAGGACACCACTCAAGCCTTGAACTTAAAGTCAGGCAGCGGGCTAGATTCATTGGACAACCTCCAAGAACCCAAACTTCCAAGTTCGGAAACTTCTTGGCCCCTGAATCTTAGATCGGACGGGGTTCGGAATTTAATTCCACCCGCCCACCCAAACATAAGCGATCTATCCCAAATCCGCAAGAGCCCGTGAAACAAGACATCATTATGGGCGATTCCTCCTGGTTATGGACAGGATAAAGGATTGCCGCGAGGAGGACGCAATTTCATTCTTCTGCAATAATTGCACGGACAAGGGAATCCTAAACACCATAAGTCATCGTGAAATTACACGCTTCGCTGACTTGGCGTCCATAGTATGAAAGTACTGCACGATGGAGAGCGCCTGGAAAACCGAAATCAAAATTTGGGATAATCCGGCCCCGGATACGACCCTAGTCCGAAATAAAAGGGTGCATTATCACCAGGCACCTGGGTTACATACCAAAAAGCAAAAACCCCCCAAAGGGCATGGAACCGTACTGGAGGGAGGGCTCAATGGACCCTGCAAAATTCATAGCACAGAGGGCGCCACTCCAACTCATAGCCTTAGAGCATGTTGGATACTACGGCATGTGGCCAAAAGTGGCGAAGAGCTTTTAGCTCCAGAGCACCAGCCCAGCAATACCAGTAAGGTATTAAAAGTCTTCGAGACTTTCACATCAAATAATATGGGGAAACGAACACTCCGCAGCCTTGCCGAAGTCTACCAGATAGCAACAATAAATCCATGGAGTGACACGGCTATTACCTCTAACGCCAAGGATTTAACCTAAATTCCGAACAGCCCGAGCACCAGCCGCATTGGTCCTCAGTCCAATAGTGGACGACTTTCGCCTTACCAAGGTACTCATGGACGGCGGCAGCGGATTAAACCTCATCTACGAGGAAACCCTTCGAAAAATGGAAATAGACTGGAGCCGCATTGAGCAAAGCAGCACAACCTTTAGAGGAATAATCCCCAGTCGAGAAGCATGTTGTACAGGAAAGATCACACTAGATGTGGTGTTCGGCATGCCGGACAATTATAGGTCCGAGGAGGTCACATTCCAAGTGGCCCCGTTCAGCAGCGGATACCACACTCTATTAGGGCGAAAGGCATTCACAATTTTTCAAGCTATACCCCATTACGGGTACATGAAGCTCAAAATGCCCGGACCCAACGGAATTATCACTCTCGCTAGTGACCCGGACATAGCGCTCCGCGGCGAAAATAAAACAGCCGACTTGCCCTTGAGGCACTATCCGAAGCCCTAGTGGCAGAGGAACTCACTGCGTTGCGCTCCACGGTGAACAGGGACGATGTGATGCTCGATAAGAGATCCAAGTTCACCTCTTTTAAACCAGCAGACGAAATAGTCAAATTCCAAGTCCACCCAACGGACCCTACAAAAATGGCCTCCATCGGGGCACAATAAAACCCTGATGTGGACGCCGCACTACGAGAATTCCTACGCGAAAATTGGGACATTTTTGCCTGGCACCCTTCAGACATGCCAGGAATCCCACGCCGGCTGGCAAAACACAGCCTAAATATCCTAAAAGGATTCAAGCCAGTCAAACAAGCTCTTCGGCGTTTCTCCGAACCCAAGAGACAGGCTATGGGAGAGGAGCTAGCTAAACTATTGGAGGCTGGATTCATCAGAGATATTAAACATCCGGACTGGCTAGCAAACCTGGTAATGGTACCAAAGAAGGACAAATCCTAGCACCTATGTGTCGATTTTAAGGACCTTAACAAGGCTTGCCCAAAGGATCCCTTCCCCCTCCCCCGCATCGATCAAATTATCGACGCTACCGCATGACACAATTCATTGTGTTTCCTCGACGCATACTCCGACTACCACCAAATTAAGATGGCAGAGCCAGACCAAGCCGCAACGGCATTCATCACTCCATACGGCCCATTCTGCTTCAACACAATGCCCTTTGGGCTCAAAAACGCCGGCACAACATATCAGCGCATGATTCGTACATGTCCGCAAACCAGATCGACAAAACGGTGGAGGCATACGAGGCGATGTGGTCGTCAAATCCAAGCATGTCGAAACCCTAGTCGGCGACTTGAGGCTCACATTCGATAATCTCCGAACATATGATATCAAGCTCAACCCGAAAATGCGTTTTGCGCATCAGCGGAAAGCTCTTGGGCTTCATTGTATCCGTAGAGGAATTGAAGCAAACCCAGCCAAGATCCGAGCTCTGTCACAATTGGATATCCCCAAAGACCTCAAACAAATACAAAAATTGACTGGATGCGTGGCGGCTCTAAGCCGCTTTATCTCCCGCTTAGGAGAAAAGGCATTACCCCTTTATCACCTCCTCCGGCGCACCAAACACTTCGAGTGGACGGATGCTGCCACGGCCGGACTCGAAGAAATCAAGGCCATATTGGCAACAAATCCGGTTCTGGCCGCGCCCAACATAGGCGAACCAATGCTATTATACATCGCGGCAACCCATCAAGTTGTAAGCGCGGTGCTCGTTGTCGTACGAGAAACGGACGGACACAAGTTCCCTCTCCAAAAACCAGTTTACTATGTGTCTACTGTCCTAACTCCATGAAAGTCACGGTACCCGCATTATCAAAAGATAGCATACGCAATGTTCATGGCATCCCGGAAGCTGCGACACTACTTCCAAGAGTGTTCGATAACAGTAGCCTCCGAAGTACCTCTTAATGACATTATAAACAACCGTGACGCAACGGGCCGGATTGCTAAATGGGCCATTGAGCTCCTCCCGTTCGACATAACCTACAAGCCACGGCGAGCTATTAAGTCGCAAGTTTTGGCTGACTTCATCGCCAAATGGACTGAAGCCGAACTCCCTAAAGAGTACGACGCATATTCCAACTGGATCATGCACTTCGACGGCTCCAAAATGTTGGCCAGTCTAGGGGCTGGCGTCGTTCTGACGTCCCCAACCGGAGATACAGTCCAATACGTACTTCAAATAATGTACACGGACTCCAACAACGCAGCCGAATACGAGGCCCTTCTACATGGTCTCCGGATGGCAGTCTCCATGGGCATTCAATGCCTAGAGGTGCGCGGGGATTCGAACCTCGTGATATCCCAAATAAATGGGGACTTTGATGCCAAGGATCCGAAAATGGCAGCTTATCGCAATGCCGTCCTAAAATGTCAGCTCAGTTTGAGGGGCTCGAATTTCACCATATAGCCCGGATAACAACCAGCAGCAGACGTGTTAGCACGCATTGGCGTTAAAGCGCGATGCCCCCCCCAACATCTTCCTAGAGAGGCTTTTCAAGCCATCCGTATTTATGGGAGGGAGAGTCCGGAAATAACAACCCGGACCCAACCACACTTCCCCACACCGAACATTCCGACATAGTTGGTGGTCCCGCCAACGAAATAACACCGTCAGCCCACGAAATAATGGCAGTCATCGCCCCGTGGACAGAACCATTCCTAGCCTACCTAACTAGGCAGGAACTTCCCGAGGACCAAAACGAGGCCCGCTGCATAGTGCGGTGGTCTAAAGCCTATAAGGTCCATGAGGGAGAGCTTTATAAGAAAAGCACAACCGGAGTCCTTCAAAGGTGTATCTCCGAAGAGGAAGGGCGGAATCTCCTGGCTGAAATTCATGTCGGACTCGGTGGGCACCATGCCGCAGCCCGGGCCCTTGTAGGCAAGGCCTTCCGTACATGATTTTATTGGCCGACGGCCGGGCAGATGCTCAGGACTTAGACCAACGATGCGTCGCTTGCCAGCTCTTTGCTAATCGAAGCCACATGCCACCCACCGCCCTCAAAACTATAACCATCACCTGGCCCTTCGCGGTCTGGGGGCTTGACATGGTTGGACCCCTTAAAGGAGGAACCCACAAGCAAAAATACCTATTGGTCATGGTGGATAAATTCACAAAATGGATAGAGGCCAAGCCTGTAAAGACGGCCGAATCCGGACCGGTGATAGACTTCATATCAGGGGTAGTACACCGTTACGGCGTCCCCCATAGCATCATCACTGATAACGGCACGAACTTCACGGCCGACGAGGTTAAACTCTGGTGCAAAAACATGGTATCAAGCTCGACTATGCTTCAGTCTATCACCCCCAAACTAATGGTCAAGTCGAGCGAGCAAACGGTCTAATCATGAGCGGCATTAAACCCAGACTAGTGCGGTCCCTCAAGGAATCTAACACGCACTGGGTAGAGGAGCTCGACTCCGTACCCTGGGGGCTGCGGACCACACCGAATCGCACTACCGGATTCACACAATTTTTTATGGTATACGGCGCAGAGGCAGTTTCGCCCTGCGACATAATTCATGACTCACCTCGCGTGCGCATGTACGAAGAAAGAGAAGCCGAGCTAGATCGGCAGGACAGCTTGGACGCCTTGGAGGAGGAGCGTGACGTGGCAAAAGCTGGTTCCGCATTCTATCAACAGCAGGCTCGAAGATATCAAAGCAGGGAAGTACGGGCCAAAGCTTACAACGTTGGCAAACTAGTTCTACGCCTGCCGGACAAAAAAAAAGGACGAACTCAAGCCCAAATGGGAGGGTCCCTTCATCATCGACCATGTCCTGACCGGCGGAGCGTATAGTCTGCGAAACGCATCGGATAACCGACTCGAGCCGAACCCATGGAACGCAGCCCGTCTCCGAAGATTCTACGCCTAGCGCCGGATTCTGAGTTCATCTCCTTCCTCCGTCTATATTTTATATTTTAAGCTCTCTTTTATTTCTCTCCTTCTCCCTCCCTTTTTCCGAAGCCGTTAAAGGCTCGTTTGCGCATTGTTCGCACACACTTGATGCGCTATCCGCGCTCATTATACCTGGGGGCTTCTTTAACAGAAGCTTATCTATACAGGCTTTATGCCCAACACATGTGTCACACTTCCGCATGTACCTTTTATTCACCATTATATGCATCGATATGACTTAAGTTTTGGCCAAGCTCGGTTGCCTGGCTCTGTGCTTACCCCCACGCTCCCGATTGTTCGGCTAGGTGGTAAAGGGAGCACCTCTGCGATTGTTACCGCCGGGTCAGCCGGACGTGTACCTCAGACTGGATGAAGCCGAAAGCTAGCGTTCTTAAGGGAATATTTGGTCGGTGAACTAAAAGACAATTTTTTATTTTTCATTTATCTGCCCCCAGATGCTTTTCTGTTTTTTTCGCAGTCCGGACATGCACTTTAGGGCATGCCTCCCAGGGAAAGGAACCCCTAACGGAACTATTCTCCCTGGAGGATGTTTCTTACTAACCATCTAATATAACATAACTAGTTGGGCACTTGTCTGATAAAGCACTCATGACCCCTACGCCTGGTCTCCACGCATGCCCCGGTTTTTACATAACCGCGAGGGTATTCAGACACACTCCGGACTATTGGGTCCCGAGGTTGAAGCGAAAAGTTCCGCTACGACAAACGATCTACAATCCGGCTAGAAGGCATTTTACATATCATTTTAAATTACATAGTCAAATTGACTGATTGTATTCCTCTTCAATGCCATCTAATAGGCTGTCTAGTTTACAGTCCTGTTGGGAATACTTTGCGGCCAACTTTACTTGGCCGCACACTAAGCTCACAGGATCTCCTTCCCGTCGGGCCCCACAGTCCAACCTCGCCATGTGGTTTGGGTCGGCCTTCGTCTGCGTCTTCACCATGGCCCAGCCTCCTGGCGCTTTGACGACAGGCCGATATCTTCCATAGTCGAAGCGCCGCTGCTCCCCTCAAGCTTCTCTGCAAGCTCTCCAAGGCCTTCGGGCAGGGAGATAGATGGCCACAAGGCCTGGGCAACGCCTTTCATCACCTGCCGAACTCGTTCGTGCAGTTGCAATAGCTCGGGAAGAAGGTCACCCATAGAACCGGGCATTTCCTCCGCAGGACGACCCGTGAGCATACCTATAGACATAACTCTGTTAGTTGACTTCCTCGTCGAACTCTTTTTCAAAGTTCGCTCAAGCACTTACTATAAATGCCGCGACGAAGTCGCCGATTCTCCTTCACAGAGTCCGACAGCTGGGCACGAACATCCTTTAGTTCCTCACCCAGCTGGGTGTTGGCATCCTGGAGATTGTTTTTCTCTTGCCTCACCCTTGTAAGCACATTCTCGCCGGCCTTCAACCGGCGCAAGAGCTGTTGCTTGTCCGGATCTAGTCCGGCGCCATCTGCAATATTATTGTCAGATTTAGACACACGCCGCACTTCACAAACTACTTAACTTTTGAAGCATATATTACCAGAGGGTGTCTCTGTGGCTCCCCTCAGAGCGCCTAGTGCGGCCTCAAGTTGGGCCTTGCATTCTTCAAGCCCGGATAGTCGGTATTCTTTTTTGTAAGATCCTCAGATAACAAATGATCCTTAAATCAGTTATTCTAACTATTTTAAGTCTCGGGGCTACTGGCATATATAACCGTCAAATTTCTCACCAGATGTCCTTTACATACTGCTCCGTGGCTCGCTAGACCATCTTGAGCGGCACGGAGGTGCGATCTCCAATTGAAGGCATTCAATGCCTCTTGGGAGAAACATGCGTCACGAAGAACTGTCCGGCAGCGCCTGTGATTCATGGCGCTCTCCACCTCGGAGTTGGTGGTGGACAATCTGTCGGCATCCTCTGTCGGAGGAACGTCCGACGCACGCCTCGTGCTCGCCTCCGCTTCTGGACCCGGCTTTGGAGCCTGGCTGGCGGAGGCTCGATTGGCAACCTCTCTGGACATAGTCCGGCGAGTGCTCTTTTTCTTGAAAAGAGCACCAGCGTTAGTACACCTTCCAGGAATCAATCCTGGGAATATGGTGACGCGCCATACCGCTATTGGTGGCGTTTCGATCCGACCGCAATCTTTTTTAGCCGCAACAGACTGCCCTTGTTGGCTAGCTTGCTGGCTCGGCCTCCCGCCTCAAGGCACCCTCTGCGAAACACCATTGGTATACGGTGACCAAAAATAAGCACGGATGGGTCATTGTCAGAGTATTGGGACCTCGGTCTCAGTTACCTGTGAGGCTGGAAGTATTCCGGGGTAATCGGCCGTAATGGCAACCAAGGCATTATCGATGCTCAATTGGTGAAATACCCCATCAATCAGCTCCACCAATATGTCCGGATCCTCTTGGGAGGCCGGATTGAGGAGCCTTTCCGGATCCTCGGGTTGTGGAGGCGGGCTGTTTATGTCTTTTACGGCCTGGCGTAGTTCCTGCGTCAAAATCACAAAATGAGATACCTAACCATGGGAATACGGATCGGATGTGCAAAAAAGAAATGTCCGCTTACCTAGCTTCAAGGATTGTTCATAGAAAATCCGTTCAATGGACTGACGCGGAGAAAATCTTCCTCTTCTCCCTTGTACATCGCGGACAAGATCTTCACCAGATCGGTGACCGATCCCGGCCCCTTACGGCCATGACGGGTGGCATCGTCCTCCCCGTTGAAATCCCACATGGGGTGGCCCGTATACTGGAGCGGCTGCACCCCCCGCATAATACATGTGGCCATGACACCGATCATGATCAGTCCGGAATGATCCAACAATCTTATTCGGCTCATCAGGTAAAGGACGTCCTTGTCGTCTTCCCTCTAGGGGCTCCGCGGGCGCCAACTCATGCGTTTCTTCAAAGGAGCATTGCTGAATTCTGGGAGACTGATCCGAACAGGATCCGGCAGTGGGACGTCTTCTATATAAAACCATTCCGAAGGCCAGTCTTCGGACGCGTTCTTCGGGGTTCCGGATAGATATCCGGTCCCGGCGATGCGCCACAGCTCGGCTCCGCCCACTTGATATATTGACCCCTCATGAGAACGGGGTACAAGGCAGAATAATCTCTTCCACAGGGCAACATGAGCCTCGATGCCCAAGAACAGTTCGCAAAGGGCCACGAAGCCCGCGATGTGCAAAATGGAGGCAGGCATAAGGTGGTGCAACCGAGGCCGAGAACTCAAGAGCCCCGGAGAAACGGATGAATGGAAATCCGAGTCCTCTTACTAGATAAGAGATAAAGCATACCCGCCTCCTTTGGAGGGATCGGGACACTCTCCGCTTGCTTTCCGCCCTTATAGGTGGCGAGTCCGACTAACCGGAACCATGAAGGCCGGGGAAGAAATCCTTGGTTTGGAGTATCACTAGCTCGCTATGCGGACTGAGCATATCTCCCAATTTCTGTGCTGAGGGCTGGGGGGCGCGAGGAGGAGGAGCGCGTCGACCGTCCATGATGGAATGGATTTTTGTCGAGGCGCCCGATGAAAGCTTCATGGGGGGGATGGTGGGACTCAGATCTGGGTCCTCGCCCTTTTATAGGCGGCTCACTTGCGCTGCTAGGGGGATAAGTGTAAAATACCTGGCTTTCAGATTCATTCAAACACGTGGAAGATGGCCATTATTGGGCGTGGAAGCCAAGGAGCGCAACATTTATCGAAGCCGGACACTATTCGACAAGTATATGGAATTTGGAGAAGAACCCGCCGCAATGTCGAAGACAACCACGCTACCGGACTCATCGTCATTGAAGCCTGGTTCGGGGCTACTTAGGGAGTCCTGGATTAGGGGGTGTCCGGATAGCCGAACTATCACCGTTAGCCGGACTCCTAGACTATGAAGATACAAGATTGAAGACTTCGTCCCGTGTCCGGATGGGACTTTCCTTGGCGTGTAAGGCAAGCTTGGTAATACAGATATGTAGATCTCCTACCATTGTAACCGACTCTGGGTAACCCTAACCCTATCCGGTGTCTATATAAACCGGAGGGTTTTAGTCCGTAGGACGAACAACAATCATACCATAGGCTAGCTTCTAGGGTTTAGCCTCTCTGATCTCGTGGTAGATCCACTCTTGTAATACCCATATCATCAATATTAATCAAGCAGGAGTAGGGTTTTACCACAATCGAGAGGGCCCGAACCTGGGTAAAAACATCGTGTCCCTTGTCTCCTGTTACCATCCGCCTAGACGCACAGTTCGGGACCCCCTACCCGAGATCCGCCGGTTTTGACACCGACAGCAGCCCTCACAACACTCATGACCCGCTTTTGCGTGGGAGAAGACAGCTGGCTAGCTCGTAGTAATAACATGACCAAGAGCCCTGGTAATTCGGATACCAAGGACAGCATTGGCAGGTCGCGTCGCAACAAGCAAAAGCGCCGCATTAACGGCGACAATGCTGAGGATACGGCAGTTAATGCCGGATTCAGAGGCTCTAAACCCGGTCAGCAGAAAAAGCCATTCAAAAGAAATACTCCGGGCTCGTCCAATTTGGACCGAATACTCGATCGCTCGTTCCAGATACACGGCACCCCCCGAAAAACCAGCCAACCACACCAACAGGGATTGTTGGGTGTTCAAGCAGGCAGGCAAGTTAAACGCCGAAAACAATGACAAGGGGCTGTATAGCGATGACGAGGAGGAGCCCCGGCCGCCGAACAATAGGGGACAGAAGGGCTTCCCCCCACAAGTGTGGATGGTGAACATGATATACACAACCCACATACCCAAAAGGGAGCGAAAGCATGCACTCAGGGACGTATATGCGTTGGAGCCAGTCGCCCCAAAGTTCAACCCATGGTCCTCCTGCCCGATCACTTTTGATCGAAGGGACCACCCCACTAGCATCCGCCAAGGCGGATTCGCCGCATTGGTTCTAGACCCAATCATTGACGGATTTCACCTCACTAGAGTCCTTATGGACGGCGACAGCAGCCTGAACCTGCTTTATCAGGATACAGTGCGAAAAATGGGCATACATCCCTCAAGGATTAAACCCACAAAGACGACCTTTAAAGGCGTCATACCAGGTGCAGAGGCCAACTGTACAGGCTCAGTTACACTTGAGGTGGTCTTCGGATCCCCGGATAATTTCCAAAGCGAGGAGTTAATCTTCGACATAGCCCGCTCCGCAGATGGCTATCACGCGACTGCTCGGACGAACCGCATTGTAAAGTTCAATGCGGTGCCGCACTACGCATACCTCAAGCTCAAGATGCCATGCCCTCGAGGAGTCATTACGGTCAACGGAAACACCGAACGCTCTCTCCGAACGGAGGAGCATACGGCGGCCCTCGCGGCGGAAGTACAAAGCAGCCTCTCAAGGCAATTCTCCAGTCTGGCCATTAAACGTCCAGACACCGTCAAGCGCGCCCGGAGTAACATACAACAAGACCGCCTGGCACGTTTCGAGCACGCGTAGCAGTGCGGCCCCAACCCCAGCCCTCGCGAAACTGCGAAACCAGTACTACGCGTACATAACTACGCTCTGGAAATACCATGGGCATAGGGGGAGGGGCACGACCACGGCATGCCCAAAATGCAGCTCAACCGCACTAGGGGCTCCCGATTTTATCATTCTTTTTCTTACTTTCAGGACTCCACTCTACGGAAGGCCTTTCCGGCAGTACAATCGCCGAACACATGATGCAACAGCCAGGGAGGCAGAAAGCTACGTCGAGTGTCCAGGTGGTCTCTATAACGAGCAGTATACTTGTTTCACATATCATTCCGCAACTCGCCCCTGGAGGGGGACATGTTAAATAGTCCCATCTCTTGCTTATCACACTATTTGTATCGTTCTGCTTTTACCGCAGACTTTTCGAATAAACAATACATAGCTTTTGTCTATTATTGCATTCCTTTTTTATAAAAATATGTTCAGTTATGACATTATGCAACCGTACACTTTGGTACGGCCAATACACCAGGGGCTTACGTACCCCAGAATATGGTGTGAGAAGTCCGAACACTCTCATGAGTGCGGCACCCCGAACTTATAGCATTATATGCCTCGGCTCCGAATCATGTCTTGGGTCAATAGTTGGGTTTGGCCGGCTCCCATGTTTTGGTACCTTACGTCCCGTTATATCGGCTAAGGTACCACTGGGAGAACCACTGTGATTGTGCCCCCATTGAGCTGGGCTAAGCACCTCAGTGGAGAAATCTAAAACTGACCGTCATGATAGGGCGAGAGCTGATCGCTATTCGAGAGGTTTTCGAGTCCCTAAAGACTTATGCCGCTTAGAGCGAGGAGTCGGCTTTGTTCGGCCTAGGCGTGGATAGCGCCTCGAACTCGGTCTTCAAAATACTAGGGGCTTCGCCGAAATTTAAAATTATAGAATTCT
Organism: Aegilops longissima; assembly: GCA_021605205.1. Taxonomy (NCBI): domain Eukaryota; kingdom Viridiplantae; phylum Streptophyta; class Magnoliopsida; order Poales; family Poaceae; genus Aegilops; species Aegilops longissima. The sequence goes on along the minus strand of CM038681.1, from coordinate 46,684,632 downwards.
ATGGCTAAGTGTGTTCAAGCATTATAGTCCGATTGCCTTGTTCGTTGTGTTGAGCGCCTCCCTTGAAGGACCCAATAATGGGAAAAAGAGCGCTCAAGTTTATCCCGAACACCCCAGCACTCGTGGCATGGGGGCAGAAGCCGACGACTCGCCATCTCTCAAATTTAATAAACGGCCGCACAGAAGGTAATGTTTTAAATTCAAAAGCGTTGCTTAGCGCATATTAACAAGTTTTCAGCGTACAGGATCACAAATGCGAGTTTACTCAAAAATTACATCTTTGGAGCACTCATCCGCTATACGGCGGGCACCCTTCAGGACGCCCTCATAATACATCTCGGGCTTGCGATGCTCCTTGCCCGGCGGTGGTCCGTCCGTCACAAGCTTCTCAGCGTCCATCTTGCCCCAGTGCACTTTAGCATGGGCAAGGGCCCTACGGGCACCTTCGATGCATACGGAGCGCTTGATGACTTCAAGCCTTGGACAGGCATCCACCATCCGCCTTACCAGCCCAAAGTAGCTCCCAGGCATGGCTTCCCCAGGCCACAGCCGAACTACGAGACCCTTCATGGCATGTTCGGCCACCTTATGGAGCTCGACCAGCAGCTTCAGCTGGTCGCTCAAGGGCACCGGGTGTCCAGCCTCAGCATACTGAGACCAGAACACCTTCTCCGTCGAGCTCCCCTCTTCGGCTCGGTAGAATGCGGCAGCGTCAGACACACTCCGGGGAAGATCTGCGAATGCTCCTGGAGAGCTCCGGACTCGGGTAAGTAATAAGTAATTCACTTTCACGTGCTGGCTTTGCATAAAGAATGCCTTACCCGCCGCTATCTTCTTCATCGCCTCAATTTCCTGGAGGGCTTTTTGGGCTTCGGCCTTGGCAGATTTGGCCCTCTCAAGCGCCGAGGCGAGCTCGAACTCTGGAGTCTTTGAGTCAAGTTCCAAACTCTCGTGTTTTTCCACGAGGGCCTGGAGCTCTTGCTGCACCTCCGCCACCCGCGCCTCCTGCTTTTCTCGCTGGGCACGCTCCACGGCCGCATTTTCTTCGGCCTTGGACAGCGCTTCCTTCAGGGTCGCCACCTGGGTTGTGGCCCCTGTAATACTCACGTTGTTCCTGTCATTTTTTGCAACCACATCTTTTTTTATATACTTACATAAGGTATTACTTACCTTCCTTGTCCTTGAGCTGCTTCTTGGCAAGGCCGAGCTCGTTCTCAGACCGCTCGAGGCTCTGCTTCAATGCATTGACCTCCGCAGTCAGTGCGGCAGAGGTCAGCAGCACAGCCTGCATTCCCATATTGACATACTTATCCTAGACTCCTACGTATATCTTTTTGATCCTCAGTTCGGCTTTTCTTTCCGAACACCAAACTAAGCATCAGGGGCTGTTGTCTATGCGGTAATATTTTTACATATCTTAAATACATACCTCAAAGCTTGTTAGAAGGCTGGCACAGGCTTCAATCAACCCGCTCTTGGCGGACTGAACCTTCTGGATCACCACACTCATAATAGTGCAGTGCTCCTCGTCGATGGAGGCGCCATTAAGCACCTCCAGCATATTATCCAGTGCCTCTGGTTGGACGGAGGTCACCGGCGTCGTAGGCTTGCCCTTCTTAATAGGGGGCCGCCTGCCGGATGCCGGAACCGTTGAAGGTTCCGGTGCGGTGTCCGGCCCAGGGCCGTACTTAGAGCCCTTCGGGGTTTTATCCCCTTTGCGCCTGGAGTCCGGGAGGTCGCCTTGCGGCGCCTCCAGGACCACCCCCTCCTGGCTTGGACCCTTTTGGGACTCCACCTCGGCATCATCCGTAGGACGAGGGGAGGTAGCAGGCGGAAGTGAAAGGCTATTCACATCCGAAGAATCCAGGGATCCACTCGACGAAGCGTCGAGCTGGGCCGCGGGCGGACTGCATGATTACATTCGGCGTCAGAAGATACTGTGCAGTAAAGGAACACCATGAGTTATTCTGGTATCCGGATACTTACAATTTTGCCAGGGGCTTGCCCCTGGATGGCCTCTCCTCTTCGCCGTCGTCGGCGTTGGTGGAGTAGTCCAGAGGAAGGGTCCTTCCCTTCTTGGACCCTCCGGCCCCCCCAGTTGGGGCGGCCTTCCTTTTCATTCCTCCCCCCGCTGGAGCGGGAGAGGCTTCTTCTTCCTCCTCCTCGTCTTTGGAGGAGAAGTGCGCCTCAGAGTCATCGGACGATGAATCCGGCACCACCGGTCGCCGGGAACTCTTTTGAGTTCCCGTGGCCTTCTTCTTGGCCTTCTTCTCCGGCACCACGTAAGGTGCCGGGACCAGCAGTCCCGTCAAGTGGGTGTCTGCTGGATCTTCGGGCAAAGGAGCCGGACAGTCGATCTGTCCGGTCTTCTTCTGCCATTCCTGTCAAAGGAACGGGAGTTTAGATCCCGCATAGAGTTAAACTATGAAAAACGAGTATCCCGTAAAGGGTAAAATGAGCTTACTACACTGGCTTGGCGCTTCGCGCGGAATCCGCGATCCTCGGTGATGGGAGGAGGAACCTCGGCACCCTTGAATAGCACCTTCCAGGCATCCTCGTGCGTTGTGTCAAAGAGCCTGGTCAGAGTTTGGTGCTGGGCCAGGTTGAACTCCCACAAGTTAAAAGCCCGTCGTTGACACGGGAGGATCCGGCGGATGAGCATGACCTGGACCACATTGACGAGTTTAACCTCTTTGTCCACCAGGTCTTGGACGCAGGTTTGGATTCCGGTCCGCTCTTCCGAATTACCCCACGACAGGCCATTCTCTTTCCAGGAGGTGAGCCGTGTGGGGATGCCAGATCGGAATTCGGGGGCCGCTGCCCATTTAGGGTCGCGTGGCTCGGTGATGTAGAACCACCCCGATTGCCACCCCTTTATAGTCTCCATGAAGGAGCCCTCAAGCCATCTAACGTTGGGCATCTTGCCCACCATGGCGCCTCCGCACTCCGCTTGCTGGCCGCCCACTACCTTCGGCTTGACATTGAAGGTCTTCAGCCATAAGCCGAAGTGGGGCTTGATGCAGAGGAAGGTCTCGCACATGACGATAAACACCGAGATGTTGAGGATGAAGTTCGGGGCCAGATCGTGGAAATCCAGGCCATAGTAGAACATGAGCCCCCGGACAAACGAGTGAAATGGGAAACCTAGTCCGCGGAGGAAATGGGTGAGGAACACCACCCTCTCATGGGGCCTGGGGGTGGGGATGAGCTGCCCCTTGTCTGGGTGCCGGTGCGCCATGTCGTTAGACAAGTATCCGGCCTCCCTCAGCTTCTTGATGTGTCCCTCCGTGACGGAGGAGACCATCTACTTGCCTCCCGCTCCGGACATGGCTGGAGAAGGTAGAGGTGGGATGTGCGGACTTGGGCGCTGGAGCTCGAGTGCGCGAAAATGGATAAGCAAAGGAGGAAGAAGGCGTAGATGGAAAAGGTGGATCCTTATCCCCTTATATGGGCGGACGAAACTATGTGCCCCCACCAGCCTGGTAAAACTCGCTTATCTCCCAAGCGCCGTAAATTAATGGCACGGTTGGGTTACCCACGCCCGTATTGATGAGAATCCCGGAATAAGGGGACACAATCTCTGCTTCAACAAGACGTGCCAAGGAAACCGCCTCGCTAAGTGCGTTGAGGTGGGACAGTAAAAACGATTCGAATAAAGGCTTGGCCGTGGTGTGATGTCACGCTGCGGAATACGTCAGCAGGTTGAATTTGTGTAAATATTATTCTCTCTACAGTGGTATGTGGAACTTATTTTGCAGAGCCAGACACTATCCTTGTGTTCAAAATCTTCTATGAAGTATTCGGAGGAGGAACCCGCCTTGCAATGCCGAAGACAATTTGCGCGCCGGACTCGTCGTCATTGAAGCCTGGTTCAGGGCTCTTGAGGAGTCTTGGATTAGGGGGTGTCCGGATGGCCGGACTATAACCTTTGGCCGGACTCCTGGACTATGAAGATACAAGATTGAAGACTTCGTCCCGTGTCTGGATGGGACTTTCCTTGGCGTGGAAGGCAAGCTTGGCGATATGGATATGAAGATCTCCTCCCATTGTAACCGACTCTGTGTAACCCTAACCCTCTCCGGTGTCTATATAAACCGGATGGTTTTAGTCCATAGGACAAACAACAATCATACCATAGGCTAGCTTCTAGGGTTTAGCCTCTCTGATCTCGTGGTAGATCTACTCTTGTACTACCCATATCATCAATATTAATCAAGCAGGAGTAGGGTTTTACCTCCATCGCGAGGGCCCGAACCTGGGTAAAAACATCGTGTCCCTTGTCTCCTATTACCATCCGCCTAGACGCACAGTTCGGGACCCCCTACCCGAGATCCGCCGGTTTTGACACCGACAGCTACCTTGACCAAAGTGTCGACAAGACGCGTTACCACTCGACGCTTACCAACTAGGGTAGATGGGTTCCATGAAAGGTTGCTCATGGCTATGTTGACCCAAAAGGGTCACCCTAGGCTACCTTGACCAAAGTGTCGACAAGACGCGTTACCACTCGACACGTACCAACTAGGATTCAATTAAATGTACTAATTAATGAACTAAGTTAACTAAATGCACAACAAAATAATGAACTAAGTTAGCTAAATGCACAACAAATTAATGAACTAAGTTAACTAAATGCAGAACAAATTAATGAACTTGGTTAGCTAAATGCAGAACGAATTAATGAGCTAAGTTAACTAAATGCAGAACAAATTAATGAACTAAGTTAACTAAATGGAGAACAAATTAATGAACTTAGTTAACTAAATGCACAACAAAATAATGAACTAAGTTAACTAAATGCACAACAAAATAATGAACTAAGTTAACTAAATGCACAACAAATAAATGAACTTAGTTAACTAAATGCGAACAAATTAATGAACTAAGTTAACTAAATGCACAACAAAATAATGAACTAAGTTAACTAAATGCACAACAAAATAATCTACTAAGTTAACTAAATGCACAACAAATAAATGAATTAATTACTAAATTATGAATAAGTTAAGATCAAAATAAACTCACCTTCTGTCTATCAGACATGAATGTGTACTTCCCAAATTTTCCCTCTTTAGTCCCTCCTAGGGCATACTTGAGTTGAGTCAAAAACCAAGACCAATTTGGTGTGTCTTCACCTCCAACCACTCCAAATGCTATGGGGTACATATTGTTGTTTGCATCCCTTCTAGTAGCAGCTAGTATTTGTGCCCCACTAGTAAACTTCATGAAACAACCATCTAGGCCTATGAATGGCCTGCATCCATTCAAAAATCCCTCAACACATGCATTCAAACAGAAAAAAGACCATGAAACCTTGGTCCTGCAGTTAGATTTTCTCTTGTTTTTTCACTCACAGTACCGACAATGCATCTTGATCCAGGATTTGTAGCTTTCACAAGTCTCCAAATAATCTCTGAGGCTCTTGTATTGCCTCTTGTGATCTCCAAGCACAATCTCCTTTGCTTTCCTCTTTGCTCTCCATGCCATCATCTTGGGCACCTTAACACCAAACTGCCTCTTTACCTTGTCAACTATAGCAGGTACAGTAGTGTTGGGGTCTGATATGATAGTTTCAAGCATTTTGTTGCCAAGCCACTTTGAGCTAATCCTTGTCTTATCAAATTGGGTGGGACATGTGTGCTCCAATATCATATTAATGCGGAAAGTGGGCTCATTCCTGATCTTTGATGCAACCATGTGGAACTGGCAGCCCTCTCCATCACAACACACTCTATTATCCTATCACTGCAGTTTCTGTGATATTTGTATCTTCTAAGTTGTTTCACATGCAAATTCACAAGAGCCTCTCTAAATTGGTACACATCTCTGAAACAAAGCATGAGATGGAATTGCTGATGCAGCCTGTCCTCATCATACCAGACCCTGGGTGGTCTTTTCTTAGCTCTGCTCCTTCTACCAGAAGGGATTATAAAGGACATTGGTTCATTGCCATCATCATCAACTTCAAAGCATGTATCATCCTCTTCTGAATATGGATACCAGCCCTCATTCATGCTTCTGTTAGCACTAGAGTGGGACCTACTTGTAGGCCCAAGCCTCTTTATCTTCTTCTCAATAGGCTCAGGAACTGCAATCTCTTGACAATCATCATCCTCTTCCTCCAAGTCTATGTCATATAAATCTTCAGGGTCTGTGTCCCCTTGACAGTTTGTACTGCTCATGTATTGAGCTCTCTTCCTCTTAATGTCAGAAATTGTTTCTTTCAGATCATTGTCCACTGTCCTCCTTTGTTCTTCTTCTCTGGCTACATGATACGTCTCCAACGTATCTATAATTTATGAAGCATTCATGCCATGTTTACATAATTTTATATGGTTTTGGTATGATTTGATGGAACTAACCCGGACTGACGTTGTTTTAAGCAGAACTACCGTGGTGTTTTTTTTGCAGAAATGAAAGTTCTCCAAACACCGAGAAACTTTTTGTGGATTTTTTATGGACCAGAAGAGAACCAATGGGCCAGAGCAGCACCTGGGGGGTGCCCCGAGGGGGGCACAACCCACCAGGGCACGGCTGGGCCCCCAGGCACGCCCCGGTGGGTTGTGCCCACCTTGGTGGCCTCCCGTACCCCTTCTTCGCCCTATAAATTCCCAAATATTCCAAAAACCCTCGGGGAGACCCTAGATCAGAAGTTTCGCTGCCGCAAGGCTCTGTAGCCACCAAAAACCAATCTAGACCCCGTTCGGGCCCCCTGCCGGAGGGGGGAATCATCTCCGGTGGCCATCTTCATCATCCCGGCGGCCACCATGATGAGGAGGGAGTAGTCCACCATCGGGGTTGAGGGTCTGTACCAGTAGCTATGTGTTTAATCTCTCTCTCTCGCGCGCGATCTTGAGATGTCACAATCTTGATGTATCTTGGGCTTTGTTAACATAGATGGATCATATGATGTTTCTCCCCTCTCTACTCTTGTTGTGATGAATTGAGTCTTTACCCTTTGAAGTTTTGTCTTGTCGGATTGAATGTTCAGATCTGAGAACACATGATATATGTCTTGCATATGAATACCCGTGGTGACAATGGGGTACTATTTTGATTCACTTGTTATGTGTTATGGCACCCAACTTGCGATTCCCGTGGTGACTTTGGGGTAATCTATGCATAGAAGTTGATGCACGTTCTTATTATCTTTTCTCCGATAGAAACTTTGGGGTCCCCATGTAGTTCTTTGTGTGGATTAAGTATTATGAATCTGAAATTGTTGGATACATATCATATAATTAACTCACGGGTACTCGCGGTGACATTAGAGTTGGTTGATATGCATCATATGGTGTTATTTTAGTATGACCTCTTGATTAGATTGATCGGAAAGAATAGCTTGATGTTATTTTAGTACGAACTCTAGGATAGATTGATCGGAAGGAATAGCTTTGAGGTGGTTTCGTACCCTAAAAACAATTTCTATCTTTTGTTCTCCGCTAATAGGAACTCGGGAGTGATTCTTTATTGCACTTTCAGGGATAATCATATGATCCAACTATGTTAGGATTGTTGAGAGATTGCACTAGTGAAAGTATGCACCCTAGGCCTCATTTTCCATCATTGCAATACCGTTTGTGCTCCGTTTTACAATTTACTACCTTGCTATTTTTTATTGTTTGCACTACAAAAAAATATCTACTATCATTACTACACTTTTATCACCATCTCATCGCCGAACTAGTGCACCTATACAATTACCATTGTATTTGGTGTGTTGGGGACACAAGAGACTTTTTGTTATTTGGTTGCAGGGTTGTTTGAGATAGACCATCTTCATCCTACGCCTCCCACGGATTGATAAACCTTAGGTCATCCACTTGAGGGAAAATTGCTACTATCCTACAAAACTCTGTGCTTGGAGGCCCAACACGAGTCTACAAGAACAAGTGGCGTAGTAGACATCACTACACTATCTTCTTCTTTATACTCCATGGAATCTGATTCTTCTTCTTCTGCATCTGGGAGGTCTACATGAGCTACAAAGTCTTCATCAAATACTGAGTCATCATCTTCATCATATGTGTCCTCATTTGCTGCATGCTCCTCCTCATCTGTATCAAACTGGAAATCTACATAATTAACACTAACTTGAGTGTTAACCATGCATTACATTATTTTCCTGCTCTGCATCTACCATCTCTGGCTCAATTGGGTGATTTTGTGTCCCAAGAAGTAACTGACATGGTGGAGGAACTACTTTTATTGGCATATAGTTCACACTTTCTTGTGTACCAACAAAATATGATGAGCCAACATAATCATCTACTGTTTTATGTACAAACACCTGACTCATTAACAACAAATACAACAGGTTGGTCCACTGTTAAACCTACAATTGTTTCAACTGGGTCCACTTCTTCATGTTCTGCATTTTTGTTAACTGGTGCTTGCTTTATATCTAACTTCCCCTCTTTAACATACAAACACAATGTCTGACTGGTTTTAAATTGCTTTATAATCTCATCCACTTCAGTGTTGTTTCTGATGACAGTAATCTCTTGCAGCCATGTGCCATCCTTCCTCAAGTAGCAAATATTGTCATCACTTCCATATCCATTTCTGACCATCACATTAAGCAAACTGCCATAACCGATGTCTCTCTCATACATCTTCACGAGGGCATATTTTTTGGCAGCATCTTTAGAAGGAAACTGAAAATATAATGACCATGGCTCCTCAGGCCTACCGAAGACAAAACAAAATAAGAATCACAAAATAACAACATTTTCAGTACAGTGGCACAATAAAAACTATGAAATATTCACAGATAAAACAAAGTAACAACAATAGGATCTATGACACAAGAGCAACAGATGCAGTAAAAACTATGATACATTAAGTAATTCAGAATATAAACAAAGAAAAACTGCATTTTCATCCTAACCCTAGATATTATATTGCTACAATCAACTAGGCAGCACAACTAGAACTAACCCTAGGTATCCTAACTAAGAAGTATTGCTAGAACCCTAACCCTAGGTTTTTTGCACTGAGATTTACCTGGGTGGAGGTAGATGCAAGGGGGGTTACTTCCTCCCCCAACGAATCAGCCGCCGCTGATGCCTTCTCTGCCTCCGTAGCAGCCTTCTCTGCCTCCTCCGCATACTGGGATGGCGGCGGCAGGACAACTTTTCCCCAAGCTACCGTTGAGTCTGAATCGCCATCGGGATTGGGGCCCTACTTACCAACGGGGTCGCATTGCAGGCGGCGTCCACCGGAAGAACGGCCACCGCCGCCGGAGCCGTCGAGACCTTCTCCGCCATCGCCGCCGCCGGAGCTGGTCGCCATGAGTAGAGCGGGAGGAACGCGCGGGAGGAAACCAAATCGGGGATTGGAGGATGAAACGGCGGGCACATGACCTAATACACGGGCAGCGAAATGGCCGTCACCCTCCGTCTAACCTCGTCCGTCAGCCCGCGCCATGTCGACCTGACAGGTGGGACCCACCTGTTGGTCTTGCTGTTTCTGCGGCTAAATCGGCTAGTCAGTGCTCCACGTTACTGATTACTCTCAAAACTGGTGGCTTTTTGTGACATGGCTCAAATCTGGTACCGACCTGTTACCCTAGCCCCAAGTGTAGAAGTTTTCGGTAAATAACTCTTACGTAGGGGATGAAGAGCTTTTGTAAGAGGTGACACTGTTGGAAGCTTCACCACAAATCCGGACGATTTAAATCGCAGTCAAGCTTTGTGTGTATGCATGTTAAACGATGGTGCGGTGAACTAAAAAAGTTCTAAGCAGAGCACTGTTTTGGATTCTACAACAGAGACAAGAGTATAACTTCTTCAGAAGCGGTGAAGGAGGGTTATTGCTTTAAGAAGTTAGTCACGAAGCTTGATGTGTTCTGAGCACGCTGGATCCTATGGAGCTCTGTTGTGATAATAGTGCAACATACCTAAGGCAAAGGAGCCAATGTCGCACTAGAAATCCGAACATATACTACTCAAGTATCACCTACTTTGAGATTGGTGAAACATGAATGCGTAGACATATGCAATATACACGTGGAGCAAAATGTGTCAGATATGTTGACGAAGTATCTACCACAATCAAAGCATGAGCAACACTAGAATGTTATAATTGTTAGGAGCTTAGAGAATCTACAACCGGACTTGGCAGATCCGCCCCCTATACACCCGTGGGCGTGTCCGGGCGCGTCCGCGGATAGCGCTGGATGACTCTCGATTTGGTATGCAGGATAACCACACAGACCTCAAATCCAAACTCTCAAACTTATGAAAATCCGTGCACGTCTATCATACACGTGAATGTCACACGTAAATAAAATTCGTTTGTAGCGAAAATATGTAGTTCAAACGTAATATTTATTTTAGGTCCTCAATTCAAACATTAGCACTTGGTTTTCATTCTGCGTCTACATAAGCTCCATAAGATCATTGAGTAACTGTGTGTGCATCTGATGATCTTGAATATTCTAATGAATCTATAGAAAATTCATGAGCTGATTTGCATCTTGATCTTCCGGGATGTGGACTTGTTCCCCAGGCGCTTCAAAAGTCATTGGTTTGGACTACCACATCACACTCGTCTTCGACAATCATATTCTGCAAAATGACACAATAGGCCATCAACTGTCACAAAGTGTGTGATTCCCACATCATTGCAGTTCCCCGAACAATTCTGGCCCCAACAAGCTTGAAGCACTCCAAATGCCCTCTTCACATCCTTCCTAGCTGCTTCCTGCATTGTTTCAAAGTGACTTTGTTTGTTGCCTTACAGATCAGATATTCCCATCACAAACATCATCTACTAGGGATAGATATCATCGACAAGGTAGTACCCCATGTTGTAGTTGCGGTCGTTGATAGTGTAGTGCACGACGGTGATTCCCCATTCCAAAGTATCCTGAACATGGGAGATCACTGAAACATATTGATATCATTGTAAGAACCAGGCATTCCGTATAAATCCTGCCAAATCAATAAGTCATGTAATGTCATTGCTTCTAGTATGATGTTGCCCACTTTTGCGTAACCTTGGTACATCCTGTTGGGGAACGTAGCATGCAATTTTAAAAAAATTCCAACGATCACGCAAGATCTATCTAGGAGATGCATAGCAATGAGAGGGGGAGAGTGTGTCCACGTACACTCGTAGACCGATAGAGGAAGCATTAGTTAACGCAGTTGATGTAGTCGAACGTCTTCACGATCCAACCGATCCAAGTACCGAACGTGCGGCACCTCCGAGTTCAGCACAAGTTCAGCTCGATGACGTCCCTCGAACTCTTGATCCAGCAGAGGGTCGAGGGAGAGTTTTGTTAGCACGACGCTCGTGATGATGGTGTTGATGATGTGATCCGTGCAGGGCTTCGCCTAAGCACAACGACGATACTATCGGAGGAGTAAACGGTGGAGGGGGCACCGCACATGGCTAAGACAATGTTGTGCCTTGTGAGGTGCCCCCCGGCCCCCGTATATAAAGGAGGGAGGAGGAGGCCGGCCACCAGGGGCGCGCCAACGGAGGGAGGAGTCCTACTAGGACTCCACTCCTAGTAGGATTCGCCCCCCCTTTGTTTTCCTTCTTACGGAGGTGGAAGGGGGAAGGAGAGGGAGTATGAGAAGGAAAGGGGGTGGCGCCCCCTTGCCCTAGTCCAATTCGGCATTCTCCCTTGTGGGGGCACACCAGCCCCTTGTGGGCTGGTTAGACTCCCTCCCATGGCCCATATGGCCCATATCTTCCATTGGGGGGTTCCGGTAACCCTTACGGTACTCCGGGTTGTACCCGATATACTCCGGAACCCTTCCGGTGTCCGAATACCACCTTCCAATATATCAATCTTTACCTCTCGACCATTTAGAGACTCCTCGTCATGCCCATGATCTCATCCGGGACTCCTAACAAACTTCAGTCACCAAACACATAACTCATAATACAAATCATCATCGAACGTTAAGCGTGCAGACCCTACGGGTTCGAGAACTATGTAGACATGATCGATACACATCTCCGATCAATAACCAATAGCGGAACTTGGATGCTCATATTGGCTCCTACATATTCTATGAAGATCCTTATCGGTCAAACCGCACAACAACATACGTTGTTCCCTTTGTCATCGGTATGTTACTTGCCCGAGATTCGATCATCGGTATCTTCATACCTAGTTCAATCTCGTTACCGACAAGTCTCTTTACTCGTTCTGTAATGCTTCATCCCACAACTAACTCATTAGTCACATTGCTTGCAAGGCTTATAGTGATGAGCATTACCGAGAGGGCCTAGAGGTACCTCTCTGATACACGGAGTGACAAATCATAATCTCAATCTATGCCTACCCAACAAACACCTTCGGAGACACCTGTAGAGCATCTTTCTAATCACCCAGTTGCGTTGTGACGTTTGATAGCACACAAGATGTTCCTACGGTATTTAGGAGTTGCATAATCTCATAGTCATAGGAACATGTATAAGTCATGAAGAAAGCAATAGCAATAAAACTTACCGATCATTATGCTAAGCTGATGTCGCTTGAAGCTACGTCGGTATTTCCCCAAAGAGGAAGGGTTGATGCAGCACAACGACGGTAGGTATTTCCCTCAGATATGAAACCAAGGTTATCGAACTAGTAGGAGAACCAAGCAACACAACGTAAACAGCCCGTGCACATCAAGAACAACACCTCGCAACCCGATGTGTTAAAGGGGTTGTCAATCCCTTTCGGGGTACGGCGCCTCAAGATAGGCAAAGGATGTGAAGTAAATTTGTAGTAGATTGAGAACGCCAAATAAAATAAATAAGAATAAATTGTAGCAAGGTATTTTTGTATTTTTGGTTTAATAGATCTGAAAATAAACGCAAGGAAAAAGTAGATCGCAAGGCAAATATATGAGAAAGAAGACCCGGGGGCCGCAGGTTTCACTAGTGGTTTCTCTCGAAAAAGATAGCAAACGGTGGGTTAACAAATTACTGTTGGGCAATTGATAGAACTTCAAATAATTATGACGATATCCAGGCAATGATCATTACATAGGCATCACATCCGAGATTAGTAGACCGACTCCTGCCTGCATCTACTACTATTACTCCACACATCGACCGCTATCCAGCATGCATCTAGTGTATTAAGTTCATCGAAAAATGGAGTAATGCAATAAAAACGATGACATGATGTAGACAAGATCTGTTTATCTATTGTGTAGATATAGATTCCATCTTTTTATCCTTAGTAGAAGTGATACATATGTGTCGGTTCCCTATCTGTCACTGGGATCAAGCACCGTAAGATCGAACCCACTACCGGGAACCACTTCCCATTGCAAGATAAATAGATCAAGTTGGCCAAACAAAACCCAAATATCGGAGAAGAAATACGAGGCTATAAAAGATCATGCATATAAGAGATCAAAGAAATTAAAATAACTTTCATGGATTTAAAAAGAAATAACTGGTCATAAACTCGAAGTTCATCGGATCCCAACAAACACACCGCAAAAAGATTTACATCATATGGATCTCCAAGAGACCATTGTATTGAGAATTCAGCGAGAGAGAGAAAGCCATCTAGCTATTAACTATGGACCCAAAGGTCTACAAAGAACTACTCACGCATCATCGGAGAGGCACCAATGGAAGTGGTGAACCCCTCCGTGCTGGTGTCTAGATTGGATCTGGTGGTTCTGGACTCTGCGGCGGCTGGATGATTATTTCGTCGACTCCACTAGGGTTTCTAGAATATTGGGGTATTTATAGAGCAAAGAGGCGGTCCGGGGGTACCCAAGGTGGGAACAACCCACCAGGGCGCGCTTGGGCATCCTGGCACACCCTGGTGGGTTGTCCCCTCCTCGAGACTCCCCCAGGTGCAACCAGGGCCCAACTTCTTCCTTTTGGTCCATAAAAAATCATTGTAAAGTTTCGTGGCATTTGGACTCCGTTTGATATTGATTTCCTATGATGTAAAAAACATGCAGAAAATAGCAACTGGCACTTGGCACTATGTCAATAGGTTAGTACCAAAAAATGATATAAAATGACTATAAAATGATTAAAAACATCCAAGATTGATAATAAAACAGCATGGAATAATAAAAATTATAGATACGTTAAGTGTCAAAAAAATTATAGATACGTTGGAGACGTATCATAAGCTAACGAATGGGTCTTGTCCATCGCATCATTCTCTAATGATGTGATCCCGTTCATCAAATGACAACACATGTCTGTGGTCAGGAAACATAACCATCTTTGATTAACGAGCTAGTCAAGTAGAGGCATACTAGAGACACTTTGTTTTGTCTATGTATTCACACATGTACTAAGTTTCCGGTTAATAAAATAATAAGCACTTATCATGATATAAGGAAGTATAAATAACAACTTTATTATTGCCTCTACATATTTCCTTCACTCTCCCACTTGCACTAGAGTCAATAATCTAGTTCACATCAACATGTGATTTAACACCAATAGTTCACATATGTATGTGATTAACACCCATAGTTCACATCGCCATGTGACCAACAACCAAAGGGTTTACTAGAGTCAATAATCTAGTTCACATCGCTATGTGATTAACACCCAAAGAGTACTAAGGTGTGATCATGTTTTGCTTGTGAGAGAAGTTTAGTCGTATGTATTTTGCAAATTTTCTATGTCTACAATGCTCTGCATGGAGCTACTCTAGCTAATTGCTCCCACTTTCAATATGTATCCAGATTGAGACTCAGAGTCATCTGGATTGGTGTAAAGCTTATATCAACATAACTCTTTACGACGAACTCTTTATCACCTCCATAACTGAGGAATACTTCCTTAGTCCTCTTAGGTAACTAAGATAACTTTGACCGATATACAGTGATCCACTCCTAGATCACTATCGTACCCCCTTGCCAAACTCATAGCAAGGCACACAACTGGTCTGGTACATAGCATGGCATACTTTATAGAACCTATGACAGATGCATAGGGAATGACTTTCATTCTCTTTCTATCTTCTGACGTGGTCGGGCTTTGAGTCTTAACTTTACACCTTGTAATACAGGCAAGAACTCCTTCTTTGACTGATCCATTTTGAACTTTTCAAAATCTTGTCAAGGTATGTACTAATTGAAAAACCTTATCAAGCGTCTTGATCTATCTCTATAGATCTTGATGCCCAATATGTAAGCAGCTTCACAGATATCTTTCTTTGAAAATCTCCTTTCAAACACTCCTTTATGCTTTCCAGAAAATTCTACATCATTTCCGATCAACAATATGTCATTCACATATACTTATCAGAAAGGTTGTATTGCTCCCACTCACTTTCTTGTAAATACAGGCTTCACCGCAAGTCTGTATAAAACTATATGCTTTGATCAACTCATCAAAGCATATATTCCAACTCCGAGATGCTTGCACCAGTCCATAGATGTTTCGCTGGAGCTTGCACACCTTTTTAGTACCTTTAGGATCGACAAAACCTTCTGGTTGCATCATATACAACTCTTTTTTTAAGAAATACTAGAAGAACGCCCGTGCGTTGCAACGGGGCCACATTAACTTTAAGAGTTCAATATTACGACATTGGCGACCTTTTTTACCATCAAATCCTCACACACACTCTCTCCCCCTCTCTCTTCCTCACTCTCTCTCCCTCTCTCTCTAACACACACACACACACACACACACATAGCCTATTCTCCCCGCCAATAAGACTTACTCAATTGGCAATAATGTGTGGACTTGTGGTGAGCTTGACTGAACTAATGGATAGTGTGATATATTCCCCAATCATTTAACAATGAAATTTCAGAAATGGGAAGATTATGTAACACCACAAGTCGTTAGCTACAGTGACCTCCCCCTAATGATGCCATGTCATCAGGCTTGCTAAGCCAAACTGCCACTTGATAAAAATCAAAGCCAAATTCAAAATTAAAATAAAGTCAAATAAATTATTTCGTCAAACAGTAAAACTAAAATGTTCACCATATTCTATAAATTCCGCTGATCTTTGACATGTTGAGCCCAACATTATTTGACCCAAACATTAAATCTTGTCAAATTAATAAGAGGTCCAACAGTAGTTAAAATAACCAATTAAATATAAACCTAATTTTATGTATTTACTTTTGGCCCCAAACTTTTTGTGCCACCTAAAAATATTGTGCTCGAATTGTGTGCATAGTTTCACAATTAACAAAATCCATTTAGTTGATATAAGAATAAATAGAAAACGGTGTTAAAAAGGAGAAACGGATTAGAATACATTAAAAACCAAAAGGACGATGAAAAAGGGGATTCCCCCTACCTCCCGAGCCTTGCCACCGAACCGGCCCAGTGGTCCAGTCCCCACGCGTCTTCTCTTGTTCCCCGAGCCCGTCGCTACAGAGCTGGGCTCCCGCCCGATGATACATCTCCAACGTATCTATAATTTTTTATTGCTCCATGCTATTTTATCTATTGTTTTGGACTATAATGGGCTTTATTTTCCACTTTTATATTATTTTTGGGACTAACCTATTAACCGGAGGCCCAGCCCAGAATTGATGTTTTTTTGCCTTTTTCAGTGTTTCGAAGAAACAGAATTTCAAACGGAGTCCAAATGGAATGAAACCTTCGGAGACGTGATTTTCTCACCGAACGTGATCCAGGAGACTTGGACCCTATGCCAAGGAACCAGAGAGGCGGTCACGAGGGTGGGGGCGCCCCCCCTAGGGCACGCCCCCCTGCCTCGTGGGCCCCCTGTTGCTCCACCGACGTACTCCTTCCTCCTATATATACCTCACGCACCCAAACGATCGAACAGGAGCCAAAACGCAATTCCACCGCCGCAACTTCTCTGTATCCACGAGATCCCATCTTGGGGCCTGTTAGGAGCTCATGGGAGGGGGCATCCACCACGGAGGGCTTCTACATCAACACCATAGCCTCTCCGATGAAGTGTGAGTAGTTTACTTCTGACCTTCGGGTCCATAGCTAGTAGCTAGATGGCTTCTTCTCTCTTTTTGGATCTCAATACAATGTTCTCCCCCTCTCTCGTGGAGATCTATTCGATATAATCTTCTTTTTGCAGTGTGTTTGTTGAGACCGATGAATTGTGGGTTTATGATCCAGCTTATCTATGAATAATATTTGAATCTTCTCTGAATTCTTTTATGTATGATTATTGAGTTATCTTTGCAAGTCTCTTCGAATTATCCGTTTGGTTTGGCCAACTAGATTGGTAGTTCTTGCAATGGAAGAAGTGCATGGCTTTGGGTTCAATCTTGCGGTGTCCTTAACCAGTGACAGAAAGGGTTGCAAGGCACATATTGTATTGTTGCCATCGAGGATAACAAGATGGGGTATTTATCATATTGCATGAATTTATTCCTCTACATCATGTCATCTTGCTTCAGGCGTTACTCTGTTTTTAACTTAATACTCTAGATGCATGCTGGATAGCGGTCGGTGAGTGGAGTAATAGTAGTAGATGCAGAATCGTTTGGTCTACTTGTCTCGGACATGATGCCTATATACATGATCATACCTAGATATACTCATAACTATGCTCAATTCATCAATTGCTCAACAGTAATTTGTTCACCCACCGTAGAATATTTATGCTCTTGAGGAAGCCACTAGTGAAACCTATGGCCCCGGGTCTATTCTCATCATATCAATCTCCATCACATTTATGCTTGCTTTGTTTTACTTTGCCTTTTACTTTTCACTTTGCATCTTTATACCAAAATACCAAAATATTATCTCTATCAGATCTCACTCGTAAGTGACCGTGAAGGATTGACAACCCCTTATCGCGTTGGTTGCGAGTAGCTATTGTTTTGTGCAGGTACGAGGGACTTGTCGTGGCCTCCTCTGGATTGATACGTTGGTTCTCAAAAACTGAGGGAAATACTTACGCTCTTGTGCTGCATCATCCTCTCCTCTTCGGGAAAACCAACGCAAGCTCAAGACGTAGCAAGAAGGATTTTTGGCGCCGTTGTCGGGAGTCTACATAAAAGTCAACATACCAAGTACCCATCACAATCCCTATCTCTCGCATTACATTATTTGCCATTTGCCTCTCGTTTTCCTCTCCCCCAATTCACCCTTGCCGTTTTATTCGCCCTCTCTTTCCCAATCTCCTCCTCTTTTTCCCATTGCCTTTTGTTTGCTCGTGTGTTGGACTGCTTGTCTGTCGCAATGGCTCAAGATGCTACCAAATTGTGTGACTTCACCAATACCAATAATAATGATTTCCTTAGCACTCCGATTGCTCCTCTTGCCAATACTGAATCTTGTGAAATCAATACTGCTTTGTTGAATCTTGTTATGAAAGATCAATTCGCCGGCCTTCCTAGTGAAGATGCCGCTACTCATCTGAATAGCTTCGTTGATTTATTGATATGCAAAAGAAAAAAGATGTCGATAATGATGTCGTTAAATTGAAGCTTTTTCCTTTTCCGCTCGTGCTAAAGCGTGGTTTTCATCTTTGCCTAAAAATAGTATTGATTCTTGGAACAAGTGTAAAGATGCTTTTATCTCTAAGTATTTTCATCCCGCTAAGATTATCTCTCTTAGAAACGATATTATGAATTTAAAGCAACTTGATCATGAACATGTTGCACAAGCTTGGGAGAGAATGAAATTAATGATACGTAATTGTCCTACTCATGGTTTGAACTTATGGATGATTATACAAAATTTTTATGCCGGATTGAATTTTGCTTCTAGAAATCTTTTAGATTCGGCCATGGGAGGCACTTTTATGGAAATCACTTTAGGAGATGCTACTAAACTCCTATATAATATTATGGTTAATTATTCTTAATGGCATACTGAAAGATCTACTAATAAAAAAATGCATGCGATAGAAGAAATCAATGTCT
Organism: Aegilops longissima; assembly: GCA_021605205.1. Lineage (NCBI taxonomy): Eukaryota > Viridiplantae > Streptophyta > Magnoliopsida > Poales > Poaceae > Aegilops > Aegilops longissima. The sequence continues at coordinate 46,665,811 of CM038681.1, read as the reverse complement.
TGAGTGGAAAGATGGATGAACTTATGAAATTATTTGCTACTAAGAGTGTTTCTTCTGATCCTAATGATATGCCTTTGTCTACTTTGATTGAGAATAATAATGAATCTATGGATGTGAATTTTGTTGGTAGGAATGATTTTGGTAACAACGCGTATAGAAGGAATTTTAATCCTAGGCCTTATCCTAGTAATCCTTCTAATAATTATGGAAATTCCTACAACAACTCTTATGGAAATTTTAATAAGATGCCCTCTGAATTTGAGAATAGTGTTAAAGAGTTTATGAATTCACAAAAGAATTTTAATGCTTTGCTTGAAGAGAAATTGCTTAAAGGTGATGATTTGGCTAGGAACGTTGACAAAATTTCTCTTGAGGTTGATTCTTTAAAGCTTAGATCTATTCCTCCTAAACATGATATCAATGAGTCTCTCAAAGCTATGAGAATTTCCATTGATGAGTGCAAAGAAAGAACCGCTAGGATGCGTGCTTCCAAAGATGCCTTTATTAAAGCGTGTTCTTCTAATTCCTATGATAATCAAGATGAAGATATAAAAGCTATTGATGTGTCCCCTATTAAATCTTTGTTTTTCAATATGAATCTTGATGAAACTGAATATGATCTTCCTTTACCTAGAAGGCGTTCTAAGAATTCAGAATTTTTAGATCTTGATGATGAAATTGATAAAAGTGGGATTGAAAGAAATAAAAATCTAGATGTTGGTAAACCCAGTATATTGGATCTCAAGGAATTTCATTATGAAAATTGCTCTTTAATTGATTGTATTTCCTTGTTGCAAACCGTGCTAAATTCTCCGCATGCTTATAGTCAAAATAAGGCCTTTACCGAACACATTGTTGATGCCTTGATGCAATCTTATGAAGAAAAACTTGAGTTGAAAGTTTCTATCCCTAGGAAGCTCTATGATGAGTGGGAACCTACCATTAAAATCAAAATTAAAGATTATGAGTTTCATGCTTTGTGTGATTTGGGTGCTAGTGTCTCTATTATTCCCAAAACTTTGTGTGAGTTGTTAGATTTCCGTGACTTTGATGATTGCTCGCTAAACTTGCATATTGTGGATTCCACTATTAAAAAGCCTATGGGAAGAATTAATGATGTTCTTATTGTTGCAAATAGGAATTATGCGCCCATAGATTTTATCGTTCTTGATATAGATTGCAATCCTTCATGTCCTATTATTCTTGGTAGACCTTTCCTTAGAACGATTGGTGCAATTATTGATATGAAGGAAGGAAATATTAGATTCCAATTTCCATTAAAGAAAGGCATGGAACAATTTCCTAGAAAGAAAATAAAATTACCATATGAATCTATTATAAGAGCCACTTATGGATTGCCTACCAAAGATGGCAATACCTAGATCTATCATTGCTTTTATGCCTAGCTAGGGGCGTTAAACGATAGCGCTTGTTGGGAGGCAACCCAATTTTATTTTTAGTTTTTTGTTTTTGCTTCTGTTTAGGAATAAATAATCCATCTAGCCTCTGTTTATATGTGGTTTTATCTTTTAATTAGTGTTTGTGCCAAGTTAAACCTATTGGATCTTCTTGGATGATATTTATTTGATCTTGCTGTAATTTCCAGAAACTTTGCGCTCAGTGCCCGAATTGTTAAATATCACCAGAACGTGATAAAATATTGATTCCAATTTTTGCTGATCAATAAACAAATTTTCCAGCTCTTCTAATTTTGGTAGAATTTTTTGAGTTCCAGAAGTTTGCGTTAGTTACAGATTACTACAGACTGTTCTGTTTTTGTCAGATTCTGTTTTGCTTGTGTTGTTTGCTTATTTTGATGAATCTATGGCTAGTAAAATAGTTTATGATCCATAGAGAAGTTGGAATACAGTAGGCTTAACACCAATATAAATAAAGAATGAGTTCATTACAGTATCTTAAATTAGTATTTTTGTTTTCTTTCTCTAACGGAGCTCACGAGATTTCTATTGAGTTTTGTGTTGTGAAGTTTTCAAGTTTTGGGTGAATTCTTTTGATGGATTATGGTGTTAGGGAACGTAGCAGAAATTCAAAATTTTCCTACGTGTCACCAAGATCTATCTATGGAGAAACTAGCAACGAGGGAAGGAGAGTGCATCTACATACCCTTCTAGATCGCTAAGCGGAAGCGTTCAAGAGAACGGGGTTGAAGGAGTCGTACTCGTCGTGATCCAAATCACCGGAGATCCTAGTGCCGAACGGACGGCACCTACGCGTTCAACACACGTACAGCCCGGTGACGTCTCCCACGCCTTGATCCAGTAAGGAGAGAGGAAGAGGTTGAGGAAGACTCCATCCAACAGCAACACAACGGCGTGGTGGTGATGGAGGAGCGTGGCAATCTTGCAGGGCTTCGCCAAACACCGCAAGATATGAGGAGAAAGAGAGGGAGGGCTGCACCAATAGGCAGAGATCAAATCGTGTGTTATGGGCAGCCCCTAGGCCTCATATATATAGGGGAAGGGGAGGAGGGTGCGCCCCCTCTAGGGTTCCCACCCCTAGAGGGGCGGCATCCCTAGATGGGAAAAAGGGGAAGGCGGCCAAGAGGGGAGAGAGGGGGAGGCGCCCACTAGATGGGCCTTAGGGCCCATCTGCCCTAGGGTTTGCCCCCTCCCACTCTCCCTTGCGCCTTGGGCCTCTTTGGGGCGCACCAGCCCCTTGGGGCTGGTTCCCCCACACTTGGCCCATGCAGCCTTCCGGGGTTAGTGGCCCCACTTGGTGGACCCCGGGACCCTCCGGTGGTCCCAGTACATTACTGGGAAAAACCGAAACTTTTCGGTGACCAAAACAGGACTTCCCATATATAAATCTTTACCTCCGGACCATTCCGAACTCCTCGTGACGTCCGGGATCTCATCTGGGACTCCGAACAACATTCAGTAACCACATACAAACTTCCTTTATAACCCTAGCGTCATCGAACCTTAAGTGTGTAGACCCTACGGGTTCGGGAGACATGTAGACATGACCGAGGCGTTCTCCGGTCAATAACCAACAGCGGATCTGGATACCCATGTTGGCTCCCACATGTTCCACGATGATCTCATCGGATGAACCACGATGTCAAGGACTCAATCGATCCGTATACAATTCCCTTTGTCTAGCGGTATTGTACTTGCCGAGATTCGATCGTCGGTATCCCGATACCTTGTTCAATCTCGTTACCGGCAAGTCTCTTTACTCATTCCGTAACACATCATCCCGTGATCAACCCCTTGGTCACACTGTGCACATTATGATGATGTCCTACCGAGTGGGCCCAGAGATACCTCTCCGTCACACGGAGTGACAAATCCCAGTCTCGATTCGTGCCAACCCAACAGACACTTTCGGAGATACCTGTAGTGCACCTTTATAGTCACCTAGTTACGTTGTGACGTTTGGTACACCCAAAGCATTCCTACGGTATCCGGGAGTTGCACAATCTCATGGTCTAAGGAAAAGATACTTGACATTTGAAAAGCTTTAGCATACGAACTACGATCTTTGTGCTAGGCTTAGGATTGGGTCTTGTCCATCACATCATTCTCCTAATGATGTGATCCCGTTATCAACGACATCCAATGTCCATGGTCAGGAAACCGTAACCATCTATTGATGAACGAGCTAGTCAACTAGAGGCTTACTAGGGACATGGTGTTGTCTATGTACCCACACATGTATCTGAGTTTCCTTTCAATACAATTATAGCATGGATAATAAACGATTATCATGAACAAGGAAATATAATAATAACTAATTTATTATTGCCTCTAGGGCATATTTCCAACAGTCTCCCACTTGCACTAGAGTCAATAATCTAGTTCACATCGCCATGTGATCAACACTGATAGGTTACATCGCCATGTGACCAACATCCAAAGAGTTTACTAGTGTCTGTAAACTAGTTCACATCATCATGTGATTAAGACTCAATGAGTTCTGAGGTTTGATCATGTTTTGCTTGTGAGAGAGGTTTTAGTCAACGGGTCTGAACCTTTCAGGTCCGTGTGTACTTCGCAATTCTCTATGTCATATTGTAAATGTTGCTTCCACGCTCCACTTGAACCTTATTCCAAATGGTTGCTCCACTATACGTATCCGGTTTGCTACTTAGAGTCACTCGGATAGGTGTTAAAGCTTGTATCGACGTCACCCTTTACGCCGAACTCTTTATCACCTCCATAATCGAGAAACATGTCCTTATTTACTCCAAGGACAATTTTGACCGCTGTCCAATGATCCATTCCTGGATCATTCTTGTACCCCTTGACTGACTCATGGCAGGCACACTTCGATGCGGTACACAGCATAGCATACTATAGAGCCTACGTCTGAAGCATAGGGGACGACCTTCGTCCTTTCTCTCTTTTCTGCCGTGGTCGAGCTTTAAGTCTTAACTTCGTACCTTACAACTCAGGCAAGAACTCCTTCTTTGACTGATCCATCTTGAACACTTTCAAGATCATGTCAAGGTACGTGCTCATTTGAAAGTATTATTAAACATTTTGATCTATCTTATAGATCTTGATGCTTATTGTTCAAGTAGCCTAATCCAGGTTTCCATTGAAAAACCCTTTTCAAACAACCCTATACACTTTCCAGAGATTCTACATCATTTCTGATCATCAATATGTCAACAACATATACTCATCAGAAATTCTATAGTGCTCCCACTCACTTCTTTGGAAATACAAGTTTCCCATAAACTTTGTATAAACCCAAAATGTTTGATCATCCTATCAAAGTGCATATTCCAACTCCGAGATGCTTACTCCAGTCCTTAGAAGGATCGCTGGAGCTGACATACCTTTTAGCATCCTTAGGATCGACAAAACTTTTCTGATTGTATCACATACAACCTTTCCTTACGTAAACTGGTAAGGAAACTCGTCTTGACATCCATCTGCCAGATTTCATAAATGCAGCTAATGCTAACATGATTCCGACGGACTTAAGCATCGCTACGGATGATAAAATCTCATCGTAGTCAACTCCTTGAACTTGTGAAAAACTCTTCGCCACAAGTCGAGCTTCATAGACGGTGACATTACCGTCCACGTCCGTCTTCTTCTTAAAGATCCATTTATCTCTATGGCTTGACAATCAACGGGCAAGTCCACCAAAGTCCATGCTTTGTTCTGATACATGGATCCTATCTCGGATTTCATGGCTTCTAACCATTTGTTGGAATTTGGGCCCACCATTGCTTCTCCATAGCTCGAGGTTCATTGTTGTCTAGCAACATGACCTTCAAGACAGGATTGCGTACCACTCAAGCGAGACGCATCCTTGTCACCCCACGAGGTACGTCGGTGACTTGATCCGAAACTTCATGATCACTATCATAAGCTTCTACTTCAATTGGTGTAGGTGCCACGGGAACAACTTCATGTGCCCTGCTACACACTAGTTGAAGTGATGGTTCAATAACCTCATCAAGTCTCCACCATCCTCCCACTCAACTTTTCGAGATGAACTTTTCCTCGAGAAAGGACCCGATTCAAGAAACAATCCCTATTGCTTCCGGATCTGAATTAGGAGGTATACCCAACTGTTTTGGGTGTCCTATGAAGATGCATTTTATCCGCTTTGGGTTCGAGCTTATCAATTTGAAACTTTTTCACATAAGCGTCGTAGCCCCAAACTTTTAAGAAACGACAACTTAGGTTTCTCCAAACGGTGTCGTCTCAACGGAATTACGTGGTGCCCTATTAAAGTGAGTGCGGTTGTCTCTAATGCCTAACCCATGAACGATAGTGGTAATTCGATAAGAGATATCATGGTACGCACCAATAGAGTGCAACTATGATGTTCGGACACACCATCACACTATGGTGTTCCAGGCGGTATTAATTGTGAAACAATTTGCACAATGTCTTAATTGTGTGCCAAAACTCGTAACTCAGATATTCATCTCTATGATCATATCATAGATATTCTATCCTCTTGTCACGAAGATCTTAAACTTCACTCTGAAATTACTTGAACCATTCAATAATTCAGACTTGTGTTTCATCAAGTAAATATACTCAACATCTACTCGAATCATCGTGAAGTAAGAACATAACGATATTCATTGCATGCCTCGGCACTCATTGGACTGCACATATCAAAATGTGTTACTTCCAACAAGTTGCTATCTTGTTCCATCTTCTTTGAAACCGAGGCTTTTCAGTCATCTTGCCCATGTGGTATGTTTTGCATATCTCAAGTGATTCAAAATCAAGTGAGTCCAAATGATCCATCTGCATGGAGTTTCTTCATGCGTATACACCAATAGACATGGTTCGCATGTCTCAAACTTTTCAAAAATGAGTGAGTCCAAAGATCCATCAACATGGAGCTTCTTCATGCGTTTTATACCAATATGACTTGCATGGCAGTGCCACAAGTAAGTGGTACTATCATTACTATCTTATATTTTTGGCATGAAAATGTTTATCACTACGATCGAGATTCAATAAACCATTTATTTAGGTGCAAGACCATCGAAGGTATTATTCAAATAATCAGAGTAACCATTATTCTCTTTAAATGAATAACCGTATTGCGATAGACATAATCCAATCATGTCTATGTTCAACGCAAACACCAAATGATAATTATTCAGGTTTAATACTAATCTTGATGGTAGAAGGAGCGTGTGATGCTTGATCACATCAACCTTGGAAACACTTCCAACACATATCGTCGGCTCACCTTTAGCTAGTCTCCGTTTTATTCCGTAGCTTTTATTTCGAGTTACTAACACTTAGCAACCGAACCGGTATCTTAATACCCTGGTGCTACTAGGAGTACTAGTAAAGTACACATTAACATAATGTATATCCAATATACTTCTATCGACCTTGCCAGCCTTCTTATCTACCAAGTATCTAGGGTAATTCTGCTCCAGTGGCTGTTCCCCTTATTACAGAAGCACTTAGTCTCGGGTTTGGGTTCAACCTCGGGTTTCTTCACTGGAGCAGCAACTGATTTGCCGTTTCATGAAGTGTCCCTTCTTGCCCTTGCCCTTCTTGAAACTAGTGGTTTCACCAACCATCAACAATTGATGCTCTTTCTTGATTTCTACTTTCACGGTGTCAAACATTGTGAATACCTCAAGGATCATCATATCTATCCCTGACATGTTATAGTTCATCACGAAGCTCTAGCAGCTTGGTGGCAATGACTTTGGAGAAACATCACTATCTCATCTGGAAGATCAACTCCCACTCGATTCAAGTGATTGTTGCACTCAGACAATCTGAGCACCAGCTCATCGATTGAGCTTTCTCCCTTAGTTTGCAGGCTAAGAAAATCGTCGGAGGTCTCATAACTCTTGACGTGGGCACGAGCCAGAAATCCCAATTTCAGCCCTCGAAACATCTCACATGTTCCACGATGTTTCGAAAACGTCTTTGGTGCCTCTACTCTAAACCATTTAACTGAACTATCACGTAGTTATCAAAACGTGTATGTCCGATGTTCGCAACATCCACAAACGATGTTTGGGGTTCAGCACACTGAGCGGTGCATTAAGGACATAAGCTTTCTCCTGTCCTCATAATCGCTACTTTCAACTTTCAACTATATTTTCTCTAGGAACATATCTAAACAGTCGAACTAAAGCGCGAGCTTACGATATAATTTGCAAAGATCTTTTGACTGTGTTCAGATAATTAAGTTCAGCTCATGAACTCCCACTCAGATAGACATCCCTCTAGTCATCTAAGTGATTACATGATCCGAGTCAACTAGGCCGTGTCCGATCATCACGTGAGACGGACTAGTCATCATCGGTGAACATCTTCATGTTGATCGTATCCTCCATACGACTCATGCTCGACCTTTCGGTCTGTTGTGTTCCGAGGGCATGTCTGTACATGCTAGGCTCGTCAAGTTAACCTAAGTGTTTCGCGTGTGTAAATCTGGCTTACACCCGTTGTATGTGAACGTAAGAATCTATCACACCCGATCATCACGTGGTGCTTCGAAACGACGAACTTTCGCAACGGTGCACAGTTAGGGGGAACACTTTCTTGAAATTTTAATGAGGGATCATCTTATTTACTACCGTCGTACTAAGCAAATAAGATGTATAAACATGATAAACATCACATGCAATCAAATAGTGACATGATATGGCCAATATCATATTGCTCCTTTTGATCTCCATCTTCGGGGCTCCACGATCATCATCGTCACCGGCATGAAACCATGATCTCCATCATCGTGTCTCCATGAAGTTGTCTCGCCAACTTATTACTTATACTCTTATGGCTACCGGTTAGCAATAAAGTAAAGTAATTACATGGCGTTGTTCAATGACACGCAGGTCATACAATAAATAAAGACAACTCCTATGGCTCCTGCCGGTTGTCATACTCATCGACATGCAAGTCGTGATTCCTATTACAAGAACATAATCAATCTCATACATCACATATCATTCATCACATTCTTCTTGGCCATATCACATCACATAGCATACCCTGCAAAAACAAGTTAGACGTCCTCTAATTGTTGTTTGCATGTTTTACGTGGCTGCTATGGGTTTCTAGCAAGAACGTTTCTTACCTACGCAAAACCACAACGTGATATGTCAATTGCTATTTACCCTTCATAAGGACCCTTTTCATCGAATCCGATCCGACTAAAGTGGGAGAGACTGGCACCCGCTAGCCACCTTATGCAACAAGTGCATGTCAGTCGGTGGAACCTGTCTCATGTAAGTGTACGTGTAAGGTCGGTCCGGGCCGCTTCATCCCACAATGCCGCCGAATCAAGATTGGACTAGTAACGGTAAGCATATTGAACAAAATCAACGCCCACAACTACTTTGTGTTCTACTCGTGCAAAGAATCTACGCAATAGACCTAGCTCATGATGCCACTGTTGGGGAACGTAGCAGAAATTCAAAATTTTCCTACGTGTCACCAAGATCTATCTATGGAGAAACTAGCAACGAGGGGAAGGAGAGTGCATCTACATACCCTTGTAGATCGCTAAGCGGAAGCGTTCAAGAGAACGGGGTTGAAGGAGTCGTACTCGTCGTGATCCAAATCACCGGAGATCCTAGTGCCGAACGGACGGCACCTCCGTGTCCAACACACGTACAGCCCGGTGACGTCTCCCACGCCTTGATCCAGCAAGGAGAGAGGGAGAGGTTGAGGAAGACTCCATCCAACAGCAGCACAACGGCGTGGTGGTGATGGAGGAGCGTGGCAATCTTGCAGGGCTTCGCCAAGCACCGCAAGATATGAGGAGAAAGAGAGGGAGGGCTACACCAATAGGCAGAGATCAAATCGTGTGTTATTGGCAGCCCCTAGGCCTCATATATATAGGGGAAGGGGAGGAGGGTGCGCCCCCTCTAGGGTTCCCACCCCTAGAGGGGCGGAAGCCCTAGATGGGAAAAAGGGGAAGGCGGCCAAGAGGGGAGAGAGGGGGAGGCGCCCACTAGATGGGCCTTAGGGCCCATCTGCCCTAGGGTTTGCCCCCTCCCACTCTCCCTTGCGCCTTGGGCCTTTTGTGGGGGGCGCACCAGCCCCCTTGGGGCTGGTTCCCTCCCACACTTGGCCCATGCAGCCTTCCGGGGTTAGTGGCCCCACTTGGTGGACCCCCGGGACCCTCCCGGTGGTCCCGGTACATTACCGGAAAAACCCAAAACTTTTCCGGTGACCAAAACAGGACTTCCCATATATAAATCTTTACCTCCGGACCATCCCGGAACTCCTCGTGACATCCGGGATATCATCCGGGACTCCGAACAACATTCAGTAACCACATACAAACTTCCTTTATAACCCTAGCGTCATCGAACCTTAAGTGTGTAGACCCTACGGGTTCGGGAGACATGTAGACATGACCGAGACGTTCTCCGGTCAATAACCAACAGCGGGATCTGGATACCCATGTTGGCTCCCACATGTTCCACGATGATCTCATCGGATGAACCACGATGTCAAGGACTCAATCGATCCCGTATACAATTCCCTTTGTCTAGCGGTATTGTACTTGCCCGAGATTCGATCGTCGGTATCCCGATACCTTGTTCAATCTCGCATCGCAAGTCTCTTTACTCGTCCGTAACACATCATCCCGTGATCAACCCCTTGGTCACATTGTGCACATTATGATGATGTCCTACCGAGTGGGCCCAGAGATACCTCTCCGTCACACGGAGTGACAAATCCCAGTCTCGATTCGTGCCAACCCAACAGACACTTTCGGAGATACCTGTAGTGCACCTTTATAGTCACCCGATTACGTTGTGACGTTTGGTACACCCAAAGCATTCCTACGGTATCCGGAGTTGCACAATCTCATGGTCTAAGGAAAAGATACTTGACATTTGAAAAGCTTTAGCATACGAACTACGATCTTTGTGCTAGGCTTAGGATTGGGTCTTGTCCATCACATCATTCTCCTAATGATGTGATCCCGTTATCAACGACATCCAATGTCCATGGTCAGGAAACCGTAACCATCTATTGATGAACGAGCTAGTCAACTAGAGGCTTACTAGGGACATGGTGTTGTCTATGTACCCACACATGTATCTGAGTTTCCTTTCAATACAATTATAGCATGGATAATAAACGATTATCATGAACAAGGAAATATAATAATAACTAATTTATTATTGCCTCTAGGGCATATTTCCAACATATGGAACAAGGAATGGCAACAACCTAAGCTTGGGGATGCCCATGGCACCCCCAAGATAATCCAAGGACACCAAAAAGTCAAAGCTTGGGGATGCCCCGGAAGGCATCCCCTCTTTCGTCCACTTCCATCGGTAATTTACTTGGAGCTATATTTTTATTCACCACATGATAAGTGTTTTTCTTGGAGCGTCTTGTATTATTTGCGTCTTTGCTTGTTAGTTTACCACAATCATCCTTGATGTACACACCTTTTGAGAGAGCCATACATGAATTGGAATTTGATAGAATACTCTATGTGCTTCACTTATATCTTTTGAGCTTGATAGTTTTGCTCATAGTGCTTCACTTATATCTTTTGAGCGTGATAATTCTTGCTCTAGTACTTCACTTAGATCTTTTAGATCATGGTGGTGGATTTGTTTTAAAGAAACTATTGATCTCTCATGCTTCACTTAGATTTATTTTGAGAGTCGTTAATAGCATGGTAATTTTCTTAATATTAATATACTTGGTATTCAAGATATGTGAAACTTTCTTTTGAGTGCGTTGAATACTAAGATAAGTTTGATGCTTGATAATTATTTCGAGATATGGAGGTGATAATATTAAAGTCGTGCTAGTTGAGTAGTTGTGAATTTGAGAAATGCTTGTGTTGAAGTTTGCAAATCTCGTAGCATGCACATATGGTTAAAGTTGTGTAACAAATTTGAAACATGAAGTGTACCTGGCTTGTGCATCCTTATGAGTGGTGCTCGGGGACGAGTGATGGTCTTTTCCTAACAATCTATCCCCCTAGGAGCATGCGCATAGTACTTGATTTTTGATGACTTCTAAATTTTTGCAATAAGTATATGAGTTCTTTTGACTAATGTTGAGTCCATGGATTATACACACTTTTACCTTTCCGCCTTTGCTAGCCTCTTCGGTACCGAGCATTGCCCTTTCTCACCTTGAGAGTTGGTGCAAACTTCGCCGGTGCATCCAAACCCCGTGATATGATACACTCTATCACACATAAACCTCCTTATATCTTCCTCAAAACAGCCACCATACCTACCTACTATGGCATTTCCATAGCCATTCCGAGATATATTGCCATGCAACTTTCCACCGTTCCGTTCATCATCATCATGACATACTTTACTTTTGTCATATTGCCATTGCATGATCATGTAGTTGACATCGTATTTGTGGCAAAGCCACCATGCATTATTTTTCATACATGTCACTCTTGATTCATTGCACCATCCCGGTACACCGCCGGAGGCATTCATATAGAGTCATACCTTGTTCTAGTTTCGAGTTGTAATCCTTATGTTGTAATCAATAGAAGTGTGATGATCATCATTATTAGAGCATTGCCCCAAAAAAGAGAAAGGCCAAAAAAAAAAAAAAGAAAATAAATAAAAAGGGCAATGCTACTATCTCTTTTTCCACACTTGTGCTTCAAAGTAGCACCTTGTTCTTCATGTAGTGAGTCTCATATATTGTGCTTCAAAGTAGCACCATGTTTCTCATATAGTGAGTCTCATAAGTTGTATTTTTATACTAGTGGGAATTTTTCATTATAGAACTTGGCTTGTATATTCCTACGATGGGCTTCCTCAAAATGCCCTAGGTCTTCATGAGCAAGCAAGTTGGATGCACACCCACTAGTATTATTTTGTTGAGCATTCATAGCTCTAGTGCATCTGTTGCATGGCAATCCCTACTCCTCATGTTGACATCAATTGATGGGCATCTCCATAGCCCGTTAATTATCCTCGTCAATGTAAGACTTTCTCCTTTTTTGTCTTCTCCACACAATCCCCATCATCATATTCTATTCCACCCGTAGTGTTATGTCCATGGCTCACGCTCATGTATTGCGTGAAGGTTGAAAAAGTTTGAGATTATTTAAGTATGAAACAATTGCTTGGCTTGTTATCGGGGGTATAGAAGTTGGGAACATCTTTGTGTGACGAAAATGAAGCATAGCCTAACTATATGATTTTGTAGGGATGAACTTTCTTTGGCCATGTTATTTTGAGAAGACATGATTACTTTGATTAGTATGCTTGAAGTATTATTATTTTTATGTCAATATGAACTTTTGTCTTGAATCTTTCGGATCTGAATATTCATACCACAATTAAGAAGATTTACATTGAAATTATGCCAAAGTATCACTCCGCATCAAAAATTCTCTTTTTATCATTTACCTACTCGAGGACGAGCAGGAATTAAGCTTGGGGATGCCTGATACGTCTCCAACGTATCTATAATTTTTTTATTGCTCCATGCTACTTTATCTATTGTTTTGGACTATAATGGGCTTTATTTTCCACTTTTATAATATTTTTGGGACTAACCTATTAACCGGAGGCCCAGTCCAGTAATTGTTTTTGCCTTTTTCGGTGTTTCAAAGAAACAGAATATCAAACGGAGTCCAAACGGAATGAAACCTTCGGAAACGTGATTTTCTCACCGAACGTGATCCAGGAGACTTGGACCCTACGCCAAGGAACCAGAGAGGCGGTCACGAGGGTGGGGGCGCGCCCCTCCTAGGGCGCGCCCCCTGCCTCGTGGGCCCCCTGTTGCTCCACCGACGTACTCCTTCCTCCTATATATACCTACGTACCCCCAAACGATCAGAACAGGAGCCAAAAACCTAATTCCACCATCGCAACTTCCTGTATCCACGAGATCCCATCTTGGGGCCTGTTCCGGAGCTCCGCCGGAGGAGGCATCCACCACGAAGGGCTTCTACATCAACACCATAGCCTCTCCGATGAAGTGTGAGTAGTTTACTTCAGACCTTCGGGTCCATAGCTAGTAGCTAGATGGCTTCTTCTCTCTTTTTGGATCTCAATACAATGTTCTCCCCCTCTCTCGTGGAGATCTATTCGATGTAATCTTCTTTTTGCTGTGTGTTTGTTGAGACCGTTGAATTGTGGGTTTATGATCCAGCTTATCTATGAATAATATTTGAATCTTCTCTGAATTCTTTTATGTATGATTGAGTTATCTTTGCAAGTCTCTTCGAATTATCCGTTTGGTTTGGCCAACTAGATTGGTAGTTCTTGCAATGGGAGAAGTGCATGGCTTTGGGTTCAATCTTGCGGTGTCCTTACCCAAAGGATGTAAAGGGTTGCAAGGCACGTATTGTATTGTTGCCATCGAGGATAACAAGATGGGGTATTTATCATATTGCATGAATTTATTCCTCTACATCATGTCATCTTGCTTAAGGCATTACTCTGTTTTTAACTTAATACTCTAGATGCATCTTTGGATAGCGGTCGATGAGTGGAGTAATAGTAGTAGATGCAGAATCGTTTGGTCTACTTGTCTCGGACGTGATGCCTATATACATGATCATACCTAGATATACTCATACTATGCTCAATTCTGTCAATTGCTCAACAGTAATTTATTCACCCACCGTAGAATATTTATGCTCTTGAGAGAAGCCACTAGTGAAACCTATGGCCCCCGGGTCTATTCTCATCATATCAATCTCCATCACTTTTATACTTCCTTTGTTTTACTTTGCCTTTTAATTTTCACTTTGCATCTTTATACCAAAAATACCAAAAATATTATCTCTATCAGATCTCACTCTCGTAAGTGACCGTGAAGGGATTGACAACCCCTAATCGCGTTGGTTGCGAGTAGCTATCGTTTTGTGCAGGTACGAGGGACTTGTGCGTGGCCTCCTACTGGATTGATACCTTGGTTCTCAAAAACTGAGGGAAATACTTACGCTACTGCGCTGCATCATCCTCTCCTCTTCGGGGAAAACCAACGCAAGCTCAAGACTAGCGTCCGACCACCTCGCCGGCATCGAAGGGGAATGGATAAGGGTGACGCCCTGCCTCCCCTGCCCCCATGGCCTCACTCCTCCTCGACGCCCCCTCCCAGATCCACTTCTCCTCCTCGCTCGCTCGATCCCGGTGATCTGGACGAAGTCAGATGCCACGGCCACCATGACCGACCCCGTCCACACGGCCACTGCCCTCCCTGCTGGCTAGGAGCTTGTCGAGGAGCTCCGAATGCCTCCGCTACTTCGTCTGCGCCAACGAGATCAAGTCTAGCACCCCCAGATTGAGTGTTTGCCATCTTCCTCAACCTTCGGCCACCGCGACATTGCCGTTCGATTCGCGCCGCCCCGAGCTCCCCTGTCTTCCCCTAGGGTGCCATTGACACCGCCGTGATCTCCTCTTGCCTTTCCCCAGTTTCCCCTCTCGTTTGCTCTCGTTAGGTATTTCGCCGTGGCCGAGAACCGCCATCCGCCATGGCCATTGCAGGGGTAGCCACTGAGCTCCTCGGAATGACCCCGTGGCACCCGCCCGCTCCTATGTGCACACATGCCCGAGCCTTCAGCTCTTCTTCCGCGCCCGCGGGGCCACTCCCTCTCTGGCTCTCCATGCCCACGCACGTGCCACACCACGTCCATCGCGCCCGCCGTTGCCATCACGCTCGCCACAACCACCGCACCACTGTGCCCCGCGTGACGCACACCCTGGCCGCGCCTCACACTCTCGCTGGCTGCACTCGCCCCGTCTGCTACCGCATATCCCTTCGCTCGCCCCGCTGTCACGCCCCTGCCTCGCGCTGCCTCCTGTCGCGGCCATCTTCTGTCGGACGCCCCCTCAGCCACACCGGCCGCATCTCTGCCCTCCACCGTCGGCCGCTCACCTCGCCTGCTGCGTGCTTCTTCCTGCTGCTATGCGCTCCTCTACCACTAGTACGTTGTTGCGCCATGCCCTCGACACCGCCGTGGACAAACATGGCGGAGGGATTGTCAATGGAGTACGAGGAGGAGGTGGCGGAGAAGGTGTGGAGAGGCAAGAGGTCTAGGGTGGCGTCAGCTGGCTGTGGTGGAGGTGATTATGCGAGAAGGAGCCGGAGCGGAAGGAGAGGTCACAATTGGAAAGAATCGCAAAAAAATCATAACCCGGAGATCTCATTCCAAAAAAATGCTAATATCAATGGAGGGGTGATTTCCTTCAATAGGTGGAAAACATAGGGAATATTGGATGTTATCAAGGAAAGGTAAAAATTTAGGAAAGTTAGGATTTTGAACTGATTTCTATGCAAATGGGGTTTTATTGTTTGGTAACATGATATCAGTACCTGCCCGTTTGTGACGTGTCTGATTAGGAAAGTTTGCAAATGTGTTTGTTATTTGTTTCCTAAAACAAATTTCACTAATGAGAGAAATCGATTGATTTAGATAAGTTAGGAAAGTTAGATTCAAATCTATTATTTGTTTCTTAAAAATTTGTTATTTGTTTCCTAAGACAAATTGAACCAATAAAAGGAATCGATTGATATGAATAAATTAAGGAAGTTAGATCCGTGATTTGTTATATGTTAGGAAAGTCCTGGTTGTAATAAAGAGTGGAGAGAAAATAAACCGATGGACCAGGATGGGAGGGGGTGGTGGGAGGAGAGACGAAAAAAAACCAACGAAAATAAACCGTGGAGACTATTCACCAACTGCTCCATTAGGAGTAGAGATCCATTTAAGGAATGCAGTTTTGACATCCATTTGCCAGATTTCATAAAATATGGCAATTGCTAACATGATTCGAACGAATTTAAGTATCACTACAGTTGAGAAAATCTCATTGTAGTCAACACCTTGAACTTGTCGAAAACCTTTTGCAACAAAACACTACTACCAGCGTCTGTCTTCCTCTTGAAGATCTATTTATTTTCTATGTGGCGTGTTGATCATCGGGCAAGTCCACCAAAGTCCACACTTTGTTCTCGTACATGGATCCCATCTCAGATTTCATGGCCTCAAGCCATTTCGCGGAATCTGGGCTCATCATCGCTTCCTCATAGTTCGTAGGTTCATCATGGTCCAGTAACATGACTTCCAGAATAGGATTACCATACCACTCTGGTATGGACCGTACTCTGGTTGACCTACGAGGTTCGATGGTAACTTGACCTGAAGTTTCATGATCATCAACATTATCTTCTTCACTAATTGGTGTAGAAATCACTAGAACTGATTTCTGTGATGAACTAGTTTCCAATTCGGGAGAAGGTACAATTACCTCATCAAGTTCTACTTTCCTCCCACTCACTTCTTTCAAGAGAAACTCCTTCTCTAGAAAGGATCCATTCTTAGCAAAGAATATCTTGCCTTCGGATCTGTGATAGAAGGTGTACCCAACAGTTTCTTTTGGGTATCCTATGAAGACACATTTCTCCTATTTGGGCTCGAGCTTATCAGGTTGAAGCTTTTTCACATAAGTATGCAGCCCCAAACTTTAAGAAACGACAACTTAGGTTTGTTGCGAAACCATAATTCATACGGTGTCGTCTCAACGGATTTTGACGGTGCCCTATTTAAAGTGAATGCAACTGTCTCTAATGCATAACCCCAAAATGATAGTGGTAAATTGGTAAGAGATCGCACCATATCCAATAAAGTGTGGTTACGACATTCGGACACACCATTACGCTATGGTGTTCCAAGTGGCGTGAGCTGTGAAACTATTCCAAATTGTTTTAAATGAAGGCCAAACTCGTAACTCAGATATTCTCATCCACGATCAAATTGTAGAAACTTTATTTTCTTGTTACGATGATTCTCCACTTCACTCTGAAATTCTTTGAACTTTTCAAATGTTTCAGACTTGTGTTTCATTAAGTAGATATACCCATATCTGCTTAAATCATCTGTGAAGGTCAGAAAATAACGATACCCACCACGAGCCTCAATACTCATTGGACCGCATACATCGGTATGTATTATTTCCAATAAGTTATTAGCTCGTTCTATTGTTCCGGAGAACGGAGTTTTAGTCATCTTGCCCATAAGGCACGGTTCGCAAGTATCAAATGATTCATAATCAAGTGATTCCAAAAGCCCATCAGCATGGATTTTCTTCATGCGCTTTACACCAATATGACCTAAACGGCAGTGCCATAAATATGTTGCACTAGCATTATCAACTTTGCATCTTTTGGCATCAATATTATGAATATGTGTATCACTACGATGTATGACCAAAGAAGGTTTTATTCATGTAGACAGAATAAAAATTATTCTCTCTCTTGAATGAATAACTGTATTGCAATAAACATAATCTAATCATATTCATGCTCAATGCAAACACCAAATAACATTTATTTAGGTTCAACACTAATCCCGAAAGTATAAGGAGTGTGTGATAATGATCATATCAATCTTGGAACCACTTCAACTAGTCTCTATTTGTTCTGTAACTCCTATTTCGAGTTACTAATTTTAGCAACCGAACAAGTATCAAATACCCAGGTACTACTATGAACACTAGTAAGGCACACATCAATAACCTGTATATCAAAATATACCTTTGCTCACTTTGCCATCCTTCTTATCCGCCAAATGTTTGGGGAAGTTCCGCTTCTAGTGACCATTTCCTTTGCAGTAGAAGCACTCAGTTTTAGGTTTCGGTCCAGCTTTGGGTTCTTCCCGGGAGTGACAACTTGCTTGCCATTCTTCTTGAAGATCCCTTTCTTTACCTTTGCCCTTTTCTTGAAACTAGTGGTCTTGTCAATCATCAACACTTGATGCTCTTTCTTGATTTCGACCTTCGTCGATTTCAGCATCACGAAGAGCTCGGGAATCGTTTTCGTCATCCCTTGCATACTATAGTTCATCACAAAGTTTCAGTAACTTGGTGATGGTGACAAGAGAACTCTGTCAATCACTATCTTATCTGGAAGATTAACTCCCACTTGATTCAAGCGATTGTAGTACCCAGACATTCTGTGCACATGCTCACTAGCTGAGCAATTTTCCTCCATCTTTTAGGCGAAGTACTTGTCAGAGGTCTCATACCTCTCGACATGGGCATGAGTCTGAAATACCAATTTCAGCTTATTGGAACATCTCATATGCTCCATGGTGTTCAAAACGTTTTTGAAGTCCCGGTTCTAGGCCGTAAAGCCTGGTGCAGTAAACTATCAAGTAGTCATCATATTGAGCTAGCCAAACACTCATAACGTCTGCATTTGCTCCTGCAATAGGTCTGTCACCTAGCAATGCATCAAGGACATAATTCTTCTCTTCAGCAATGAGGATAAACCTCAGATCACGGACCCAGTCCGCATCATTGCTACTATCATCTTTCAACTTAGTTTTCTCTAGGAACATATAAAAAACATAGGGAAGCTACAACGCAAGCTATTGATCTACAACATAATTTGCAAAATACTATCAGGACTAAATTCATGATAAATTAAAGTTCAATTAATCATATTACTTAAGAACTCCCACTTAGATAGACATCCCTCTAGTCATCTAAATTATACATGATCCATATCAACTAAACCATGTCCGATCATCACGTGAGATGGAGTCTTCAATGGTGAACATCACTATGTTGATCATATCTACTATATGATTCACGTTCGACCTTTCGGTCTTAGTGTTCCAAGGCCATATCTGCATATGCTAGGCTCGTTAAGTTTAACCCGAGTATTATGCACGTGCAAAACTGGCTTGTACCCGTTGTATGTGAACGTAGAGCTTATCACACCCGATCATCACGTGGTGTCTTGGCACGACGAATTGTGGCAACGGTGTATACTCAGGGAGAACACTTATACCTTGAAATTTAGAGAGGGGTCATCTGATAATGCTACCACCGTACTAAGCAAAATAAGATGCATAAAAGATAAAAATCACATGCAATCAAAATATGTGACATGATATGGCCATCATCATATTGTGCCATTTGATCTCTATCTCCGAAGCACCGTCATGATCTCCATCGTCACTGGCTTGACACCTTGATCTCCATCGTAGCATCGTTGTCGTCTCGCCAACTATTGCTACTACGACTATCGCTACCGCTTAGTGATAAAGTAAAGCAATGACATGTGAATTGCATTTCATACAATAAAGCGACAACCATATGGCTCCTGCCAGTTGCCGATAACTCTGTTACAAAACATGATCATCTCATACAACAATTTATATCTCATCATGTCTTGACCATATCACATCACAACAAGCCCTGCAAAGCCAAGTTAGACGTCCTCTACATTGTTGTTACATGTTTTACGTGGCTGCTACGGGCTTCTAGCAAGAACTGTTCTTACCTACGCATCAAAACCACAACGATTTTTCGTCAAGTGTGCTGTTTTAACCTTCAACAAGGACCGGCCGTAGTCAAACTCGCTTCAACTGAAGTTGGAGAAACAGACACCCGCCAGCCACCTATGTGCAAAGCACGTTGGTAGAATCAGTCTCATGAACGTGGTCATGTAATGTCGGTCCGAGTTGCTTCATCCAACAATACCGCTGAATCAATGTAGGACATTGGTGGTAAGCAGTATGACTATTATCACCCACAACTCTTTGTGTTCTACTCGTGCATATCATCTACGCATAGACCTGTGCTACCTCTTGAGCAATGCGTTGGTTTTCCTTGAAGAGGAAAGGGTGATGCAGCAAAGTAGCGTAAGTATTTCCCTCAGTTTTTGAGAACCAAGGTATCAATCCAGTAGGAGGCTCCTCAAAAGTCCCACGCACCTACACAAACAAACAAGAACCTCGCAACCAACGCAATAAAGGGGTTGTCAATCCCTTCACGGTAACTTGCAAAAGTGAGATCTGATAGAGATAATAAGATAAGATAAATATTTTTGGTATTTTTATGATATAGATTGGAAAGTAAAAGATGCAAATAAAAGTAGATGGAAAACTTATATGTTAAAAGATAGACCTGGGGGCCATAGGTTTCACTAGTGGCTTATCTCAAGATAGCATAAGTATTACGGTGAGTGAACAAATTACTGTCGAGCAATTGAAGAAAAGCGCATAGTTATGAGATTATCTAGGCATGATCATGTATATAGGCATCACGTCCATAACAAGTAGATCGAAACGACTCTGCATCTACTACTATTACTCCACACATCGACCGACTCCTGCCTGCATCTAGAGTGTTAAGTTCATGAAGAATAGAGTAACACATTAAGAAAGATGACATGATGTAGAGGGATAAACTCATGCAATATGATATAAACCCCATCTTTTTATCCTCGATGGCAACAATACAATACGTGCCTTGCTGCCCCTGCTGTCACTTGGAAAGGACACCGCAAGATTGAACACAAAGCTAAGAACTTCTCCCATTGCAAGAAAGATCAATCTAGTCGGCCATACCAAACTGATAATTCAAAGAGACTTGCAAAGATAACCAATCATACATAAAAGAATTCAGAGGAGATTCAAGTATTTCTCACAGATAAGCTTGATCATAAACCCATAATTCATCAGATCTCGACAAACACACTGCAAAAAGAGTTACATCAAATAGATCTCCAAGAAGATCAAGGAGAACTTTATATTGAGATTCAAAGAGAGATAAGAAGCCATCTAGCTAATAACTATGGACCCGAAGGTCTGTGGTAAACTACTCACAACTCATAGGAGAGGCCTTGGAGATGATGTAGAGGCCCTCCATGGTCGATTCCCCCTCCGGCGGAGCACCGGCGAAGGCTCCAAGATGGGATGTCGCGGATACAGAAGGTTGCGGCAGTGGAATTAGGTTTTCGTGGTGCCCTTTGATGTTTTCAGGGTATGGGAGTATATATAGGAGAAAGAAGTAGGTCGGTTGACGCTCAAGGGGCCCACGAGGGTGGGGGCGCGCCCACCCCCGGGGGCGCGCCGGGCACCCTCGTGGCCGCCTTGTTTGTTGCTTGACGTCCACTCCAAGTCTCCAGGTTTGCATTTGTTCCGAAAAGATCGCTCCCGAAGGTTTCATCCCGTTTGGACTCCATTTGATATTCCTTTTCTTCGAAACACTGAAATAGGCAAAAAAAACAGCAATTCGGGCTGGGCCTCCGGTTAGTAGATTAGTCCCAAAAATGATAAAAAAGTGTAAAGTAAAGCCCATGAACATCCAAAACGGGTAATATAATAGCATGGAACAATAAAAATTATAGATACGTTGGAGACGTATCAACCTGGCTCTAATACCACTGTTTGGGAACGTAGCATGCAATTTCAAAAAAATTCCTACGATCATGCAAGATCTATCTAGGAGATGCATAGCAACGAGAGGGGGAGAGTGTGTCCACGTATCCTTGTAGACCGATATTGGAAGCGTTAGTTAACGTGGTTGATGTAGTCGAACGTCTTCACGATCCAACTGATCCAAGTACCAAACGTGCGGCACCTCCGAGTTCAGCACATGTTCAGCTCGATGACGTCCCTCGAACTCTTGATCCAGCAGAGTGTCGAGGGAGAGTTTTGTCAGCACGACGACGTGCTGACGGTGTTGATGATGTGATCCGCGTAGGGCTCCGCCTAAGCACTACGACGATACTATCGGAGGAGTAAACGGTGGAGGGGGGCACCGCACACGGCTAAGACAATGTTGTTCCTTGTGGGGTGCCCCCTGCCCCCGTATATAAAGGAGGGAGGAGGAGGCCGGCCACCAGGGGCGCGCCAAGGGAGGGGGGAGTCCTACTAGGACTCCACTCCTAGTAGGATTCCCCCCCCCCCCCTCTTTTTTTCCTTCTTACGGAGGTGGAAAGGGGTAGGAGTGGGAGTAGGAGAAGGAAAGGGGGTGGCACCCCCTTTCCCTAGTCCAATTCGGCGGGAGCTCCTATTGGGCGCTGTAGGCGCCCGTTGGCGAACTGGCGCCTACAGCGACTAGCCATGGGCCGCGGCCCGTTAAGATAAGATCGCCTCGCCCCCCCCTTATGTTCGCCGCCCCCCCCCTTATGTTTGCTCGCTCGCTCGCTGAAGAAAAACTGACTCGCATCGCTGGCTTTTTTTGGGCTGTGCTGCGCTTCTGGTTCAGGGAAAAGACTGGCCTCTGCTTTTTTACAATTTTGAATATGTTTGTGAATAAAGGTCATATATTATTAAGAAAAGTTCATTGATTTTGAACAATACAGTTCAGAAATCCGAAAAAAGTTCATCAGATTTGAAAAAAGTTCATCAGATTAAAAAAAGATCATGAAACTAAAAATAGTTCATTGGATTTGGAAAAAAAGTTCATCAAATCGAAAGAAGTTCATTCAATTTGAAAAAAAGTTCGTCGGATTGAAAAAAGTTCATCGGAATTTGGAAAAGGTTCATCAATTTTTAGAATAAGTTCAGAAAAATGTTTAAAAGTTCATTCACTTTCACAAGAAGTTAATCGAGTTTGAAAACAAATCGTTGAACTTGAATAGTTCATTGAAATTGAAAAATAGTTCACTAAATTGAAAGAAGTTCATCGGTATATAGAAAAAGTTCACGAATTGGAAATCGTCTATTTGTAAACATTTCACGCATTTAAGAAAAAACAGAAAACAAGAAAAGAAAGGGGAACAAACGTTGGAAAATATATATATAAATATGGAAAGGAGGTATGTATGCACGACTCAGGGCTATGGCGTAGTTGGGCCGAGCGGTTTGCGGAAACAGCTATAACCGGCGCCTGCAGCGCCAAATAGGAAATGCCCAATTCGGCCTCCTCGCTTGTAGGGGGCGCACCAGCCCCTTGTGGGCTGGTTAGCCTCCCTCCCATGGCCCATATGGCCCATATCTTCCATAGGGGGATTCCGGTAACCCTTCCGGTACTCCGATTTGTACCCGATACACTCCGGAAACCTTCCGGTGTCCGAATAGCACCTTCCAATATATCAATATTTACCTATCGACCATTTCGAGACTCCTCGTCATGTCCGTGATCTCATCCGGGACTCTGAACAAACTTCGGTCACCAAAACACATAACTCATAATACAAATCGTCATCGAAAGTTAAGCGTGCGGACCCTACGGGTTTGCAAACTATGTAGACATGATCGAGACACATCTTCGATCAATAACCAATAGCGGAACCTGGATGCTCATATTGGCTCCTACATATTCTACGAAGATCTCTATCGGTCAAACCGCACAACAACATACGTTGTTCCCTTTCTCATCGGTATGTTACTTGCCCGAGATTCGATCGTCGGTATCTTCATACCTAGTTCAATCTCGTTACCGGCAAGTCTCTTTACTCATTCTGTAATGCTTCATCCCGCAACTAACTCATTAGTCACATTGCTTGCAAGGCTTATAGTGATGAACATTACCGAGAGGGCCCAGAGATACCTCTCTGATACACAAAGTGACAAATCCTAATCTCGATATATGCCAACCCAACAAACACCTTCAGAGAAACCTGTAGAGCATCTTTATAATCACCCAGTTACGTTGTGACGTTTGATAGCACACAAGGTGTTCCTTCGGCATTCGGGAGTTGCATAATCTCATAGTCAGAGGTAAATGTATAAGTCATGAAGAAAGCAATAGCAATAAAACTTATCGATCATTATGCTAACCTAACGGAAGGGTCTTGTCCATCACATCATTCTCTAATGATGTGATCCCGTTCATCAAATGACAACACATGTCTATGGTCAGGAAACATAACCATCTTTGATTAACGAGCTAGTCAAGTAGAGGCATACTAGGGACACTTTTGTTTTGTCTATGTATTCACACATGTACTAAGTTTCCGGTTAATACAATCCTAGCATGAATAATAAACATTTATCATGATATAAGGAAATATGAATAACAACTTTATTATTTCCTCTAGGGCATATTAAACCTTCGGGGCAGTTCCTCCATTTGTCAATGCATGCAATCAATTGAACTGAGCATATGTGGAAAACATCTTGCCTCTCTAATAGCCAGCAACTTTTTTGTATCGTGCACATTTGGCTCTCTCAGATACTCTACTCCAGACACCTACACTACGGCGCAGGTAAACCTCACAGTGGTATTTAGGAATGTGCTCTCTCCCATCCGAACCATTTCACCAACTATGTCAGCGGCGGTACCAAGTGCAAGCATCCGCAGAGCAGCCGTGCATTTATGCTTACCAAAGAATGATAGTTGACCGCAACAATCCCTGGCGAGCTTGAAGTAGTCATCGTGTGCCTCTATCCCCTCCATAATTAGCAAGAAAATGCTTTGTGCATATGGAAACGGCGACGAAACCATGCTTCATCAAGGAACTTGGGTTGGTAGAAAAGTAGTCACTGTAGAGTAGCCGTGCTCCACACACCCTATCCTGGTTCTTAACTCTTCTCCCTTTGATTGAGCCCTTGAAGTTGAGAGTGTGCTCCACCTCCCAGTCCATTTCCCGTTGGACGCTCATGAGCATCATTATCTCAACTTCTTCGTCCTATTCTGACAAATCGAAGATATTTTGAATCATTTCATCAAGCTCTGTAGTCCATACTCCTCGTCCGATGAACCATTCGATTCCATTATGTTACCTACGAATAAATCACAAAAAAATGGCGGACAATGTTTTGAACAGATAGCGGGCAAGGTGTGGTTCGAGAGTTGTCGGTGAAGGAAATATGCCCTAGAGGCAATAATAAAGTTTTTTATTTTATATTTCCTTATTTCATGATAAATGTTTATTATTCATGCTAGAATTGTATTAACCGGAAACTTGATACATCTGTGGATACATAGACAAAAACACTATGTCCCTAGTGAGCCTCTACTAGACTAGCTCGTTAATCAAAGATGGTTAAGTTTCCTAACCATATACATGTGTTGTTATTTGATGAATGGGATCACATCATTAGGAGAATTATGTGATGGACAAGACCCATCCATTAGCTTCGCATAATGATCGTCTAGTTTTATTGCTACTGCTTTCTTCATGTCAAATACATATTCCTTCGACTATGAGATTATGCAACTCCCGGATACCGGAGGAGTGCCTTATGTGCTATCAAACGTCACAACGTAACTGGGTGATTATAAAGATGCTTTACAGGTATCTCTGAAGGTGTTTGTGAAGGAAATATGCCCTAGAGGCAATAATAAAGTTATTATTTATTTCCTTATATCATGATAAATGTTTATTATTCATGCTAGAATTGTATTAACTGGAAACATAATACATGTGTGAATACATAGACAAACAGAGAGTCACTAGTATGCCTCTACTTGACTAGCTCGTTAATCAAAGATGGTTATGTTTCCTAACCATGGACAAAGAGTTGTTATTTGATTAACGGGATCACATCATTAGGTGAATGATCTGATTAACTTGACCCATTCCGTTAGCTTAGCACACGATCATATAGTATGTTGCTGTTGCTTTCTTCATGACTTATACATGTTCCTATAACTATGAGATTATGCAACTCCCATTTACCGGAGGAACACTTTGTGTGCTACCAAACGTCACAACGTAACTGGGTGATTATAAAGGTGCTCTACAGTTGTCTCCAAAAGTATATGTTGAGTTGGCATAATTCGAGATTAGGTTTTGTCACTCCGATTGTCGGAGAGGTATCTCTGGGCCTTCTCGGTAATACTCATCACCTAAGCCTTGCAAGCATTGTAACTAATGAGTTAGTTATGAAATGATGTATTACGGAACGAGTAAAGAGACTTGCCGGTAACAAGATTGAACTAGGTATTGGACACCGACGATCGAATCTCGGGCAAGTAACATACCGATGACAAAGGGAACAACGTATGTTGTTATGCGGTTTGACCGATAAAGATCTTCGTAGAATATGTAGGAGCCAATATGAACATCCAGGTTCCGCTATTGGTTATTGACCAATAATAGTTCTAGGTCATGTCTACATAGTTCTCGAACCCGTAGGGTCCGCACGCTTAAGGTTTCGATGATGCTTATATTATGAGTTTATGAGTTTTGATGTACCGAAGGAGTTCGAGTCCCGGATGAGATCGGGGACATGACGAGGAGTCTCGAAATGGTCGAGACGTAAAGATCGATATATTGGACGACTATATTCGGAGTTCGGAAAGGTTCCGAATGATTCGGGTATTTTTCGGAGTACCGGAGAATTACGGGAATTCGCCGGGGAGAAGTATTGGGCCCTATTGGGCCCTGCGAGAAAGAGAGAGGGGCTTCCTAGGGCAAGCCGCGCGCCCCCCCATGGCCTAGTCCGAATTGGACTAGGTGGAGGGGCCGCACCCCCTCCTTCCTTCCCTTCTCTCTTCCCCTTCCTTGTCTCCTACTCCTAATACATGGAAGGACTCCTAGTTGGACTAGGAAAGGGGGAATCCTACTCCCGGTGGGAGTAGGACTCCCCATGGCGCGCCTCCTTGGGCCGGCCTCCTCCTCCCTCCCTCCTTTATATACGGGGGCAGGGGGCACCCCATAGACACACAAGTTGATCTACGGATCGTTCCTTAGCCGTGTGCGGTGCCCCCCTCCACCATATTCCACTTCGGTCATATCGTCGCGGAGCTTAGGCGAAGCCCCGCGCCGTAGAGTCATATCGTCGCATGAGCTTAGCGAAGCCCTGCGCCGGTGGAGCATCATCATCGTCACCACACCGTCGTCTTGACGGAACTCATCCCCGACGCTTTGCTGGATCGGAGCCCGGGATCGCCATCGAGCTGAACGTGTGCTGAACTCGGAGGTACCGTGCGCTCGGTACTTGGATCGGTCGGATCGTGAAGACGCACGACTACATCAACCGCGTTGTTATAACGCTCCGCCACGGTCTCACGAGGGTACGTGGACATACACTCTCCCCTCTCATTGCTATGCCATCACCATGATCTTGCGTGTGCGTAGGAAATTTTTTGAAATTACTACGTTCCCCGTCAGTGGCATCCGAGCTTGGTTTTATGCGTTGATGTCATATGCACGAGTAGAACACAAGTGAGTTGTGGGCGATATAAGTCATACTGCTTACCAGCATGTCATACTTTGGTTCGGCGGTATTGTGAGATGAAGCGGCCCGGACCGACATTACGCGTACGCTTATGCGAGACTGGTTTCACCGCTTCGAGCACTCGTTGCTTAAAGGTGACCGGCGGGTGTCTTTCTCTCACTTTAGTTGAACCGAGTGGCTACGCCCGTCCTTGCGAAGGTTAAAACAACACCAACTTGACAAACTATCGCTGTGGTTTTGATGCGTAGGTAAGAACGGTTCTTGCTAAGCCCGTAGCAGCCACGTAAAACTTGCAACAACAAAGTAGAGGACGTCTAACTTGTTTTTGCAGGGCATGTTGTGATGTGATATGGTCAAGACGTGATGCTATATTTTATTGTATGAGATGATCATGTTTTGTAACCAAGTTATCGGCAACTGGCAGGAGCCATATGGTTGTCACTTTATTGTATGAAATGCAAACGCCATGTAATTGCTTTACTTTATCACTAAGCGGTAGCAATAGTCGTAGAAGCAATAGTTGGCAAGACAACAACGATGCTACGATGGAGATCAAGGTGTCGCGCCGGTGACAATGGTGATCATGACGGTGCTTCGGAGATGGAGATCACAAGCACAAGATGATGATGGCCATATCATATCACTTATATTGATTGCATGTGATGTTTATCCTTTATGCATCTTATTTTGCTTTGATTGACGGTAGCATTATAAGATGATCTCTCACTAA
Organism: Aegilops longissima; assembly: GCA_021605205.1. Lineage (NCBI taxonomy): Eukaryota > Viridiplantae > Streptophyta > Magnoliopsida > Poales > Poaceae > Aegilops > Aegilops longissima. The sequence continues at coordinate 46,637,760 of CM038681.1, read as the reverse complement.
AATTATCAAGAAGTGTTCTCCCTGAGTATGCACCGTTGCTAAAAGTTCAGAGTGCCCGGACACCACGTGATGATCGGGTGTGATAAGCTCACGTCCATCTACAACGGGTGCAAGCCAGTTTTGCACACGAGAATACTCGAGTTAAACTTGACGAGCCTAGCATATGCAGATATGGCCTCGGAACACGGAGACCGAAAGGTCGAGCGTGAATCATATAGTAGATATGATCAACATAGTGATGTTCACCATTGAAAACTACTCCATCTCACGTGATGATCGATTATGGTTTAGTTGATTTGGATCACGTGATCACTTAGATGACTAGAGAGATGTCTGTCTAAGTGGGAGTTCTTAAGTAATATGATTAATTGAACTTAAATTTATCATGAACTTAGTCCTATTAGTATTTTTGCAAATTATGTTGTAGATCAATAGCTCGCGTTGTTGCTTTCTAATGTTTATTTTGATATGTTCCTAGAGAAAATTGTGTTGAAAGATGTTAGTAGCAATGATGCGGATTGGATCCGTGATCTGAGGTTTATCCTCATTGCTGCATAGAAGAATTATGTCCTTGATGCACCGCTAGGTGACAGACCTATTGCAGGAGCAGATGCAGACGTTATGAACGTTTGGCTAGCTCAATATGATGACTACTTGATAGTTTAGTGCACCATGCTTAACGGCTTAGAATCGGGACTTCAAAGACGTTTTGAACGTCATGGACCATATGAGATGTTCCAGGAGTTGAAGTTAATATTTCAAGCAAATACCCGAGTTGAGAGATATGAAGTCTCCAACAAGTTCTATAGCTAAAAGATGGAGGAGAATCGCTCAACTAGTGAGCATGTGCTCAGATTGTCTAGGTACTTCAATCGCTTGAATCAAGTGGGAGTTAATCTTCCAGATAAGATAGTGATTGACAGAATTCTCTAGTCACCATCGCCAAGTTAGTAGAACTTTGTGATGAACTATAATATGCAAGGGATGACAAAAGTAACTCCCAAGCTCTTCGTGATGCTGAAATCGACGAAGGTAGAAATCAAGAAAAAAGCATCAAGTGTTGATGATTGACAAGACCACTAGTTTCAAGAAAAGGGCAAAGGGAAAGAAAGGGAACTTCAAGTAGAAAGACAAGTAAGTTGTCACTCCTGTGAAGAAGCCCAAAGCTGGACCAAAGCCTGAAACTGAGTGCTTATACTGCAAAGGAAATGGTCACTGGAAGCGGAAATGCCCTGAATATTTGGTGGATAAGAAGGATGGCAAAGTGAACAAGGGTATATTTGATATACAGGTTATTGATGTGTGCCTTACTAGTGTTTATAGTAGCCCCTGAGTATTTGATACTTGTTCGGTTGCTAAGATTATTAACTCGAAACAGGAGTTACAGAATAAACAGAGACTAGTTGAAAGGGAAGTGATGATGAGTGTTGGAAGTAGTTCCAAGATTGATATGATCATCATCGCACACTCCCTATACTTTCGGGATTAGTGTTAAACCTAAATAAATGTTATTTGGCGCTTATGCTGAGCATGAATATGATTTGATCATGTTTATTGCAATACGGTTATTCATTTAAGTAAGAGAATAAATTGTTGTTCTGTTTACATGAATAAAACCTTATATGGTTACACACCCAATGAAAATGGTTCGCTGGATCTCGATCGTAGTGATACACATATTCATAATATTGAAACCAAAAGATGCAAAGTTAATAATGATAGTGCAACTTATTTGTGGCAATCGCAGTTTAGGTCATATTGGTGTAAAGCGCATGAAGAAACTCCATACCGATGGGATTTTGGAATCACTTGATTATGAATCACTTGATGCTTGCGAACCATGCCTTATGGGCAAGATGACTAAAGACTCCGTTCTCCGGAACAATAGAGCGAGCAACTGACTTATTGGAAATAATACATACTGATGTATGCGATCCGATGAGTGTTGAGGCTCACGGCAAGTATCATTATATTCTGACCTTCACAGATGATTTGAGCAGATATGGGTATATCTACTTAATGAAACATAAGTCTGAAACGTTTGAAAAGTTCAAAGAATTTCAGAGTGAAGTTGAAAATCATCGTAACAAGAAAATAAAATTTCTACGATCTGATCGTGGAGGATAATATTTGAGTTACGAGTTTGGTCTACATTTGAAACAATGCGGAATAGTTTCAGCAACTCACGCCACCGAACACCACAGCGTGATGGTGTGTCCGAACGTCATAACCGTATTTTATTAGATATATGGTGCGATCTATGATGTCTCTTACCGATTTACCACTATCGTTTTGGGTTATGCATTAGAGACAGCTGCATTCACGTTAAAAGGGCACCATATAAACCGCTAAGACGACACCGTATGAACTATGGTTTAGCAAGAAACCAAAGTTGTCGTTTCTTAAAAGTTTGGGTTGCGATGCTTATGTGAAAAAGTTTCAGCATGATAAGCTTGAACCCAAATTGGAAAAGTGCGTCTTCATAGGATACCCAAAATGTTGGGTACACCTTCTATCACAGATCCGAAAGGCAAGACGTTCATTGCCAAGAATGGATCCTTTCTAGAGAAGGAGTTTCTCTCGAAAGAAGTGAGTGGGAGGAAAGTAGAACTTGATGAGGTAATTGTACCTTCTCCCTTATTGGAAAGTAGTTCATCACATAAATCAGTTCCGGTGATTCCTACACCAATTAGTGAGGAAGTTAATGATGATGATCATGAAACTTCAGATCAAGTTGCTACCAAACCTCGTAGGTCTTCCAGAATAAGAACCGCACCAGAGTGGTACGGTAATCATGTTCTGGAAGTCATGTTACTAGACCATGATGAACCTACGAACTATGAGGAAGCAATGATGAGCCCAGATTCCGCGAAATGGCTTGAGGCCATAAAATCTGAGATATGATCCATGTATGAGAACAAAGTATGGACTTTGATTGACTTGCTCGATGATCAGCAAGCCATGTTAAATAAATGGATCTTCAAGAGGAAGACAGATGCTGATAGTAGTGTTACTATCTACAAAGCTAGACTTGTCGAAAAGGTTTTTGACAAAGTTCAAGATGTTGAATATAATGAGATTTTCTCACTCGTATCGATGCTTAAAAGTCTGTCCGAATCATGTTAGCAATTGCCACATTTTATGAAATCTGGCAAATGGATGTCAAAACTGCATTCCTTAATGGTTTTTAAAGAAGAGTTGTATATGATGCAACCAGAAGATTTTGTCAATCCTAAAGGTGCTAACAAAATGTGCAAGCTCCAATGATCCGTCATTGGACTGGTGCAAGCATCTCGAGTTGGAATATACGCTTTGATGTGTTGATCAAAGCATATGGTTTTATACAGACTTTTGGAAAGGCCTGTATTTACAAGAAAGTGAGTGGGAGCACTACAGCATTTCTGATAAGTATATGTGAATGACATATTGTTGATCGGAAATAATGTAGAATTATTCTGCAAAGCGTAAAGGAGTATTTGAAAGGAGTTTTTCAAAGAAGGACCTCGGTGAAGCTGCTTACATATTGAGCATCAAGATCTATAGAGATAGATCAAGACGCTTGATAAGTTTTTTTTTCAATGAGTACATACCTTGACAAGATTTTGAAGTAGTTCAAAATGGAACAGTCAAAGAAAGAGTTCTTGCCTGTGTTACAAGGTGTGAAATTGAGTAAGACTCAAAACCCGACCACGGCAGAAGATAGAAAGAGAATGAAAGTCATTCCCTATGCCTTGGCCATATGCCTTGGCCATAGGTTCTATAAAGTATGCCATGTTGTGTACCAGATCTATTCTATATCCTACACTGAGTTTGGCAAGGGAGTACAATAGTGATCTAGGAGTAGATCACTGGACAGCAGGTCAAAATTATCCTTAGTGGAATAAGGATATTTTTCTCGATTATGGACGTGACAAAAAGTTCGTCGTAAAGGGTTACGTCGATACAAGTTTTGGCACTGATCTAGATGACTCTAAGTCTCGGTCTAGATACATATTGAAAGTGGGAGCAATTAGCTATAGTAGCTCCGTGCGAGCATTGTTGACATAGAGATTTGCAAAATACATACGGATCTGAATGTAGCAGACCCGCTGACTAAACTTCTCTCACAAACAAAACATGATCACACCTTAGTACTCTTTGGGTGTTAATCACATAGCGATGTGAACTAGATTATTGACTCTAGTAAACCCTTTGGGTGTTGGTCACATGACGATGTGAACAATGGGTGTTAATCACATGGTGATGTGAACTATTGATGTTAAATCACATGGCGATGTGATCTAGATTATTGACTCTAGTGCAAGTGGGAGATGAAGGAAATATGCCCTAGAGGCAATAATAAAGTTATTATTTATTTCCTTATATCATGATAAATGTTTATTATTCATGCTAGAATTGTATTAACTGGAAACATAATACATGTGTGAATACATAGACAAACAGAGAGTCACTAGTATGCCTCTACTTGACTAGCTCGTTAATCAAAGATGGTTATGTTTCCTAACCATGGACAAAGAGTTGTTATTTGATTAACGGGATCACATCATTAGGTGAATGATCTGATTGACTTGACCCATTCCGTTAGCTTAGCACACGATCGTATAGTATGTTGCTGTTGCTTTCTTCATGACTTATACATGTTCCTATAACTATGAGATTATGCAACTCCGTTTACGGAGGAACACTTTGTGTGCTACCAAACGTCACAACGAATCGGGTGATTATAAAGGTGCTCTCAGGTGTCTCCAAAAGTATATGTTGAGTTGGCATAATTGGAGATTAGGTTTTGTCACTCCGATTGTCGGAGAGGTATCTCTGGGCCTTCTCGGTAATACTCATCACCTAAGCCTTGCAAGCATTGTAACTAATGAGTTAGTTATGAAATGATGTATTACGGAACGAGTAAAGAGACTTGCCGGTAACGAGATTGAACTAGGTATTGGACACCGACGATCGAATCTCGGGCAAGTAACATACCGATGACAAAGGGAACAACGTATGTTGTCATAACGGTTTGACCGATAACGTATGTTGTCATAACGGTTGTCATAACGTATGTTGTCATGCCGGTAACGTATGTTGTCATAAAGGTTTGACCGATAAAGATCTTTGTAGAATATATGGGAGACAATATGAGCATCCAGGTTCTGCTATTGGTTATTGACCGGAGAGGTGTATCGGTCATGTCTACATAGTTCTCGAACCCGTAGGGTCCGCACACTTAACGTTCGATGACAATATAGTATTATATGAGTTATGTGATTTGGTGACCGAATGTCGTTCGGAGTCCTGGATGAGATCAGGGACATGACGAGGAGTCTCTAAATGGTCGAGAGGTAAAGCTTGATATATAGGACGATTGTATTCGGACAATGGAAGTGTTCCGGAGGGTACCGGGTGCGTACATATCAGATCACCGGAAGGGGTTCCGGGCACTCCCAACAAAAGATATGGGCCTTATGGGCCAAGAGGGGAAACACACCAGTCACAAGGGGCTGGTGCGCCCCCCATATGGGCCGACCAAAGAGGAGAATGAAAGAGGGGAATGAAAAAAAGGAAAAGTAGGAAGTACTACTTCCTTCTTCCCCCTTTCCTTCCCCCTCCGGCAATTTATGGAAAGGGGGGGGCGCCACTTGGGAAAACCCCAAGTAGGATTTGGATCCTACTTAGGGAGCCCCATGGCTGCCTCCTCTCTCCCTCCCACCTATATATATATATGAGGAGGGGGGCGCCTAGTACACCCCAGACATTATCTTAGCCGTGTGCGGTGCCCCCCTTCACAGTTTACGCCTCCGTTCATAACTTCGTAGTGCTTAGGCGAAGCCCTGCGGAGATCACTTCACCGTCACCGTCACCATGCCGTCGTGCTGACAGAACTCATCTACTACCTCGACATCTTGCTGGATCAAGAAGGCGAGGAACGTCACCGAGCTGAACGTGTGCAGAACTCGGAGGTGCCGTACGTTCGGTACTCAATTGGTGGATCGCGAAGAAAGTTCGACTACATCAACCGCGCTGTGAAACGCTTCCACTTACGGTCTACGAGGGTACGTAGACACACTCTCCCCCTCGTTGCTATGCATCTCCTAGATAGATCTTGCGTGAGCGTAGGATTTTTTTTGAAATTGCATGCTACGTTCCCCAACAGTCGGCCGTACCGCATTGGCGTCCGGGTCAGCGACGATGTATGCGGCGAAGAGGACGGATTGGAGGACCGCCGTGGCGGTGCTAGCAGCACCGAGGGCTCAGAATGGCACCAGAGCAAGGGTGGTGGCAGAGCTAGGAGAAGACCGACATGGAGGAGGAAGAAGATAGGAGAGGAGCAAATGGAATCGGCTAGGTCAAGGGTGGATTTGGTGCAATTTATGGTTTGAAGGGGGGGGGGGGGGCTCGGGCTGTCTGGGCTGACGTGGCAGATGCATTCGGGCCTCCCATACCCGCCCTAGATTTGGGCTCGATATAAGGGGTGTCGGTCAGCCCGGGTGTTTGAGGCCGGTTGGAGGCGCCCGACTAGGTCATTTTTTATCGGTCAGTGACCGGGGCATTTGCTTGGGCGTTTAAGGCAGGTATGTGGTGCCCTGTAGATGCTCTTTTGCATTGACTAGATTATTGACTCTAGTGCAAATGAGAGTTTGCTGGAAAAATGTCATAGAGGTAATAATAAAGTTGTTATTATTCTATTTCCATGTTCATAATTAAGTTTGATTTTTAATGCTATAATTGCAATGGTTCTTCGAAGACCTGTTTGCATATGTGGAAAGATAAACACCAATCAGATCTCTAGTCATGCCTCTAGACTAGCTCATGTATATGATTTTGCTTTTCTAACCATGGACATTGTTATTGTTAAGGAGGATGCAAAAGTACAAGAAAATATTATTAGGATAACAATGGTATTGGATAGACCCAACACATTAAACACTATGTGATCACGTCATTATTATCTTGGTATACTTCTCTTCTCATGGACAACCTCCACTGATGCAAAAGATTGCATTACCCTCTTCATCTCTTGAATAATGATTGCTGAAGTTCCAAATATTCTTCCTTGAGTGAAATGAGCGCTCGGCTGTTTAGCTTGCTTGTGATGAAATTAACCCAACAGGGTTTAAGTGGGCAGTGGCCATGCGGTCCTAGTTTTTTCAGGGGTACGCAGTCCTAGTTTTTTTTTTCTGACAATCTTATGCTAGTTTTTTTTGAGTTGAAGAGAAATATTATGCTAGATTTATTTTGAGACAAATCTTATGCTAGCTTTTTTATTTTTTGAGAAGAAACCTTATGCTAGCTTTTTCTTTCAGAAGACAAATCTTATGCTGCTTTTTTTTAGGGGGAAGCTTAGAGCCTTAGACGATGGTTGAGTACAATGGGCTTTCGTCTTGGCTATCGTGGGCTTCCCTCCTCTCTACAGAGAAAACTATTGGGCTTCAAATCTCACTCGCAGCCTCAGTTTTCTCTTCTCCAGTCAGTGTCCGGCCAACCTTGCACTTCGAGTCCACCACACCCCACCCGCACGCAGGTGAGGAGGGCGAGATGACGTCCAGCTTCGGCCGCCGCCTCCGCCCGACGTCGGCGCCGCCGCTCGACGACGACGACCTGCTCGACGAGATCCTCCTCCGCCTCCCCCCGGATCCGTCCTCCCTCCCGCGCGCCTCCGCCGTCTGCACCCGCTGGCGCCGCCTCGTCTCCGACCGCGGCTTCGTCGGCCGCTTCCTCCTCCACCACCGCCTCCGCCCTCCCATCCTCGGCTGCTTCATCAAGGACCAGCGGAGGGCGACCGTCTCCTTCGTGCCTACCATGGAGGCCCCCAATCGTCTCCCCGCCGAGCGCTTCTCCTTGCAGCTCGGCGACCGCGACCGCTTCAGTCTCCTCAGCTGCCGCCACGGCCTCCTGCTCATGTTCCTCCCGCTGTGGAGCAAGGTCCTGGTGTGGGACCCCGTCGCCGGAAACCAGCACCGCCTGGACATTCCCCAAGGGTTCGACACGAAGAAGGAGATCGGCGGGGCGGTGCTTCGCGCTGCCGGGGCCATCCGCCACTTCCAGGTGGTCTTAGTGGGCAGAGACAAGCAAAACATACTCGCCTGCGTTTACTCATCCGAGGCTGGCGTATGGAGCAAACTGATCTCAGCTCCACTTCCAAATCCGTTTTGCTACGAGTTTATGGGCGTGCATCCTGTGCTGGTTGGGGATTCCCTTCACTGGTTTATTAACTGTGGTTTTCATAAAATCCTTGAGTTTGATTTGCATAGGCAGACCCTAACTGTGATACCAGGGCCCTTGGATGAGTTTCCTGTGGGCATTTCCCAAATCCTGGTTATGCGGGCAGAGGATGGTGGGCTTGGTGTTCTATTCAAGTCAGACTGCAATGTCCAATTATGGAAGAGGAAGATTGATTGTGATGGCGAGGCCTCATGGGTGCTGGGAAGAACTTTTGATCTAGACACACTATTTTCCCTGAATTCAAAGGAGATAAAGTACATGGTGATCCTAGGCTTGGCTGAGTACAATAATACGGTGTTCGTGCAGACAGTTGTCGGCCACTTCACGGTCCAGCTTGAGTCATTGCAGTTCAAGAAGACGTTCGAAACCAACATTTGGAATCTCCATCAACCATTTGAAAGTGTCTATACTGGAGGTAACAGAATGCTTTGACACCGTGGGTATAACAAAATCAGCTTGTTTTTATAATAGTTGATGAAATGTTGTTCACATCCGTTAGGTTTAAGCTAACAATTCTTAATTTATGCCATATCACTAATTTATTTTGCTGCTTGATGATTTCTGCTAGATATTGCAATTTTGCAGTGTGGCGCCCTGTCCCAATGCTTGTATAATGGTGTTTATGTAGTCGTTATGATCTGGAAACATTTGCTTGCCGTATCTAGTTTAGTTTATGCCACTAGTTCTGCTTGTGTAGCCAAGTTTGCCGAATGCTTTGCATAATAATTGCACTGAATTTCAATGCTACATGCCTGTTAACATATGTAAAAAGTGTATGGTGGCAGTGCTAGTTCATATCTCCAGCACACTTTTTTTTTCTCATAATGAGAACTTAACAGTTGGAAGTTGAAGACGACTGCCCGAAGAACTAGCTTGAACCAACTAGAATGTCAACTAGATAGCTTAATGTGTACATTTGGAAGCTTAAAGCAACTTATGCTTCTACCATTCAATATTTGTGCTAATCTTGCTAAAAACCTGTAAATCTGTAAAAATGACTTAGTTAAAATTTATAATCAATTGCTTATTGTATCACTTCTAGGAGAGTCCTGCTGTAACAATGACTAGGTTTAAATTTGATAGAGCAATTGCTTGTTTATCACTTATACGTGAGGCCAGCTGCGAGTGGCCAATCAAATCGTTCCCTTTTACATAATTAAACTGAGCTTATTTGATCTTTTCAGGCTAAATTTATTTTAAAACAGACTAAATCCGAATAGGCACAATTACTTATGTTGCTAGGATTTGTTAATGTTGTATCAAACCTCACTTGTTTTTTTTCTTCTAAAATTTTACCTTTGAGTTTCTTGATGCCTTCCCGTATTTAGTTAGTTTTCCATTGGAATTTCATTGGTTGTTTGACTTCTAATGCTTGTAGAAACAAGCATTGGTGGTGGACACAATGGAGCTGAACTTTTGCACAACACATAAGATGATTGTCTGGTTCAGTATGTTATTATGGTGTATTGGTTGAGCAGGTAAGCTTGTCTTCTGTACGTACGTTGAGGTATCTGAAATGTTCGTTTTAAACAAATACTCCCTCCAGTCACAAATATAAGTTGTTTGTGAATCGGATGTATATAGACACGTTTTAGTGTGTTTGTTCACTCATTTCAGTCTGTATGTAGTCCATATTGAAATATCTAAAACATCTTATATTTGTGAACGGAGGGAGTATATTGATATCCTCTTTGCGATAATTTCTCAAGTACCAATTCCAAGCGAGGACTCAAGATACTCTCAATGGCCCTTAGCTCAGCTGTTGCCCACCTGGCCACCTCCCATCGTGTTTTATTGGCATGTTGGATATTTCCTCCAGGCCTTGCTCTCTCATCCCTTCCTCACCCGCTTTCCATACCCTTCATCACTCCTCCCAGCTACCTTCTCTTCTATTTGTTCATGTTTTCTTCCCCTCTCTGCTGTTTGGAGCATGTGAAAAATTTGGGGTTGTATTACTCTAACCGCTTCTCCATGAATGAAATGGCAAATTGGTTTTACTAATGACATTGATCGCTCCACAGGTGTCTAGAATTGTATTCTGGTTGCTGAGATGCAGGAATAGGATTCTTTGCTGTAGTATGTAGGTTCTTCCATTTTGTATGCTTCACGTGGAGATTGGCTGAACATCTGCTCTCAGATCTTCCTGTCGATGAGTAGTGCTTGTGAGGCTATTTTGTTTTGAAGCTGAGGATGTGTTGAGGCCTGGTAGTTCTAGTTTCTGTCATGTCTGTTGCTGGTCTGGCTCATGTGCCTTCTTCCGTGTGCTGTTTAAAGTATACTCTGTTACCTGGTTTTGTTTTCAGCAGCGGAAATGGAGCCTCGGCGAGAGCTTTTTTCCTCTAAAATATCTGCCCAGGTGTCTAGAGTTACATTGCATATTACCTATTTGCATTCTCTGTTTTCATTACTCTAGAAGCTGAAAGTCCGCACTGCATATTACATACTCCCTCCGTTCACAAATGCAAGACGTTTTGGATATTTCAATATCGACCACATACGGATTGAAATGAGTGAACAAACACACTAAAACGCATCTATATACATCTGATTCAGAAAAAAGTTAAAACATCTTACATTTGTGAACACAGGGAGTATTTGTGTTCTCTGTTTCTGTTACTGTTTTCTCCCCAATATCACTACTTTGGAGTTTTTTGTACAATTTCCACAATGGTGAAGCTAGCGTTTACTATTTGAATCATACACACATTATGAGACTGTATAACTTTAACGGTTTTCCCATGACTGCTCCACAGGTATCTAGAGGTGTACTGTGGTTGATGAGATGCAGGAATGGGCTTGTATGCTGCAGGTTCTTCCATTCTGTGTGCTTCACATGTCGATCAACTCTCTGTAGCACGCGGCGGTCAAGTGGGGAGTGGAACTGTAGGAGTTGATCGTTTAATTTGACAACTACCCGCTGTTATTGTCTAATTTGTGGACACAAATAGCCATTCAACTTTCATGAAGAATACACTGACAAAAATAGCAAGCATGCTGAAACATAAGCAAAAAAGCTTACCTACCTGATGGCCTTCGCTTACATTTGGTGCGTTTATGTCTGTGTTCATCATCTCTTCATTTGCCTATGTTCCATGATTTATCAACTGCTGCTTATGTGAGAAAGAGTGCGTGTGTGTTGGCTTTTTATTACTCCCTCCGAACCAAAGGTACAAAGTTGTACTAGAGCTGTGACAATTAATTTGGATCGGAGGGAGTATTTGATTCTGGCTAGTTGATTTTGTATTGCACCTGCTGGCCCTGCTAGTACTCCCTGCGTATTATGGGACGGAGGGAGTATAACTTAACTATGTCATCTTTCTTTCTCGTCTCCCCAAAATTCAACCACCTAGCATTCCAATCTCCCCGGGTCAATGGTTCTGTTTAGTTTTTCTGAATGACTGTGCTCAAGCTTTAAATCTTTGTCCTTGTTCTGTTATTGATTTTTGGCAGAGAAGAGATGGGACGGAGAAAATAGTAGATTACAAAAAGGAAAAAAATCATCATATTTGGTGCTAGGATATCACGGAACCACCATCATTGATGAAAATCAATAACCATGGGCTCCAGGGTAACGACGGGAGCGACCTCATCTTCCTGCTCCTACCTTGGACGACGGAGGCGCTACTTGATTGCCAGACTTGCCCATGCTCGGCGCGGCCTTCATCAAAATGCACCGCCAAATTACACCTTACGGCCGACACACCCGCCCTTCCCAGAGATTGTGATTTGAATCAGAGCTTCCAATCAAGCTAACTCAAAATTAAACTGATTAGATATGAAAAGATAACGATGAAGGAGAGTCCCCCATCTCTGGCGCAGGTGATTCTGGAGGAGGACGTCGGGCATGTCACGCGTGGTTCAATAAGAGGTTGGGTAATGGCAAGGCAGATGGATCCGGGTAGCATAGTTTGCACCGGTGGCCATTGCAGGACTCTAGGTCGGCGAGAACCCAATATGCAATATGGAGAGATGCATAAATATAGGGAAGAACAGAAGAAGCGAGAGGACCGTGATGGAGATATATTGATTAGGGGAGATAAAGGGAACCATGGGTGGAAGGTGGAGGAAGGGATGAAAGACCAACATGCCAAATAGATGAGGAGCCAATTCTTTGTTGTTTCGTGAATTGACTGGATTTCCACCGCAGCTATTGGCAAGGGGAATTTTAGTGCTGGGGGAGAGAGAGAACGAAAGTGGCTAGTTAGAGAGAGGGGGGGGGGGGGGCGATTGGTTGTTGCTTGGAAACTGATGGAAACTGATGCTGACATGACATCATACTGGCGTGAACAACGTGCATGTGTAAAGAGATTTGCTTGTGGTGAGGATCAACTTCTTTTTATCAACTTCTAAAGAATATATAGACTTCTAACCTATGAATCGAAAGGAGGCCTAAAGAAAAAAGAGATAAAGACACTCATGGTCACTATAGTTGCGACGGAAGCATGATACTGTCATTAAACTCTAGAATACGCTCAATACAGTCACTTAATACGATTCGACGTGAAAATATGGTCACTATAGCACGTACACGGCGGGTTTGACCAACTGTTGACCACCACGTAGTCCGTTCTGATTCGGCCAATCTTGCATGGAGGGGTTTTCTGTAAAAAAACCAAAATTCCCCATCCTAAAATCCCTAACCCGCCCCCTCAAATCCCTAACCCTCTCCTCCTCTCGCTCTGCTCCGCCTCCTCTCACTCTGCTCCGCCACCAACTTGGTCGTCGCCGCCGTCGGTTCCGACCGTAGACGGCAGTTCCTTCCCTCTAGTGCTCATGTCTGCCGCCAGCTCATCCATCTCTGTTGTCCACTGCCAGGCATTGGCGTTGCCGCTGGCCCGCTGCCCGACCTGCATGGAGAAGGTGCGCGTGTACGTCTCCACGACTAAGAAGCACACCGGATGGGTGTTTTACAAGTGCCAGAAGCATGGCGTAAGTGTTTCTTTTCGATTTACATCCTTTCCATGGTTTCTCTTTAGTTCTAGATCCAAAGATTGAAGCTTTTTTGACCTAGACATGTTCATTTCGTCTCTTATTTGGGATAGGTGACTTGTGATTTTTGGCGGCGGGAGTTGGAGTACGTTGAGTACCTCATTGACAAGCAGTATCTCACTGGCGATGCCGCTGTGGATGCTATTGGTGCGGCGGAGGAACGCAGGGAGGAACTTCCGAAAGCACAAGAGCTCTTCTATATGAACGGATCTGCCAGTTTGGGTAAGAAGGCTTTGAAGGACAGTGCCAATCTGATGACCAGGCAGCAAGCTGATGCACTGCTGATGGTTGGGAGAGTGCTGGTGATGCTCATGAAGATGCTGGTTGCTGTTGTGGTGCTGCTAGGTCTTGTTGCACTGGTGATGGTCATGTTGAAGTAGTGAAGATGTTTTAGAAGTGAAGATGATGAAGAAGTGTTCTTGTTGGTGCTGCTAGGTTATTTATGTGTCAGTCCTAGTTATTTTGGTTTAGACTGATGTAATGGTGGTGGTGGTGAACTCTGGTTTAATTTGATGTAACGGAACGTTAAGTGGTAGTCCTACCCTTTGTTTTAAGCTGATGCAACGGAATGTTAAGTGCCAATGTTGTGTTAAACTCTGTGTTGTGCTATGTTTGATCAATCTGCATGACTTACATCAGTTTCTGTCCACAATAAGCAATGCTTACCCTTTTCAAGTTTGGTCAATTGTTTCTGTCCATCATAAGTAGTGCCTCTTGTGAATGTTTGATTTCTATCCAAAATGTTGTCCAATGCCTTGTCATAAGCCAAATTACCATTCACCAGAATACAAGGCTTAGATAAAATGGCATTAAACGGTCAATTGGAATGAAATTGGCATGAGAAGAAGACCAAAGTAGCATACCAAACATCATCATCCAGCAAAATAACTATACATCATCATCCATGAAGATTACTAAACATCATCATCCATCAAGATTACTAAACAAGCAACATACATGATCAATTGAACAACACTTATTACATGATCATAAGCAGAGCAAGCACTCTATGTCTTTGAAACTACCTAAAGACATCAAACATTAATGATCTTACGGATTTCTTGGGATAATTAGCTTCATTGCCAAACCAGGTTGGCTTTCTTTTTGTAACATGCCTCTTCTCCTGTTGTTTCTTAGCAGCAGCAAGCTTCTTCTCTTCTTCTTTTTGTGTAGCAGCAAGCTTCCTTTCTTCTTCTTTCCTAGCAGTAGCAAGCTTCTTCTCTCCATCTCTCCGTGCAACTGCTTTTCTCTTCTCCTCTTCTTTTCTTGCAGCAGCTGCTTCCCTGTCTGCTTTTTTCGCCTCCTTCCTAGCAGCAACTCTTCTCTTAGCTTCTTGCTTTGCCTTTTTCTCTGCAGCTATAGTCTTCATTGTTTCTGCAATAATTTGTCTAGTCTCAGCTTGAGCTTTCTTGTTTATCTCTGCTTCTTCCATTCTTTTGGCACTCCTCTCTAGTGCAGCCAATCTTCTTCTCTCAGCTAGTTTTGCTTTCTTCTGTGCTACCTCATGTTTCTTCCTTGCTATGTCTTCAGCTTTCTTCAATTCTTCTTCCCTCCTAGATGCAAGGATGGCCTGCTCTCTCCTCTATCTCCCTATCTTTCTGACTTTTCATGCCTCCGGCTTCTATGCTAACTCACCTGGCCTGATGGTGCTTGAGCTAGCTTGGCTTCCTTGACTAGCATTAGTCTGGTTAGCATCAGTTGGGCAGCAGTGAGAAACCCATAACTAGGTAATGGCCTCTATTTAACAACCCTTGGTGTTGGCATCTACAGAATTGTCAAATATATGATGGAAGAAGAACAAAAGGAAAATAAGCAAGTGATTCTACAATAATATATACCTGGGAATCATGTTATCCACCATAAGATCTTCAAACACAACACTTGGTTCTTGTTGTCCCTGTAATTACATAGGAACACTTTGTTGGGGAACGTAGTAATTTCAAAACTTTCCTACGCACACACAAGATCATGGTGATGCATAGCAACAAGCGGGGAGAGTGTGTTCACGTACCCTTGTAGACCGTAAGCGGAAGAGTTATGACAACGCGGTTGATGTAGTCGTACGTCTTCACGATCCGACCGATCCAAGTACCGAACGCACGGCACCTCCGAGTTCAGCACACGTTCAGCTCGATGACGTCCCTCGAACTCCGATCCAGCCGAGTGTTGAGGGAGAGTTTCTTCAGCACGACGGTGTGGTGACGATGATGATGTTCTACCGACGCAGGGCTTCGCCTAAGCACCGCTACGATATTATCGAGGTGGATTATGGTGGAGGGGGGCACCGCACACGGCTAAGAGATCAATGATCAATTGTTGTGTCTCCAAGGGGTGCCCCCTCCCCATATATAAAGGAGTGGAGGAGGGGGGGCTGGCCCTCTCTATGGCGTGCCCTAGGGGAGTCCTACTCCCACAGGGAGTAGGATTCCCCCTTTTCCTAGTAGAACTAGGAACCCTTCCAAGTAAGAGTAGGAAAGGAAGGAAAGAGGGGGAGAGGGAGAAGGAAAAGGGTGCTGCACCCCTTGTCCAATTTGGACCAGAGGGGGCGCGCCCCTCCTTCCTTTTGGCCTCTCTCCTCTATTCCTGTATGGCCCAATAAGGCCCAATACTTCTCCCGGTGAATTCCCGTAACTCCCCGGTACTCCGAAAAATACCCGAATCACTCGGAACCTTTCCGATGTCCGAATATAGTCGTCCAATATATCGATATTTACGTCTCGACCATTTCGAGACTCCTCGTCATGTCAGTGATCACATCCGGGACTCCGAACTATCTTCAATACATAAAAAGCATAAACTCATAATATAACCGTCATCGAAACTTTAAGCGTGCGGACCCTACGGCTTCGAGAACTATGTAGACATGACCGAGACACGTCTCAGGTCAATAACCAATAGTGGAACCTGGATACTCATATTGGCTCCACATATTCTACGAAGATCTTTATCGGTCAAACCGCATAACAACATACGTTTGTTCCCTTTGTCATCGGTATGTTACTTGCCCGAGATTCAATCGTCGGTATCTCAATACCTAGTTCAATCTCGTTACCGGCAAGTCCCTTTACTCATTCCGTAATACATCATCCCGCAACTAACTCATTAGTTGCAATGCTTGCAAGGCTTATAGTGATGTGCATTACCGAGTGGGCCCAGAGATACCTCTCCGACAATCGGAGTGACAAATCCTAATCTTGAAATACGGCAACCCAACTAGTACCTTCAGAGACACCTGTAGAGCACCTTTATAATCACCCAGTTATGTTGTGAAGTTTGGTAGCACACAAAGTGTTCCTCCGGTAAATGAGAGTTGCATAATCTCATAGTCATAGGAACATGTATAACTCATGAAGAAAGCAATAGCAACATACTAAATGATCAAGTGCTAAGCTAACGGAATGGGTCAAGTCAATCATATCATTCTCCTAATGATGTGATCCCGTTAATCAAATGACAACTCATGTCTATGGCTAGAAAACTAAACCATCTTTGATTCAACGAGCTAGTCAAGTAGAGGCATACTAGTGACAGTAAGTTTGTCTATATATTCACACATGTATCAAGTTTCCGATTAATACAATTCTAGCATGAATAATAAACATTTATCATGAAATAAGGAAATAAATAATAACTTTATTATTGCCTCTAGGGAATATTTCCTTCAGTCTCCCACTTGCACTTGAGTCAATAATCTAGTTCACATCGCCATGTGATTTAACATCCATAGTTCACATCACCATGTGATTAACACCCATAGTTCACATCGTCATGTGACCAACACCCAAAGGGTTTACTAGAGTCAATAATCTAGTTCACATCGTTATGTGATTAACACCCAAAGAGTACTAGGTGTGATCATGTTTTGCTTGTGAGAGAAGTTTAGTCAACGGGTCTGCCACATTCAGATCCGTATGTATTTTGCAAATTTCTATGTCAACAATGCTCTGCACGGAGCTACTCTAGCTAATTTCTCCCACTTTCAATATGTATCCAGATTGATACTTAGAGTCATCTGGATCAGTGTCAAAACTTGTATAGACGTAACCCTTTACGATGAACCTTTTTGTCACCTCCATAATCGAGAAACATATTCTTATTCCACTAAGGATAACTTTGACTGCTGTCCAGTGATCTACTCCTAGATCACTATTGTACTTCCTTGCTAAACTCAGTGTAGGGTATACAATAGGTCTGGTCCATAGCATGGCATACTTTATAGAACCTATGACTGAGGCATAGGGAATGACTTTCATTCTCTTTCTATTTTCTGTCGTGGTCGGGATTTGAGTCTTACTCAATTTCACACCTTTGCAACACAGGCAAGAACTCTTTCTTTGACTGATCTATTTTGAACTACTTCAAAATCTTGTCAATGTATGTATTCATTGGAAATCTTATCAAGCATTTTGATCTATCTCAATAGGTCTTGATGCTCAATATGTAAGCAGCTTCACCGAGGTCTTTCTTTGAAAAACTCCTTTCAAATACTCTGTTTATGCTTTACAGAAAATTCTACATTATTTCCGATCAACAATATGTCATTCACATATACTTATCAGAAATGTTGTAGTGCTCCCACTCACTTTCTTGTAAATACATGCTTCACCGTAAGTCTGTATAAAACAATATGCTTTGATCAACTTATCAAAGCGTATATTCCAACTCCGAGATGCTTGCACCAGTCCACAGATGGATTGCTGGAGCTTGCACACTTTGTTAGCATCTTTAGGATCGACAAAACCTTCTGGTTTATCATATACAATTCTTCTTTGAGACATCCATTAAGGAATGTAGTTTTGGCATCCATTTGCCAGATTTCAGAAAATGTGGCAATTGCTAACATGATTCGGACAGGCTATTTAAGCATCGATACAAGTGAGAAAAATCTCATTGTAGTCAACACCTTGAACTTGTCGAAAACATTTTTGTGACAATTCGAGCTTTGTAGATAGTAACACTACTATCAGCATCCGTCTTCCTCTTGAAGATCCATTTTATTCTCTATGGCTTGCCGATCATCGGGCAAGTCAACCAAAGTCCATACTTTGTTCTCATACATGGATCCCATCTCAGATTTCATGGCCTCAAACCATTTCGCGGAATTTGGGCTCATCGTTGCTTCCTCATAGTTCGTAGGTTCGTCATGGTCAAGTAACATGACCTCCAGAATAGGATTACCGTACCACTCTGGTGCGGAACGTACTCTGGTTGACCTACGAGGTTCAGTAACAACTTGATCTGAAGTTTCATGATCATCATCATTAACTTCCTCACTAATTGGTGTAGGTGTCATAGAAACTGGTTTCTGTGATGAACTACTTTCCAATAAGGGAGCAGGTACATTTACCTCATCAAGTTCTACTTTCCTCCCACTCACTTCTTTCAAGAGAAACTCCTTCTCTAGAAAGGATCCATTCTTAGAAACAAATATCTTGCCTTCGGATCTGTGATAGAAGGTGTACCCAACAGTTACTTTTGGGTATCCTATGAAGACGCACTTCTCCGATTTGGGTTTGATCTTATCAGGATGAAACTTTTTCACATAAGCATCACAACCCCAAACTTTAAGAAACAACAGCTTAGGTTTCTTGTCAAACCATAGTTCATAAGGCGTCGTCTCAACGGATTTTGATGGTGCCCTTTTTAACGTGAATGCAACTGTCTCTAATGCATAACCCCAAAACGATAGTGGTAAATCGGTAAGAGACATCACAAATTGCACCATATCTAATAAAGTACGGTTATGATGTTCGGACACACCATTACTCTGTGGTGTTCCAGGTGGCATGAATTTGTGAAACTATTCCACATTGTTTTAATTGAACACCAAACTCGTAACTCAAAATATTTGTCTCCGCGATCAAATCGTAGAAACTTTATTTTCTTGTTACAATGATTTTCCACTTCACTCTGAAATTCTTTGAACTTTTCAAATGTTTCAGACTTATGTTTCATCAAGTAGATATCCCATATCTGCTCAAATCATCTGTGAAGGTCAGAAAATAACGATACCTACCGCGAGCCTCAACACTCATCGGATCGCATACATCAGTATGTATTATTTCCAATAAGTCAGTTGCTCGCTCCATTGTTCCGGAGAACGGAGTATTAGTCATCTTGCCCATGAGGCATGGTTCGCAAGCATCAAGTGATTCATAATCAAGTGATTCCAAAAGCCCATCAACATGGAGTTTCTTCATGCGCTTTACACCAATATGACCTAAACGGCAGTGCCACAAATAAGTTGCACTATCATTATTAACTTTGCATCTTTTGGCTTCATTATTATGAATATGTGTATCACTACGATCTGGATCCAAAAACTATTTTCATTGGGTGTATGACCATCGAAGGTTTTATTCATGTAAACAGAACAAAATTATTCTCTGATTTTAAATGAATAACCGTATTGCAATAAACATGATCAAATCATATTCATGCTCAACACAAACACCAAATAACACTTATTTAGGTTCAACACTAATCTCGGAAGTATAGGAAGTGTGCGATGATGATCACATCAATCTTGGAACTACTTCCAACACACATCGTCACTTCACCCTTAACTAGTTGATAACCCACAAGTATAGGGGATCGCAACAGTTTTCGATGGTAGAGTATCCAACCCAAATTTATTGATTCGACACAAGGGGAGCCAAAGAATATTCTCAAGTATTAGCAGCTAAGTTGTCAATTCAACCACACCTGGAAACTTAGTATCTGCAGCAAAGTGTTTAGTAGCAAAGTAATATGATAGTGGTGGTAACGGTAACAAAAGTAAAGACAGCAATAGTAATGTTTTTGGTATTTTGTAGTGATTGTAACAATAGCAGCGGGAAAGTAAATAAGCGAGAACCAGTATAAGGAAAACTCGTAGGCACCGGATCAGTGATGGATAATTATGCTAGATGCGGTTCGTCATGTAACAGTTACAACATAGGGTGACACAGAACTAGCTCCAATTCATCAATGTAATGTAGGCATGTATTCCGAATATAGTCATACGTGCTTATGGAAAAGAACTTGCATGACATCTTTTGTCCTACCCTCCCGTGGCAGCGGGGTCCTATTGAAAACTAAGGGATATTAAGGCCTCCTTTTAATAGAGAACCGGAACAAAGCATTAGCACATAGTGAATACATGAACTCCTCAAACTATGGTCATCACCGGGAGTGGTCCCGATTATTGTCACTTCGGGGTTGCCGGATCATAACACATAGTAGGTGACTATAGACTTGCAAGATAGGATCAAGAACACACATATATTCATGAAAACATAATAGGTTCAGATCTGAAATCATGGCACTCGGGCCCTAGTGACAAGCATTAAGTATAGCGAAGTCATAGCAACATCAATCTCCAAACATAGTGGATACTAGGGATCAAACCCTAACAAAACTAACTCGATTACATGATAAATCTCAACCAACCCATCACCGTCTAGCAAGCCTACGATGGAATTACTCACGCACAGCGGTGAGCATCATGAAATTGGTGATGGAGGATGGTTGATGATGATGACGACGACAAATCCCCCTCTCCGGAGCCCCGAACGGACTCCAGATCAGCCCTCCCGAGAGAGATTAGGGCTTGGCAGCGGCTCCGTATCGTAAAACGCGATGATTTCTTCTCTTTGATTTTTTTCTCCCCGAAAGCCAATATATGGAGTTGGAGTTGGCGTCGGAGGGTCTCCAGGGGGCCCACGAGGTAGGGGGGCGCGCCCAGGAGGGGGGGCGTCCCCCATACTCGTGGATAGGGTGTGGGCCCCCTGGTCTTCATCTTTGGCGAGGATTTTTTATTATTTATTCTAAGATATTCCGTGGAGTTTCAGGTCATTCAGAGAACTTTTGTTTTCTGCACATAAAACAACATCATGGCAATTCTGCTGAAAACAGCGTCAGTCCGGGTTAGTTCCATTCAAATCATACAAGTTAGAGTCCAAAATAAGGGCAAAAGTGTTTGGAAAGTAGATACGACGGAGACGTATCAACTCCCCCAAGCTTAAACCCTTGCTTGTCCTCAAGCAATTCAGTTGACAAACTAAAAGAGAAAAAGAAAAACATTTACAAACTCCGTTTGCTCTTGTTGTTGTAATTATGTCAAGCAAGCATTCAAGTTTTCAGCAAAGATCATAACTAACCACATTTGCAATAATTCTCAGGTCTCATGTTTACTCATATCAATAACATAATCACCTAGCAAGCCATAATAATAAATCTCGGATGACAACACTTTCTCAAAACAATCATAATATGATATAACAAGATGGTATCTCGCTAGCCCTTTCTAAGACAGCAAAACATAAATGCAGAGCACCTTCAAAGATCAAGGACTGACTAGACATTGTAATTCATGGTAAAAGAGATCCAATCATAGTCATACCCAATATAAATTAACAGTAATGAATGCAAATGACAGCTGTGCTCTCCAGCTAGTGCTTTTTAATAAGAGGGTGATGACTCAACATAAAATTAAATAGATAGGCCCTTCGCAGAGGGAAGCAGGGATTTGTAGAGGTGCCAGAGCTCGGTTTTGAAATAGAGATATGTAGCGACCCGCCCGAATGGATCAAGTCTCTGTGCTCAGGTGTCATCCCTGGATCAGTAATGCTGACACCACACAGTACTTCGAAGGATTTATAACAGAGTAGCAATCACACACTTATTACATCATTGTCCAAAAGAGGACTTATTACAATAAATATGGCTTAAGGCCATCTAATAACGATAACAACGGAAGACTTGGAAGTTAAGTGAGTCCATCAACTCCAGCGGCATCACTGAGTATAGAACCACGACCTAAAGCACCTTACTCGTCGTCTGAAAAGTCTGCAACATGAAAGTTGCAGCCCGAAAACGGGTCAGCGCATGGAATATGCTGGCAATGTAACACATAGAGAATAATGAATGATAAGCCTGTACTACATGCATATGTGGCTGGTGGAAAAGCTCTACGGTTACAGTTTTGCATAAAGCCAGTTTTTCCCTACTGCAAAGGAATAAATTTAATTAACTATCACGGTGGTTGTTAAACATTGAGAATGGTTGACAGATCCTCAATCCCAATTAAAATAATCTTTAACAAACCCAACAATATTAAATTAGAGTAACATGTTGAGATTCACATGATATTCAAGTACTAGATACTCAAGATGTCCATAACCGGGACACGGCTAATCATGATTAGTTTATACACTCTGCAGAGGTTTGTGCACTTTTCCCCACAAGACTCGATCGCCTCCGCTTGGTTTCTCGATCGCAGGTGTTTGAGAAACGGATGACCGAGACATAGTCTTTCGAAGCGCTAGCACCTTACGATGGGTAGACCGTACACCTACATCCCCTACATCTGCTAGTCCACCACTATAAGAGTTCGCACGACTTAATCAACTATGCCAGAGCCCATAATGGCTTGTGGCTGCACACGGAAGTTACTAGTTTGAATAATCTCATGATCCCTTTGAGCCCGGGTGGCGGTCCAAGAAAAACAGGCAAGTCCTCGATGGAAACCAGTGCCTCAATCCACCCAGATGTGTGTTTAAGTTGCCACCTTAAATAAACCATTAATTTAACAATCTCACATCTGTCATGGATACACTCACCCAATCCACGTCTACTAGCATAGCATGGCAAATAAGCAAACGTAGAAGTAACTCCCAAGGGTTTGATAATAAAACAGGTAATAGGTACTACCTCAATCTACTTCCCATCCCACAATTTAATTAGATCCTAATCATGCAAGTGTTTGAGGATTGATCTAATGCATAAAAACTGGGTAGTAGAAAAAGGCATGATCAAGTGTTACTTGCCTTGTCGATGATCCATGAAACCTAGAGATTCAAGTAACAAGCGGCGACCGGTGATCTATCGCAGACAAACAACAAGCATACAATAAGTACTCATCTAATGCACGGGTAAATCTCGAATAACAGATCTGACCAGAAATTTCAACTTAAGAACCCTGGTTGCAAAAGAAAACGAATCGAACAAAACAACGGAAAACAACCGGCGGAAGAAAACAACTCGGTTCTAGCAAGTTGAAACTAGGTCAAATTTTACAGTAGCAAAACTTTGTTTAAGTTGATTAGTCAGAACGGCGGTTTCGAAACAAAACTCCAGGCGCTTGAATCACCTGATTCTGATAAATGAGCGAGAAGATAAACTAGAACGAAGATCGGATCTGAAATCGCGATCAGAAAAATAGCGGAATAAATCCGATTAAAAGAAAAACAACGAACGGTTAAACGAACGGACGTTCGTTAACCGGGAATAACCGGTGATCATGTTCGTTAATACGAACGGTCCGGCAAACGCTCGCTAAACAATCAAAACCGGAAATAAAACCGATCTAGGGTTTCGAAAAAAAAACCGAACAACGGAAAAAGAAAACCAGAACGGTTTTTATAAAAAAAACCGAATCGAGGGAAGGGTGGCGGCGCTGGCTACCTCGACGAGGCGGGCTCGGGCGGGCGGCTGCTAGGCGCGGGCGAGGCGGCGACGCGGCGGCGGCGGCGGCGGCGGCGGCGGCGGCGACGGCTGCCTGATTGGGGCGGCGGCTGCGGGTTGGGGAGGAGAGGGGGGTGCTGGGGTATTTAAAAGGGGGGAGGGTGGCTTGGGGAGGGGCAAGCAAAGGAGGAGGAGGAGTCCTCCTCGGTTTTGCCGGCGGGCGCGCAGAGCTGCTGTGCTGTGAGGGAAAGGGTGGTGGGCGGCTGGGACCTTGAACTAAAGCGGGCGCCAAGAAAATTTATTTTTTTAAATATCGCACGCAGAAAAACGAATAAAATAAAATCTAAACGAACTCCAAAATTTACAAAGTAAATTTTCCCCGACTCCTAAAAATGAGTCGAACAAAATGAACTTTTACTCAGGGCCTAAAATGAAATTTTTTTGAAATCACGCATTTTTCCCTAAGGCAAATAAACTCCGAAAAATCCAGAATTTGATTTATTTATTAAATCTTCATTTTTTTTCCTAATTTTTGGGAAAGTCATATTATTCCCTCTCATATTTTGATATTGGAAAATTATTTGAAGATGAAATAAATACAATTAAATGATCCTCTTTTTCATAATTCGAGGAAACACAAATATGAAAATTTCGAAATCTCCAACTTCTCCGAGGGTCCTTGAGTTGCGTGAAATTTCTAGGATCGGCAAAATGCAAGAAAATATGTAATGCATGATGATTTAATGTATAACATTCCAAATTGAAAATTTGGGATGTTACAAACCTATCCCCCTTAAGATGAATCTCGCCCTCGAGATTCGGGTTGGCTAGAAAATAGGTGAGGTGGTCCTTGAGCAAATCTTCTTCTCTTTCCTGTGTGGCTTCATCCTCGGTGTGGTGGCTCCACTGAACCTTGCAAAACTTGATAACCTTGCTGCGAGTAACTCTGCTGGCATAATCGAGAATCTTGACTGGTTTCTCCTCATATGTCAAAACATCCTTCAACTGAATTGTTTCAAGTGGCATCAGATTCTTAACGGTACCTCCGCCATCTCGGAGTGACATTTCTTCACTGAGAAACATGGAATACATCATGAACTCCCGACAGTCCCTCCGCAATTCCAGCTTATAAGCAACTTCTCCCATGCGCTGTAAGATCCTATACGGTCCAACTAAACGTGGTGCTAATTTTCCTTTAACTCCAAAACGCTTAACTCCTCAAGTGGGGATACTCTAAGATAAACTCTGTCTCCAACTTCATATTCTATCGCCTTATGCGTTTGAATCCGCATAGCTTTTACGTCTCGGACTGGGCTACCTTGAGCCTATCGCGAATCAACTTAACCTTCTGCTCGACTCCTTAATCAAATCTGGTCCAAACAATCGACGGTCTCCAACTTCGCCCCATGATAACGGTGTCCTGCACCTCCTTCCGCATAAAGCCTCGAAGGTGCCATCTTCAAGATGGTTTGGTAACTGTTGTTATAAGAAAACTCTGCATACGGCAAGTTATCATCCCAACTAGATCCATAATCTAGTGCACAAGCTCTCAGCATATCTTCCAAAATCTGATTGACTCTCTCAGTCTGGCCATCGGTCTGTGGGTGGAAAGCTGTACTGAATTCCAGCCTGGTTCCCAATGTTTCGTGCAACTGATTCCAAAACTTTGAGGTAAACTGGGTTCCTCTATTTGATATGATACTCCTCGGAACTCCGTGCAAACACACAATTCTGGTCATGTATATCTTTGCCAACTTAGCACTGCTATAGGTAGTCTTGACTGGAATGAAATGAGCTACCTTCGTCAAGCGGTCGACTATAACCCAAATCGAGTCATAGCCTGAATGAGTCTTTGGCAAACCTATGATGAAATCCATGCCTAGTTTATCCCACTTCCATTCGGGTATCGGCAATGGTTGCAACAATCCTGCTGGCTTCTGGTGTTCTGCCTTCACCCTTTGACATACATCACAAACTGCTACATACTCGCAATATCCTTCTTCATTCCGTCCACCGTAACGCTTCCTTCAAATGTAAATACATCTTGGTATTTCGGTGAATCGAGTAGGGCTAATCATGTGCCTCTTGCGTAATCAACTTCCGATCTCCGGTCATTTGGCACATAAACACGGTCCTCAAACCATAGGGTATCATGCTCATCCTCACGAAATCCATTTGCTTTTCCTTCGCTCATTTTCTCCTTTATAGAGGCAACTTCCTTATCTACCTTTTGAGCTTCTCTGATTTTGTCCATCAACGTAGACTGAATCTCCAATGCTGCTACATAGCCTCTCGGAACTATTTCCAAACATAGCTCTCGAAGGTCCTCGGCTAACTCCTTGGGTATTCCTCCCATCATTAGTGTATTGACGTGGCTCTTACGGCTCAATGCGTCTGCTACAACGTTAGCCTTCCCGGGGTGATAATGCAATCTCATATCATAATCCTTAATAAGCTCCAACCATCTCCTCTGCCTAAGATTTAATTCCTTCTGCGTGAAGATGTACTTCAAACTTTTGTGATCCGTGTACACTTCACAATGATTTCCAATGAGAAAATGTCTCCATGTCTTCAATGCATGCACAACTGCTGCTAACTCCAAATCATGTGTGGCATAATTCAACTCATGAGGCTTAAGCTGTCGTGAAGCATACGAAACAACTCTTCCTTCCTGCATAAGCACTGCTCCAAGTCCTCGGCGTGAAGCGTCGCAATACACCTCATAATCCTTGGTCTGATCTGGCAAAATTAACACTGGTGAGGTAACCAATCTTTTCTTCAACTCCTGAAAACTTGCCTCGCAATCCTCAGTCCATATGAACTTGGTATCCTTTTTCAGCAATTCCGTCATAGGCTTTGCAATCCTTGAGAAATTCTCAATGAACCTTCGGTAGTATCCTGCGAGTCCAAGGAAACTCCGGATCTCTCCAACTGTCGTTGGTGCTTCCCATTTGGTTACGGTCTCAACCTTTGTGGGGTCAACTGCTATCCCTTCTCCGGATATAACATGTCCAAGAAATCCAACTTCCTTTAGCCAAAACTCACATTTGCTGAACTTGGCATATAACTGATGTTCCCTTAGTTTCTCCAAAACCAATCGCAAATGTTCCTTATGTTCCTCTTCATTCTTCGAGAAAACCAAAATATCATCTATGAACACCACGATGAACTTATCCAAAAACTCCATAAACACTTTGTTCATCAGGTTCATGAAATAGGCAGGCGCGTTAGTCAGTCCAAATGACATAACGGTATATTCATACAGTCCATATCTCGTGGTAAATGCTGTCTTAGGTATGTCCTGCTCTCGAATCTTCAACTGATGGTACCCTGATCGCAAATCGATCTTGGAAAACACTTTAGCTCCTTGCAAACGATCAAACAGATCATTTATCATTGGTAGTGGGTACTTGTTCTTGATTGTTACTTCATTTAAACCGCGATAGTCAACAACCATCCTTAACGATCCGTCCTTCTTCTCTACTAAAAGTACGGGTGATCCCCAAGGCGAAGAACTTGGGCGTATATAACCTTTATCCAATAGCTCCTTAATCTGCTTCTTGATTTCCGCCAAATCCTGTGCGGGCATCCTGTATGGTCGCTTCGATATTGGGCATGTACCTGGCAAAATCTCAATCAAAAACTCAATGTCTCTATCCGGTGGCATTCCTGGCAATTCCTCAGAAATACATCAGGTAATCCTTCACCACCGCACCTCTTCCTGCACAACTCCCGATAAGGAATTTACTTGATTCCTATTTGGTCCATGTCGCGATACATACCTAATCCTTCTTCCTTCCGGTGTTGTGAGCAAAATCGTTTTACTTGCGCAATCGATGTTTCCATACATCGACAGCCAATCCATACCGAGAATCACATCCAATCCTTGGGATTCCAAATGATCAAACCGTCGGGAACACATGCCTTCCTATACTTAATGGCACTTGAAAACATCCTTGTTCCGCCATATACTCCGCTCTGGTGAGCTTACTAGCATAGGGGCTTTAAGAATCTGAGTAGGTAGGCTATACTTTTTACAAATCCCTTGATATGTATGAATGCGCTGCACGGTATCGAAAAGAACTAGTGCAGTAAATGACTTAACCAAAACTTACCGACATCGTGATCGGGCTGATCTTCAACCTCCTCCACATCAATGTGGTTCACCTGTCCCCTGTTGAAAGGGTTTGGCTTCTTTCCAGAGCTTCCATTTCCACCTTGGCCTTCGGGACAGTCATTTGCATAATGTCCGGTCTTGGAACACTTGTAACAGGTGACATGGCTCAGGTCTTTCTTGGTTGGGGTTGATGGTGTGGTCCGGTTCTGGCCGTTGCTTCCTCCATTCCCATTACCATTTTTGTGGCCATTATGGTTGTGCGAACTACCTCCTCCATGGGTATGCTCAAACTGAACTCCCTGTTTAGGGGTATAACGGGCTTCATTGGCTCCAGAGTTATACTTCCCCTGCCCATACTTCCTCTTGCGATTCTCAATTTGCTGCTGCTTTCCTTCAATCATGAGGGCACGGTCTACCAACTCCTGGTAGTTATTGAAACTTGCTACCATCAACTGCATGCTTAACTCATCATTCAGTCCTTCCAGAAACTTCTCCGCTTAGCTGCATCCGTAGCAACGCTATCCGGGGCATAACGTGCTAACTTACTAAAATCATCCACATACTGGCCAACAGTCCTTCCTCCTTGGCGTAAATTGCGAAACTCACGCTTCTTCATGGCCATAGCTCCTGCTGAGACATGGGCAGTGCGGAAAGCTTGCTGAAAATGATCCCATGTGACAGTGTCTACAGGGTAAGTGGCGGTAAAATTCTCCCACCATGCTGCTGCGGGTCCTTCAAGCTGATGTGCAGCAAACTTCACCTTCTCTCCATCTGTACATCCTGCAGTGGTCAACTCCCTTCCTATTCTGCGGAGCCAATCATCTGCTACAATCGGCTCGGTGCTACTGGAATACACCGGCGGTTTCAGCCTAAGGAAACGAGTCAAGTGATCCGCAGGTGGTGGTGGTGGGTTGTTGTTGTTGCCTTGGTTCTGTACCAATGTTTGGATCAAAGTGTTCTGCTGCTGAATCAACTGGGTGATCTCTGGCGGGAAAACAAACCCGGGGTCGCGTCTCGGAGGCATCTAAAGGGTTTAGAAAAGACGAGAAATTAAGAATAGAGTGAGGTCTAAGGAGAAACACTACCCAAATGTACATGAGCAAATGCACACAAAATCACTTCATTCATTTCAAACAAAGGGCTTACAACGGTCTAACTATCGCAAAAGTGCGTGTACTATGATGTTATATGGAGGTAATACTACTAGTATGTGGGGGTCATCTGTTAATTTTAACCGGTGGAAGACTCCATGATGGCTGCTCCAGCTTCGTCTTCAAAGTCGGGTTCACTTGGATCCGAATCGGTGTCGTCGATGATGATGTAGTTGCTCGGACAATGACGACTTGTCTTCATTCTTGAGTGCTAATTTCTTCTTGAGTTCTTCAATCTCATACTTAAGATCGCTATTGTGCCTTACTACAGCTACGATCTCGCCCATGTAGTCCTTACGTAGACTTTAGTTCTTCTTCAAGTTCGATGATCCTCCCTTCGCATCCTTCAATTCGATCATATCATTGCACATCTGGTTCTCCGGCATCGAATGTGCTGGTTTAACTCCTGGATGAAAGCTGCAATGGATCTATCCTTCTTGGTGCTGACTATCTCCCATTGTTCATCTCGGCGCCCGCAAATCTGGTAGATGGTGTCCTTGAGGTCTTCTTGGTAAACTTCTCCAATGCGCCCCATGGTGATATGAGCTGCCATGCTCTTTCCTGCACTCCAGGTTGGTGCAATCGAAAACACTATCTATAGGCTTGGTGATTGGGGCGAATGTCCTTCCTTAACGTGAGCTTGAATCTTCCAGCGCTCTTCTTGAGCAGAGTGGCGTTGAAAGTCCCGTGAAGCTTGGTAGTCCAATGTTCGTGTACTTGGTGACTTCCTTCAAGTGAAATCCAAAAGGTGTGCCTTCATCTGGTTGGGCGACTTGATCTTTGCGTCTGTCATCCTAAGAGAGTAGAAAAGATGAGGAGTTAGAAAATGTGAAGAGAGTAGTGATCTATGGCTTTAACTTAGTGGTCGTGTCCTACAGTCAACAGTGTGCTCGATACCATCTCTCAGAGCGACCCAACCGAATGGATCAAGTCTCTCGTGCTCAGTGTCATCCTCGGATCAAGAATGCCGACACCACACAAGATTTCAAGGATTTATAACAGATTAGCAATCACACACTTATTACATCGTTGTCCAAAAGAGGACTTATTACAATAAATATGGCTTAAGGCCATCTAATAACGATAACAGCGGAAGACTTGGAAGTTAAGTGAGTCCATCAACTCCAGCGGCATCACTGAGTATAGAACCACGACCTAAAGCACCTTACTCGTCGTCTGAAAAGTCTGCAACATGAAAGTTGCAGCCCGAAAACGGGTCAGCGCATGGAATATGCTGGCAATGTAACACATAGAGAATAATGAATGATAAGCCTGTACTACATGCATATGTGGCTGGTGGAAAAAGCTCTACGGTTACAGTTTTGCATAAAGCCAGTTTTTCCCTACTGCAAAGGAATAAATTTAATTAACTATTACGGTGGTTGTTAAACATTGAGAATGGTTGACAGCATCCTCAATCCCAATTAAAAATAATCTTTAACAAACCCAACAATATTAAATTAGAGTAACATGTTGAGATTCACATGATATTCAAGTACTAGATACTCAAGATGTCCATAACCGGGGACACGGCTAATCATGATTAGTTTATACACTCTGCAGAGGTTTGTGCACTTTTCCCCACAAGACTCGATCGCCTCCGTTTGGTTTCTCGTACTGCAGAGTGTTTGAGAAACGGATGACCGAGACATAGTCTTTCAGAAGCGCTAGCACCTTACGATGGGTAGACCGGTACACCTACATCCCCTACATTTGCTAGTCCACCACTATAAGAGTTCGCACGACTTAATCAACTATGCCAGAGCCCATAATGGCTTGTGCACACGGAAGTTACTAGTTTGAATAATCTCATGGTCCCTTTGAGCCTGGGTGGCGGTCCGAAGAAAAACAGGCAAGTCCTGATGGAAACCAGGTGCCTCAATCCACCCAGATGTGTGTTTAAGTTGCCACCTTAAATAAACCATTAATTTAACAATCTCACATCTATC
The DNA here is from genome assembly GCA_021605205.1 of Aegilops longissima. Lineage (NCBI taxonomy): Eukaryota > Viridiplantae > Streptophyta > Magnoliopsida > Poales > Poaceae > Aegilops > Aegilops longissima. The sequence goes on along the minus strand of CM038681.1, from coordinate 46,606,891 downwards.
ATGGATACACTCACCCAATCCACGTCTACTAGCATAGCATGGCAAATAAGCAAATGTAGAAGTAACTCCCAAGGGTTTGATAATAAAACATGTAATAGGTACTACCTCAATCTACTTCCCATCCCACAATTTAATTAGATCCTAATCATGCAAGTGTTTGAGGATTGATCTAATGCATAAAAACTGGGTAGTAGAAAAAGGCATGATCAAGTGTTACTTGCCTTGTCGATGATCCATGAAACCTAGAGATTCAAGTAACAAGCAGCAGACCGGGTGATCTATCGCAGACAAACAACAAGCATACAATAAGTACTCATCTAATGCACGGGTAAATCTCGAATAACAGATCTGACCAGAAATTTCAACTTAAGAACCCTGGTTGCAAAAGAAAACGAATCGAACAAAACAACGGAAAACAACCGGCGGAAGAAAACAGCTCGGTTCTAGCAAGTTGAAACTAGATCAAATTTTACAGTAGCAAAACTTTGTTTAAGTTGATTAGTCAGAACGGCGGTTTCGAAACGAAACTCCAGGCGCTTGAATCACCTGATTCCGATAAACGAGCGAGAAGATAAACTAGAACGAAGATCGGATCTGAAATCGCGATCAGAAAAATAGCGGAATAAATCCGATTAAAAGAAAAACGACGAACGGTTAAACGAACGGACGTTCGTTAACCGGGAATAACCGGTGATCACGTTCGTTAAGACGAACGGTCCGGCGAACGCTCGCTAAACAACAAAACCGGAAATAAAACCGATCTAGGGTTTCGAAAAAAAACAGAACAACGGAAAAGGAACCGGAACGGTTTTTATAAAAAAAACCGAATCGAGGGAAGGGTGGCGCGGCGCGGCTACCTCGACGAGGCGGGGCTCGGGCGGGGCGGCTGCTAGGCGGCGGGGTGACGACGACGGCGGGCGGCGGCGGCGGCGGCGGCGGCTGCTGCTGATTGGGGCGGCGACGGCTGCGGGTTGGGGAGGAGAGGGGGGGGGTGCTGGGGTATTTAAAAGGGGGGGAGGGTGGCTTGGGGGAGGGGGCAAGCAAAGGAGGAGGAGGAGTCCTCCTCGGTTTCGCCTTGCGGCATGGGTGGCCTTCTTGTGGGTGGGAAAAGACGAGGGTTGGCTGGGCCTTAGCTTGGGGTGCTGCGCAATTTTTTTTAAAAAAATATCGCACGCAGAAAAACAAATAAAATAAAATCTAAACGAACTCCAAAATTTACAAAGTAAATTTTCCCCGACTCCTAAAAATGAGTCGAACAAAATGAACTTTTACTCGGGGCCTAAAATGAATTTTTTTTGAAATCACGCATTTTCCCCTAAGGCAAATAAACTCCGAAAAATCCAGAATTTGATTTATTTATTAAATCTTCATTTTTCCCCTAATTTTTGGGAAAGTCATATTATTCCCTCTCATATTTTGATATTGGAAAATTATTTGAAGATGAAATAAATACAATCAAATGATCCTCTTTTTCATAATTCGAGGAAACACAAATATGAAAATTTCGAAATCTCCAACTCTCTCCGAGGGTCCTTGAGTTGCGTGAAATTTCTAGGATCGGCAAAATGCAAGAAAATATGTAATGCATGATGATTTAATGTATAACATTCCAAATTGAAAATTTGGGATGTTACAAGATAAATTATATTTTGAGCGGCATAATTTCATTGTCAACATAACAACTAAGAGATGACGATATCTTCCATGCTAAACAAATTATAGGCGGTTCCCAAACAGAATGGTAAAGTTTATACTCCCCCTCCTCCACAAGCATCAATCCATGGCTTGCTCGAAACAACGAGTGCCTCCAACATTCAACGGGTCCCAGGGGGAGTTTTGTTTGCAATTATTTTGATTTAGTTTGCATAAAGCATGGGACTGGGCATCCCGGTGACCAGCCATTTTCTCGTGAGTGAGGAGCGGAGTCCACTCCTCTTGAGAATAACCCGCCTAACACGGAAGATAAGGGCAGCCCTAGTTGATATATGAGTTATTCGAGCATGCAAAATAGAATGTTTATTTGAAGGTTTAGGTTTGGCACATACAAATTTACTTGGAACGGCAGGTAGATACCGCATATAGGAAGGTATAGTGGACTCATATGGAATAACTTTGGGGTTTAAGGGATTGGATGCACAAGCAGTATTCCCGCTTAGTACAAGTGAAGGCTAGCAAAAGACTGTGAAGCGACCAACTAGAGAGTGACAACAGTCATGAACATACATTAAAATTAATAAACATTGAATACAAGCATGAGTAGGATATAATCCACCATGAACATAAATATCGTGAAGGCTATGTTGATTTGTTTCAACTACATGCGTGAACATGTGCCAAGTCAAGTCACTTAAATCATTCAAAGGAGGATACCACCCCATCATACCACATCACAACCATTTTAATAGCATGTTGGCATGCAAGGTAAACCATTATAACTCAGCTAATAAAGCATGTCACAAGCAACTATGATCTCTAATTGTCATTGCAAACATGTTTATTCATAATAAGCTGAATCAAGAATGATGAACTCATCATATTTACAAAAAGAAAAGAGGTAAAGTTCATACCAGCTTTTCCCATCTCAGTCAGTCCATCATATATCATCATAATTGCCTTTCACTTGCACGACCGAACGGTGTGAATAATAATAAGAGTGCACATGCATTGGACTAAGCTGGAATCTGCGAGCATTCAATAAACAGGAAAAGACAAGGCAATATGGGCTCTTGGTTAAATCAACAATGATTCATATAAGAGCCACTTCAACAATTTAATCATGGTCTTCTCCTACTGACCCCAAAGAAAAGAAAAGAAATAAAAACTATTTACACGGGAAAGCTCCCAACAAGCAAAAGAAGAACGGGAAATATTTTTGGGTTTTCTTTTTAATTATTACTACAGCAGGAAAAGTAAACTACTACTAATTTTTTTGGGTTTTTTTCTAAGGTTTATAAACACACAAGAAGAAAGCAGGAAAAAGGAAAATAAACTAGCATAGATATTACAGTGAAAGAGTATGAGCACCGACATCTAGCAATGAGTGTGTGTGAACATAAATGTAATGTCGGTGAGAAATACGTACTCCCCCAAGCTTAGGCTTTCGGCCTAAGTTGGTCTATTGCCAGGGATAGCCTGGCGGATACCCGTAGGTGTAGCTGGGGTCGTACTGCGACGAAGAATAGTTGGGATCATACTGTGATGAAGAGGACTCTGACTGCCACTGGCTGGCAACCACCTCCGGATCCCAAGAATAAACAGACTGTCGTGGAGGCTCATCTTGTGGTTCCGGTTCCGGGGCTGGTGCAGGATTCCGATAGGCTTGAACGGCCGCCCATGGAACGATGTGAGGACCTGCAGACAAGTTAAACAAAGAGGGAGCAGGCAAAGTAATAGTCTTAGGGTGATGTTTATCAAAGTATAATTTATATTTAAGCCCCCCTTCCTTGCCCTTAACAAGAAAGTCATGCGCTAGCATACTCTTATAATCTAAATAAGCACGGGGCAACGGCGTTTCTTCTTTCTCCGAATGCCTAACAGGTATCTCAAAATATTCAGCTAGGCGTGAAGCATAAATGCCTCCAAAGATGGGGCCCTTAGTACGGTTCAGACTAACCGTCTAGCAACAATTCCACCCATACTAATAGAGTTATTGCGGTATAAACCATGGAACAAAATAACAATATCAGGAACACTAAGGTTTCCACAGTTTCCGTGACCTATCAAGCAACGACTAGCAAATAAGGCAAAGTAGCGTAAGACAGGAAAATGTATGCTAGTAATTCTTGCATCAGAAACCTTCCTGGTTTCTCCCACAGTGGCAGTGTTAATAAAAGCTTCCACTTCATTACGGTGTGGTTCATCTAAGGTGCCCTCAAAGGGTATTTTGCAAACCTCGCAAAATTCAGTTAATGTCATCTCCTTAACAACGTCATATAAATGAAACCCTACTGTTGGAGGTGATTTCTTAGGGAAAAAGTAGAAGTTCTGCACAAAAGTATTTGTGAGTAAGAGATACTGATGACGTTGGTCGCGGAGGAAGTCGCCGAGGCGAGCATTCTCAATCAATAAATAGAAATCCTCATAAATCCCGGCTCTCCTCAAGAAGTCATCGGAAGGCCATTCACACGGCCGGACCTCCGTGGTATGAGGCAAATTAAATTTGGGCTTCTGCTCTTCTTGCTTTTGTTTTTCCTTCGAGCTTCGGCTCGACGAGCCCCTCAAAAGTCTCTTCATTATTTCTGAAATAATCTGAAATTTTTAGTAACTTCAAACAAAAGTGAACCAACTTCAATAAAATTGATAGCAACTACTCCTACAAGTGCCTAGAGCCTATATCAAGCATTAGAACTACTTGGAACCATATAAATTTGACATGCAAGCTCAAGAACATGGTCACCTATGCAGCACAAATTTGCAATGAATAAAGCACTAGAACAAAAACTAATTGGACCAATGGAGGAGTCACATACCAAGGAACAATCTCCCCAAGCATTTTTGCGAGAGGTGCTTTGAGCAAGGAGATCGAAAATCACAGCAAAAGTGGCTGGAACTCGAGCTTGAGTTGGTTTTTCGGGTTTGTGTGAGGCAGAGGAAGAAGATGGGTGCAGGGATAAGTGGAGGAGGGCCACCGTGGGCCCACGAGGCAGGGGGGCGTGCCCAGGGGGGTAGGGCGCGCCCTCCACCCTCGTGGCCAGGTGGCAGCTCCCCCCGCGGTAATTTTTGCACTAAAAATCCTCAAATATTTCGAAAAAGTCATATTAAATTGGCATGGCATTCTGAGGACTTTTATTTTTGGGATATTTTTATATTGCACGGATAAATCAGGAAACAGACAGAAAAAATACTATTTTTACTTTATTTCTACTAAATAAAAGAAAATATAAAGAGGGTACAGAAGGTTGTGCTTCTAGTTTCATCCATCTCATGCTCATCAAAAGGAATCCACTAACAAGGTTGATCAAGTCTTGTTAACAAAATCATTCCGATTAACATGGAACCGGAGAAATTTCGAATGACACTAGGTTACCTCAACGGGGATATGGACATCCCCAATAATAAGTATATCTTATTTCTTCTTGTTAGTGGGGAGAGGAAATTCAAAACCTCCAAATATAATCGATGGAATTTTTCCAATAGAGTTGATACTATGAACTTGAAGTTGTTTCCTTGGAAAGTGTACCGTGTGTTCATTACCATTAACATGAAAAGTGACATTGCCTTTGTTGCAATCAATAACAGCCCCTGCAGTATTAAGGAAAGGTCTTCCAAGAATAATAGACATACTATCATCCTCAGGAATATCAAGAATAACAAAGTCCGTTAAAATAGTAACGTTTGCAACCACAACAGGCACATCCTCACAAATACCGACAGGTATAGCAGTTGATTTATCAGCCATTTGCAAAGATATTTCAGTAGGTGTCAACTTATTCAATTCAAGTCTACGATATAAAGAGAGAGGCATAACACTAACACCGGCTCCAAGATCACATAAAGCAGTTTTAACATAGTTTCTCTTAATGGAGCACGGTATAGTAGGTACTCCTGGATCTCCAAGTTTCTTTGGTATTCCACCCTTAAAAGTATAATTAGCAAGCATGGTGTAAATTTCAGCTTCCGGTATCTTTTTTTATTTGTAACAATATCTTTCATATATTTAGCATAAGGATTCATTTTGAGCATATCAGTCAATCGCATACGCAAAAAGATAGGTCTAATCATTTCAGCAAAGCGCTCAAAATCCTCATCATCCTTTTTCTTGGATGGTTTCGGAGGAAATGGCATGGGTTTCTGAACCCATGGTTCCCTTTCTTTACCATGTTTCCTAGCAACGAAGTCTCTTTTATCATAACGTTGATTCTTTGATTATGGGTTATCAAGATCAACAACAGGTTCAACTTCTACATCACCATCATTACTAGGTTGAGCATCATGAACATCATCATTAACATTTACACTACACTACAGGAATCAGCTACTTTGCCGTCTGCCATGGCGGACGGCAAAGGCATGAATGGCGGACGGCAAAATCCTTTGCCGTCGACCCTGACGGCAACAGAGCTCCGGCAACGTAGGCTACGGTAAACAGCTACTTTGCCGTCCGCTTCCGCTTGGCTGACGGCAAAGGACCTTTGCCGTCCGCGACGGACGGCAAAGAGAGCGGACGGCAATAATTGCGCCGTCAGTCCGTTAATGTCTAACGGCAGGTTTTGCCGTCCGCCGCTAACGGCAAAATTTCTAGTGTCTTTGCCGTCTGCCACTGATGGCAAAGTGCAGGTTCTTTGCCGTCCGCCACTAATGGCAAAGTGCAGGTTCTTTGCCGTCTGCTACTGATGGCAAAGTGACCAAATGGGTCAGCTTCCAGGAAGCACAGCTAGATGCCACGTGTCTTCTTTGCCGTCCGCGGTGGACGGCAAAGAGCGCGTTGCCGTCGGTGGCAGACGGCAAAGAGCCTGCATATTGGCTCTTTTATCTGTTTTTTATTAAATCCAACAATTTTCATCACAAATATATATGACATATATAGATATATTTCAAAAGGCCATTACAGAGCAAACATATAAGATATCCAACACATAACTTCATCATCCAAACATATATATTACATGCATAGTTCCATCATACATAACAAGTTCAACATAGAGGCATCCAACCATATATATTACAATAGTTTCATCCAACGATACATGCATAGTTCAACGATACAAAAGAAACAGAGAAAGGGATAAGGAGCACTCCATCTATGCAAGCTTTCGTCAAGTGAAAGAAATCTGCAAAATGAAAAATAAGAAAGTTAGAACAAGAAGAGTAGAACAAGAAGAAGACTAGAACAAGAAGAGTAGAACAAGAAGAAGACTAGAACAAGAAGAGTATGCCATTTATGAGCTAACTTACGTGAAATGGATCATATATGAGCTAACTAAGTTGAAATGGGTCGTTTATGAGCTAGCTAAGGTGAAATGGATCATTTATGAGCTAACTAAGTTGAAATGGGTCGTTTATGAGCTAGCTAAGGTGAAATGGATCATTTATGAGCTAACTTAGTTGAAATGGATCATTTATGAGCTAATTTAGTTGAAATGGATCATATATGAGCTAACTTAGTTGAAATGGGTCGTTTATGAGCTAGCTAAGGTGAAATGGATCATTTATGAGCTAACTAAGTTGAAATGGGTCGTTTATGAGCTAGCTAAGGTGAAATGGATCATTTATGAGCTAACTTAGTTGAAATGGATCATTTATGAGCTAATTTAGTTGAAATGGATCTTTTATGAGCTAACTTAGTTGAAATGGGTCGTTTATGAGCTAGCTAAGGTGAAATGGATCATTTATGAGCTAACTAAGTTGAAATGGGTCGCTTATGAGCTAGCTAAGGTGAAATGGATCATTTATGAGCTAACTTAGTTGAAATGGATCATTTATGAGCTAATTTAGTTGAAATGGATCTTTTATGAGCTAACTTAGTTGAAATGGGTCGCTTATGAGCTAGCTAAGGTGAAATGGATCATTTATGAGCTAACTAAGTTGAAATGGGTCGTTTATGAGCTAGCTAAGGTGAAATGGATCATTTATGAGCTAACTTAGTTGAAATGGATCATTTATGAGCTAATTTAGTTGAAATGGATCTTTATGAGCTAACTTAGTTGAAATGCATCGCTTTTGAGCTAACTTAGGTGAAATGGATCATTTATGAGCTAATTTAGTTGAAATGGATCTTTTGAGCTAACTTAGGTGAAATGGATCATTTAAGAGCTAATTTAGGTGAAATGGATCATTTTGTAGCTAACTTGGTGAAATGGATCATTGAAGAGCTAATTTAGGTGAAATGGATCATTTTGAGCTAACTTGGATGAACTGGATCATTTATAAGCTAACCTAGGTAAAATGGGTCATTTTAGAGCTAACTTAGGTAAAATGGATCGCCTATGAGCTAACTAAGCTAATTATGCAATTTTGACATAAGTAAGCTAAATACAGATCGCTTTAGAGCTAACTTAGGTAAAATGGATGGTTTTGGAGGTCAGAAGCTTATTAAGTCATTTTGGAGGAGAAGAAGCTAAGTCTAGGTCATTATGGTAAGCATTGGAGGAAATAAAGCTAAGTCTAGGTCTTTATGCATGTGTTAAGCAAAACACTAGATAAACTTACCAAGATCCGGGAGGTGTAGAAGCGGGGTGGCTCGTGTCGGTAGTCGGAGAAGGATCGTGCGATGCTTGTGCGGAGTTACGCTGCACCAAAGATCATTTCAATGTCTTGTTAGCATGATGACACTCAAATGTTAAGACTAGCAAGTAATGTCCATTCAAATAAAACTCACCGTGGTCCTGTGGAGCAATCACGGCATCGGCGGAGCGGTCGACCTGTCTTCTCGCATACGATCGCACATTTGGTTTTGACGACTCAGTCATACTAGTTAGTAATGAGACAAACACTACATGAATGTTTTGGCTAATCTGCAGAAGAAACTTACCACAAGGAGCTCGTACATGGCCCTTGCCGCATGTCATTCCGTGCCTCTCCTCCTCCATCATCTTTGTCGTCCTCTCCTCCAACTCCCGCTGCCTCTCCGCCGCCTCGCTTGAAGTTTCTCCGTTCTATCTCTCTCACTCTGATAGCAGCCTGCAACACCACTCACATGACCATTTGTAATCATTGATGGAAGCGCACACAATGTAATAGAGAAAGATAACTGAGTATGTATCACTAACCTTGATGGCGAGTTGCACCGGCCGCTCACGAGGCCTTATCTCAGAGCGGAGCTCGATTGGCGCCTTTGATCTCCGAGAGAGTGCTAGGACAACGGATAAGTCCATCTCCAATGGCTATGGAGCCATGGGACCTCCCGCCACCAGATATCATCAACAGCTCTGGATCAATGGGACCCTGGCTCGGGTTAAAGTCCTCCCCTTTCTCGCCTTTCCCTCATCTCTATATCTCACGAGCTTGTTGTGGGAGGAGATGTTGGTGAAGTTGTTTGCATCATCGAGGTCGACCGAGAGAAAGCCTTGACTTTCTTGAAAGAGGCGGTGTGGGCCATGGCATACAGGTCGTACACCTCGGCACCTTATCCACCTTATTGTAGCGTGCTCGAAAGAGAGAAACAATGAAAATTAGTAATTAAAGGGCTCAAGCTAGCATGATGAATGAATTGCATGAATCATGAAGCAAACCACATACCAGCCATGCCGAACTGATATAAGTTGGAGCTGCCTTGATGGTGTGGCACACCTTCCATTTGGGCACGCTTGTCCTTGGCCTCGTTGTGGAGGGCTAGCCATTGTTTTGAGCACCACTCATCGACCAACACCTCCCAACAATCCATCCGATCCGCACACCATCTCGGAGGCGCCTAAGTTAGCAAATAGAAACTTGAGCGCCACGGCTAAGAATTACTAAATGAAGGAACTTAAGTAGAGAAGGCCTTAAGAATTACCTTCATGTACTGCTCCTTACTCAGGAACTTATCGCGGCACGCCGGCTTGGTATTCTTGATACCACGCAAGGCGTAGTAGTCTCGAACAGCCTGCACCCGAGCCTCGTGTCGTAAGTTCGGAGTAGGCGCTGCGACGTTCTCGATAACATGTGCGCGTCCTCCTCGTATCCCTCCTCACACCTGTAGAATGTCTGCAATCAAATGAGACAATATTGATTAGTACAATTAATAACTAGCTAGTTGAAGATTTTTAAATGTGTAGGAGAAATTACCCGAACTTTCGATCACCATGTCGCCCTCGTGTCGCATTACGACACCGCCGATAATCTCATCCGGCGGGGCCGGGCAGCCACGAGTGCTCCCAGCTCAATCCAAGCTCGAAGCCGACCCTCACCAGCAGCGTGACAAACCCGGGAAGTTTTGCGGCAAAGAACTCCAAGGACGGAGTTGGGCGGCGGACACTATGATGGTGGTCCCAACCTCTGCAGCATGACAAGGCCAACGATTAGTTATTTGAAAAACTTGAATGCACAAGGTACAAAAATATTAAATGCACTTACGCACCTCTCCCCATCAGGGAAAATCAACCACCTCTGCCGCATGGTCACAAGCACGGACGGGAGCCGTAGCACCACACCTGGTAGACGGTGCCCCCTCCTCCTCAAGATCAGTCGGCCCCGCCATCATCAAGATGGCCACTCGGCTCCTCGGGCTGATCCGGCCAGGTACCCCATCCGGACGTGTGCTCCTCCGGGGTCACGTGGGCCGAACTCGAGTCCCAAGACCCGTGGACCGCAGGCTCGTGGACCGGAGTCCGTGCAGCCTCCTCCTCGGACGAGTCCACCCTAGCAGTCACGTGCTCGGGTGAAACAGCTGGGGGTGGCGGCGAGGAAGGCGCCGTAGCAGTCACCCTACCTCCTCTCCCACGACCACGTGCCCTACCTCCTCTCTTCCTACCTCGTCCCCTGCTGGGCACCGCGGTCGACGAAGAAGGGCCCGGCGGTGTGGTCATACTGTCCAGCAACGCTCGGCGGAGAGGTGCGTCTGGAATGGAAGACCTCAGACCACGCTCCCGACCAGCGCCCACCATCTTTCAACACCTGCCATGACAAACAGTAAACAAAATTAGTACAACATAAAAAAAGACCGACATGAATAATAATATGTGTATCACTTAAGTGTATTATCATCAAGTACAACATAAAAAAATGTAATACCTGACACTACTAATAATCTGGATCAGTATCATCAATAAATGCATAATCATCATCATCACTATAATCAATGACGGGCTCATAGGGTTCATTGGCATCAACATGTGCAAGGCCACCTTGACGTAATCGGTCAAGCATTGACAGGTCATCCGCAGCAGTAACCTCTTCTTGTTCCGGCTCTTCTTGTTCCTCCTCCGGGTGATGTCGGATTCATTGTCGCTGTCTACTTCAATGTTTTGGGGTGAAGTATAGCGGTTCTTGAAACGCTTTTGGAAAGACGTGTCTCTTGGAAGAATTCTCCTTCATATGTGTGCGGGTTAATGTGAGGTTCATAATCCTCTTCCTTTGGGGAGAAAGTCTAGCACGTGGCGGCACTTCATAAACGACATCCCAACCTTTCAGATTTGGATTAGTTTGGCAGGCCCACGGTAGATAGAATACTTGGGTCGCTGTTGAGCCATAATATAGACATCAGGAACATCTAAATGAGTGCTTTGGTTGATTTCAACTAGCCCTACATGTTCATGAGTCCTTCTAGTCTCCTTGGCTGAAACCAATAACATTTGAAGACTACGACATTCGGTGGGTTTTCACCATAGAACGAAGTTCATAAATTGCTTCAACTCTCCCATAATACTCGGTACCTCCTTCGCCGATAGCAGATACACAACAATTTGTTGACTTTCGATCGGCTATAGATAGCTCTTTGCCATAGGTATGAAAGCGATACCCATTGATGTCGTACTTGTCAAATGAACGGACCTTATAGTCAAAACCATTAGCGACTTGTCTCAATTCGGCGTCCATAGACTCTGAATTAGCCTACAAGTTTAATATGAAAGGATTGTTGCATTATGCACAAATTAGCAAATGAAATGAAATTGTCTAATAGAAATTACCGCTTGTTTGAACCAAGAGATGAAACCGGATAGCCACCTCCTTGCTTTGCGAGAAGCTCATACTCTTCGACGGAATCCTTTTGGATCTCCGCCCATACGAGAATATGGCGACGATCGATTGTATGACATATCCAGGAATAAGAGTAGTTCAAAGGAAATAGAAGTTGCGAAACAATGTACCGAGAACTTACTCGATGTACGGCCGCACTTCTATCAGGTTGTTGAAGATATACAACGAAATGGTCCGCCATTCTTCGTTATTCAAAGATCTTGGATGTGAAACACTAGCTGGTGCGAGATTCCCTTTGAATAGGCTGAGGTTGGATCCACCTTTTTAGGCTCGTCAAGATTGTACCGAGGCTTGGATTATGCAAATGCGATTTTGGCTTCAGAGTGCGCTGTTACGAAGTTTGCCGCCTCCTCGTGATGAATGCCTCAGCCATCGATGCTTCAATTCTCGTTTATTTTACATTTTTGTCGAGCGTCTTCGCATTCTCTCGGTTAGGTAGCACCAACGATTTTGCAGGCCCCCAATCTTGCCTCGGTCGGGAGATGCAAAATCAAATGCTGCATTGATTAAAGAAGCCCGTGGAAAGATCTTCTCTAACTTGCAGATCAACTCCGCGCCAACTCTTCCATTTCTTCTAGCACGCCAGCGATAGTTCTTTCGCACAAAGAACACGGAAGAAATAGCTGAGTTCTGCCAAGATTAGCCATTCATCCTCGGGGATGAAGCCACGCAACATCACCGCATTACCCGCTCAATCCATATGTGCCAATCATGACTCTTGAGACCAAATATCTTCAGTTTATCAAGATTCGCTCCCTCTTTAGATTCGCTGCATACCCATCGGGAACATCAACTGCTGTTGCACCCACAAGAGAATTTCCCTCATAGCTGGCCTTCCAAGATTGAACCATGCCTTTGGCTTCGCCCGATTCTGCTTTCCTTCGGTTCTTTCATGTTTTGTAACGGCCTATCACATAGCGCCTCCAGATCGACTCTAGCCTTAGTATTATCCTTTGACTTCCCATCTATGCCGAACAATGTACCAAAAAGTGCCTCGGCGATATTCTTCTCGATGTGCATCACGTCGATGTTGTGTGGGCAAAGGAGGTCTTTGAAGTAAGGCAGATCCCATAAGCATGTTTTGTGAGTCCACGCGTGCTTAGTATTATACCCTTGAAGTACCCGGGCGTTGTGGATCTGGCTCGAGGCGTTTAACCGATCCAGGTGCATTGGCTGTCAATGCAGGTGGTGCGAGTTTTGACAACTCTACCCCGATGAAGTTCTTCTTGTCTTTCCTGAACTTATGGCGAGGATCCAGGAACTGTCTATGCATGTCGAAGCAAGAAAACTTGCGACCGCCTGAAGCCAACGAAACTCAAGAGCTCCCTTGCATGTGGGGCACGGAACCTTCCATGCACACACCAGCCAACTAATAGCGATACGCCGGCAAGTCATGCGTCGAGTACATGTACCGGACACGCATTATGAAGTTCCGTTTGCTAAAGGCGTCGATGTCTTGAACCCATTATCGGGCTTCTTGCAATTCGTCCTTAAGCGGCTGCATGTACACATTCATATTTTTGCCCGGATAGTTGGGTCCTGGAATTATCAACGTCGGAAAATGTTCTTTCTTTGCATAATCTGTCCGGGGAGATTGAGTGGAAAGACAAACACGGGCCAACAAGCGTATTGGGCTGCCGTCATACCAAACACACTGAACCCATCCGTCTTGATGCCGACTCGAGGATGCCTCGGATCTGCCGCTTTGTCGACATGTAATTCATCAAACTTTTCCACGCAACACCATCGATGTGTGTACCATCATCGATTTCCATCTGCATCTAGTTCGGTTCTTTTGCCTGTTTTGTGCCATGTCATCTGTCTGGCCGTCTCTTCGACCATGAAAAGACGTTGAAGTCTTGGTACGATTGGCATATACCGAAGAACACTAACGGGGATTTTGGTCTGTGTCTTCTCACCCATACCGTTGTCTACCATAATATACCTGGAAGACTTGCAAATGGGACAATAGTTCAAGTCCGCATAGTCAAGCCTAAATAAGGCACATCCTTTCTCACAGGCATGTATCTTCTCATAGGGCATCTTGATTGCACGGAGGATTTTGTCCGATTGGTACAGGTTTGCGGGCATTACATGGCCTTTGGGTAGAAAGCGTCCAAATCTGTCATAATTGCGTCATAGCATTCTCGCCCAAGTTGAACTGAGCCTTGAGCCATTACTTGTGAGATGACATCCAACCGACAAAGCTCGGTGTGCTCGTGGAGCGGACGTTTCAAGACTCCAACATTTCATTGAAGGCCTTTGCAGATTCCTCCATCTCCTCGTCCAATCCCGAGCATCATCATAGCCTTGCACCATGTTTTCCATCCGGTACCATGCTCGTCGGTGCGACGACGATCCACCTCAGCTCGGTCATGTTGGGCAGACTCACCATGAAATGTCCACACCATATAATCGGGCGAAACCACTCTTCTGCAGGTGTTTGCCCATTTCAGCCTCTGTCTTCTTTTCCCAATTGCCGCACCGGAAGCAGGGCACCAGGTTTTCTTTGGCCATTTGCAAATGCGGCTTGCACAAACCCTTAGTTTTGTGAACCATTCAGCGCTCCATTTGTTCGACCAGTGTGACCGGTATACATCCAAGCACGGTCACTCATCTTGACTTTCGAGCTCTGGACACACAACAATTATATATGTAATTCACCATGTATATATTCATCAGTTGATCTACTTTGTCAATTTTATTACGTCCATGCAACCTACACTCTAATAGGTAATGATAGGTCCTAATCCCACCGTGTATGTGTAGATTGGGTTCATTTTCCCATGCTATGCTCGGATCCGACGCAAAATTTGGCAGCACCTCCCGCCGTTCTCGATACACGTCTACGCAATAAAGCAGAGAGGATGTGTAACCGGAGAACAACAGGGAGGCAGCGATTAAATATATGCGTCGGATCCGAGCAAAGCATATGGGAAAACGAACCCAATCTACACATACTGGCTGTCCATGGATAGCGTTGGACAATTGAAGAATCAAGGTTATAAATATGCAAATGCATGCATATTTATAACTATGACGCTTTCGAGCGGGAGACACATATTGGTTACGCATATTGATGATTCAAGACACATATATAGCTAGCTATCAAGTTTCATCGGAATAGATCAAATAATTAATGGGGAGGAGGAGTTGTCATTTGTGCTCACCCACGAACGAAGAAGCAGAGCTCGTCAAACACACGGCGAGGTCGTGAACACCAAACCTCGCAGCGATGAAACAACTGCACAATTAAAACTACACGATCAACACAATTATATATGATGTTTTCATAGCAAAATCGAAAAATATATGACCTAACTAATAATTCACAAATATATATATGACCCGTCGACCTCTGGAAGGCCAAAGAACACCTTTCGGAGGTGTCGGTGGTCGGGTGTCTGTCGGTGTCGGGGTGCCGTGTCGGGTCGGGTGCTGTTTTGTGGTCGGGGGTCGGGGTGTCGTGTCGATGTCGGGTAGTGCCGTGTCGGTGTCGGGTGTTGTTTCGGGTCGGGTGTGGTGTCGGCGTCTGGGTGTCGGGTCGGGCTCGGGGTCGGGTGTTGGGTCAGGCTCGGGGTCGGGGTGTCGGGTCGGGTGTCGGGTCAGCCTTTGGGGGTCGGGGTGTCGGGTCGGGGTCGGGTGTCGGGTAGGGGTGTCGGGGTCGGGTCGGGTCGGGTCGGGGGTGTCGGGTCGGGTGTCGGGTCGGGGTCTCGGGTCGGGTCGGGTCTCGGGTCGGGTGTCGTGTCGGGTGCTGGTCGGGTCCGGGTACCGTGTCGGGTCGGGTCGGGTCGGGGTGTCGGGTCGGGTCGGGTCGGTGTCGGGTCGGGTCGGGGTGTCGGGTCGGGTGTCGGGTCGGGTCGGGTCGGGTCGGGGTGTCGGGTCGGGGTGGGGGTCGGGTCGGGGTCTCGGGTGGGGTGTCGTGTCGGGTGCGGGTCGGGTCTGGGTACCGTGGTCGGGTCGGGTCGGGTCGGGGTCGGGGTGTCGGGGTCGGGTCGGGGTCTCGAGGTCGGGGGTCGGGTCGGGTGTCGGGGTCGGGGTCGGGTCGGGTCGGGGTTGGGGTCTCGGGGTCGGGGTGTCTTCTTCTTCTTCTTCCTTTCCTTTTCTTTCTTTTTCCTTTTCTTCTTCTTCCTCCTTTTCCTTTTCTTCCTTTTTTTTTCTTCTTCTTCTTCTTCTTCTTCTTCTTCTTCTTCTTCTTCTTCTTCTTCTTCTTCTTCTTCTTCTTCTTCTTCTTCTTCCTCCTTTCCTTTTCCTCTTCTTCTTCTCCTCCTCTCCTCTCTTTTCTTCTTCTTATACTAAACTAAATCTAAACCTAATACTAAACATAAACCTAAAACTAAAAAACAGAAAAAAAAAAAAAGAAGAAGAAACTCACCTAGGCGGGCGGGGGGGGCGCCTGGGTGGCGAGGGTGGAGGAGGGGGTGCGGCCTGGGCGGCGGAGGAGGGGGCGGGCGGCTGGGGCGGCGGCGGCCCGGCCGGGCGGGCGGGCGGCGGGCCCGCCTGGGCGGCGGAGGAGGGGGCGGGCCCGGCCGGGCGTGGGCGGCGCCAGACGGCAGGCGGCGAGGCAGTGGCGGGCGCTGGGTGGCGGCAGGGGGTGGGGCGACGGGCGGGGGATGGTGGCGGCGGGCGGGGTGGTGCGAGGGCGGCGGGGTGGTGCGAAGGTGGGAGAGAAAGAGAGAGAGAGGGGGGGTGGGGCGCCGTTAACGTTACGTGGGCCCCCCCTCTTTGCCGTCCGCCATCCTTTGCCGTCCGCCTGCGTGCTCTTTGCCGTCCGCTAGCGGACGGCAAAGAGGGCCCCGTTAGGGTTTTTTTTTTTTGCAACTCGTCAGTGGGGCCCCTCCCTCTTTGCCGTCCGCTAGCAGACGGCAACGAATCTTGCCGTCATGAGCGGACGGCAAAGAACTGGCTGATGGTAACCTTGGTCTTTGCCATCAGCCTGTTCTTTGCCGTCCGCTTTTTGTGTAGCTGATGGCAAAGAGCTTATTTGCCGTCCGCTAGCTGACGGCAAAGATCTGGCAGATGGCAAAGTAGCTGATTCCAGTAGTGCTAGGTTCATGTTCATTACCAGATTGTGTTTCAACATCAGACATAGAGATATCATTTGGATTCTCAGGTGGTTCAGCAATAGGTTCACTAGAAGTTTGCAAAGTCCTATCATTTTTATTTTTCTTCCTTTTAGAAGAACTAGGTGCATCAATATTATTTCTCTGAGAATCTTGCTCGATTCTCTTAGGGTGGCCTTCAGGATACAAAGGTTCCTGAGTCATTCTACTAGTTCTAGTAGCCACTCTAACAGCATAATCATTTTTCTTACTATTCATTTTAATCAAGCACATCTTTCTGAGCTTTAAGTACTTGTTCTCCTTGAGTGGTAACCATAGAAGCATGTTTGCTAACAAGTTTAAGTTCACCTCTAATATTAGCCATATAATCACCCAATCGTTTAATCATAAAGGTATTTTGTTTTAATTGTCTACCAAAATAAGCATTAAAGTCATCTTGCTTAAACATAAAATTATCAAACTCATCCAAGCACTGACTAGCAATTTTAGTAGGAGGGACTTCAGCTTTATCATATCTATAGAGAGAATTTACCTTTACTACCTGTGTCGGGATATCGGGATCAGGAGGTTCTTCAGTGAATAGAGAATTGGGATCATATACTTCTTCAACAGGCGGTAAATTAAGACCATGTATTTCTTCAATAGGAGGTAAGTTCTTAACATCTTCAGTTTTAATACCTTTTTCTTTCATAGACTTCTTTGCCTCTTGCATATCTTCGAGACTGAGAAATAGAACACCTCTCTTCTTCGGAGTTGGTTTAGGAATAGGCTCATTAATTGGCTTAGGAGCTGGCTCGGGAGTTGGCTCAGGAGGTGCCCAATTATTTTCATTTGTGAACATATTATTCAATAAAATTTCAGCTTCGTCCGGTGTTCTTTCCCTGAAAAGAGAACCAGCACAACTATCCAGGTAATCTCTGGAAGCATCGGTTAGTCCATTATAAAAGATATCAAGTATTTCAGGTTTCTTAAGAGGATGATCAGGCAAAGCATTAAGTAACTTGAGAAGCCTCCCCCAAGCTTGTGGGAGACTCTCTTCTTTATTTGCACGAAGTTGTATAATTCCCTTAAAGCAGCTTGTTTCTTATGAGCAGGGAAATATTTAGCAGAGAAGTAATAAATCATATCCTGGGGACTATGCACACAACCAGGATCAAGAGAATTAAACCATATCTTAGCATCACCCTTTAATGAGAACGGAAATATTTTGAGTATATAAAAGTAGCGCGATCTCTCATCATTAGTAAACAGGGCAGCTATATCATTTAACTTAGTAAGATGTGCCACAACGGTTTCAGATTCATAGCCATAAAAAGGATCAGATTCAACCAAAGTAATTATATCTAGATCAACAGAAAATTCATAATCCTTATCGGGAACACAAATAGGTGAAGTAGCAAAAGCAGGATCAGGTTTCATTCTGTCTCTAAGAGATTCTTTACTCCATTTAACTAGCAACCTCTTAAGTTCGTATCTATCCTGGCAAGCAAAAATAGTTGCAGAAGATTCCGCATCAAAAAGATAACCCTCAGGAATAGCAGGCATATCTTCATCGGCACTTTCATCAATATTATCAGTTTCAATAATTTCTCTTTCTCTAGACCTAGAAATTTGTTCATCTAGAAATTCACCAAGAGGCACGGTAGTATTAAGCATAGAAATAGTTTCATCATAAGTATCATGCCTAGCAGAAGTGCCATCATCAATTACATGCGACAGATTGGAACGAATAGCAGAAGCGGGTTTAGGTGTCGCTAGCTTACTCATAACAGAAGGTGAATCAAGTGCAGAGCTAGATGGCAGTTCCTTACCTCCCCTTGTAGTTGAGGGATAAATTTTTGTCTTAGGGTCTCTCAAGTTCTTCATAGTGTCCAGCAGATATAAATCCCAAGTGACTCAAAGAATAGAGCTATGCTCCCCGGCAACGGCGCCAGAAAAAGGTCTTGATAACCCACAAGTATAGGGGATCGCAGCAGTTTTCGAGGGTAGAGAATTCAACCCAAATTTATTGATTCGACACAAGGGGAGCCAAAGAATATTCTCAAGTATTAGCAGCTGAGTTGTCAATTCAACCACACCTGGAAACTTAGTATCTGCAGCAAAGTGTTTAGTAGCAAAGTAATATGATAGTGGTGGTAACGGTAACAAAAGTAAAGACAGAAAAAGTAATGTTTTTGGTATTTTATAGTGATTGTAACAATAGCAGCGGGAAAGTAAATAAGCGAGAACCAGTATGAGGAAAACTCGTAGGCACCGGATCAGTGATGGATAATTATGCCGGATGAGGTTCGTCATGTAACAGTTACAACATAGGTTGACACAGAACTAGCTCCAATTCATCAATGTAATGTAGGCATGTATTCGAATATAGTCATACGTGCTTATGGAAAAGAACTTGCATGACATCTTTTGTCCTACCCTCCCGTGGCAGCGGGGTCCTATTGGAAACTAAGGGATATTAAGGCCTCCTTTTAATAGAGAACTAAAACAAAGCATTAGCACATAGTGAATACATGAACTCCTCAAACTATGGTCATCACCGGGAGTGGTCCCGATTATTGTCACTTCGGGGTTGCCGGATCATAACACATAGTAGGTGACTATAGACTTGCAAGATAGGATCAAGAACACACATATATTCATGAAAACATAATAGGTGCAGATCTGAAATCATGGCACTCTGATGTCTACTACGCAACCTTCTTCTTGTAGACGTTGTTGGGCCTCCAAGTACAGAGGTTTGTAGGACAGTAGCAAATTTCCCTCAAGTGGATGACCTAAGGTTTATCAATCCGTGGGAGGCGTAGGATGAAGATGGTCTCTCTCAAGCAACCCTGCAACCAAATAACAAAGAGTCTCTTGTGTCCCCAACACACACAATACAGTGATAAATTGTATAGGTGCACTAGTTCGGCGAAGAGATGGTGATACAAGTGCAATATGGATGGTAGATATAGGTTTTTGTAATCTGAAAATATAAAAACAGCAAGGTAACAAGTGGTAAAAGTGAGCGTAAACGGTATTGCAATGATAGGAAACAAGGCCTAGGGTTCATACTTTCACTAGTGCAAGTTCTCTCAACAATAATAACATAATTGGATCACATAACTATCCCTCAACATGCAACAAAGAGTCACTCCAAAGCCACTAATACCGGAGAACAAACGTAGAGATTATGGTAGGGTACGAAACCACCTCAAAATTATTCTTTCGGATCGATCTATTAAAGAGTACGTACTAGAATAACACCTTAAGACACAAATGAATCAAAACCCTAATGTCACCTAGATACTCCATTGTCACCTCAAGTATCCGTGGGCATGATTATATGATATGCATCACACAATCTCAGATTCATCCAACCAACACAAAGTACTTCAAAGAGTGCCCCAAAGTTTCTACCGGAGATTCAAGAACGTGTGCCAACCCCTATGCATAGGTTCATCGGCGGAACCCGCAAGTTGGTCACCAAAACATACATCAAGTGGCACATGATATCCCATTGTCACCACAGATAAACAAGGCAAGACATACATCAAGTGTTCTCATAAAAGACTCAATCCGATAAGATAACTTCAGAGGGGAAACTCAATTCATCACAAGATAGTAGAGGGGGAGAAACATCATAAGATCCAACTACAATAGCAAAGCTCGGGATACATCAAGATCGTGCCATAGAGGGAACACGAGAGAGAACACGAGAGAGAGAGATCAAACACATAGCTACTGGTACATACCCTCAGCCCCGAGGGTGAACTACTCCCTCCTCGTCATGGATAGCGCCGGGATGATGAAGATGGCCACAGATGAGGGATCCCCCCTCCGGCAGGGTGCCGGAATAGGGTCCCGATTGGTTTTTGGTGGCTACAGAGGCTTGCGGCGGCGGAACTCCCGATCTAATCTCTGTTCTGGAAGTTTTACGATACGTAGGTATATATGGGTGCAGGGGGTACGTCGGTGGAGCTACGGGCGCCCACCCCATAGGGCGCACCCCACCCTCGTGGGCAGCCCATATCTCCCCTGACGTGCACTCCAAGTTCCCTGGGTTGCTTTCCTTCCAAAAATAACTTCTCTAGTTGATTTCGTTCCGTTTTGACTCCGTCTGATATTCCTTTTCCTCGAAACACTGAAATAGGCATAAAACAACAAATTTGGGCTGGGCCTCCGGTTAATAGGTTAGTCCCAAAATAATATAAAAGTGGATAATAAAGCCCAATATTGCCTAAAACAGTAGATAAAGTAGCATGGAGCAATCAAAAATTATAGATACGTTGGAGACGTATCAAGCATCCCCAAGCTTAATTCCTGCTCGTCCTCGAGTAGGTATATGATAAAAAAGAATTTTTGATGCGGAGTGATACTTTGGCATAATTTCAATGTAAATCTTATTAATTGTGGCATGAACATTCAGATCCGAATGAATAAAAAATAAAAGTTCATATTGATAAAAGAAATAGTAATAATTCAAGCATACTAATCAAAGTAATCATGTCTTATCAAAATAGCATGGCAAAAGAAAGTTCATTTTCGTCACGCAAAGATGTTCCCAACTTCTATACCCCCGATGACAAGCCAAGCAATTGTTTCATACTTAAATAATCTCAAACTTTTTCAACCTTCACGCAATACATGAGCGTGAGCCATGGATATAGCACTATGGGTGGAATAGAATATGATGATGGGGATTGTGTGGAGAAGACAAAAAAGGAGAAAGTCTCACATTGACGAGGATAATCAACAGGCTATGGAGATGCCCATCAATTGATGTCAACATGAGGAGTAGGGATTACCATGCAACGGATGCACTAGAGCTATGAATGCTCAACAAAAGAAAACTAGTGGGTGTGCATCCAACTTGCTTGCTCATGAAGACCTGGGGCATTTGAGGAAGCCCATCGTAGGAATATACAAGCCAAGTTCTATAATGAAAAATTCCCACTAGTATGAAAAGGACAACTTATGAGACTCACTATATGAAAAACATGGTGCTACTTTGAAGCACAAGATATGAGACTCACTACATGAAGAACAAGGCGCTACTTTGAAGCACAATATATGAGACTCACTACATGAAGAACAAGGTGCTACTTTGAAGAACAAGTGTGGAAAAAGAGGATAGTAACATTGCCCTTTTTTTGGGCCTTTCTTTTTTTTCTTTTTGGCCTTTCTCTTTTTTTGGGCAATGCTCTAATAATGATGATCATCACACTTCTATTGATTAAAACATAAGGATTACAACTCGAAACTAGAACAAGATATGACTCTATATGTGTCGGGGAAGCTGATCGTGACCCACGAACACCTATGGGACCTGGCGGACCGAGACCCTTGTGGTTCGGTGAGGGGCGGAGATTGCACGAAGAGCAGATCGAGGCGATGCACACGAGCAGTTTACCCAGCTTCGGAGCTCTTCGGAGAGATAACACTCCTACTGCTGCTTGGTTGATTATATTGTGTTCTTGCTAGGGAGCAATGGGAGCTACGAAACCTAGCTTGAGTGAGTGTGGTCTCGAATGAGTCGAATGAACCGAACCTGAGCCGAACCTCTTCTACGTTGCACTTGGGCCTCCTTTTATAGGCTCAAGGGGTCACCACAGGTGGCAACGTAGATGAGGATACAAATGGAAAAACAGTAGTTGGTACACCGACTTGTACAGTGTACAGTGCATTATACCTAACTCTGCCGGCAAGGGACAAGATCAATAAATGCCCGTCCCTGTCGCCTAAACGGTGCAACAGGGACCGTCAAATGTACCACCATTTGCCACGATGGTAAGCTTGTCAGCGCCGCTTATCGCTGCTCCCCGCTGGCTGCACAGCCTCTTGACACGCACGCCTGGAATGGCCCCATGATGACACGTTGGTGGATGAGTTGGAGCGGAGATGAAGAGAAGTTGCCTGCCACGGCAAGCACCTTGCCGCGGCTTAATCCTTGTCGCGCTCGGTAGCTTGTCGCTCACCAAGCCTTCCCGGCAAGCTCCTCTTGCCGGGGTCTTGTTTCCTTCGTGCCTTGAGTGGCTTTCCCGGCAAGCTCCTCTTGTCGGGGCCTAGAATACTTTGTTCTTGAATGGCTCCAAAGGAGCCGCGGAGGACCTTGGCGGTCACCAGGCAAGCCTTGCCGTGGGGTGCTGCAACTGCCCGTGCACGAGTTCGGGATACTAGGGTACCCCTACTCTAGTACACCAACAATATGAATGCCTCCGGCGGTGTACCGGGATGGTGCAATGAATCAAGAGTGACATGTATGGAAAATAATGCATGGTGGCTTTGCCACAAATACGATGTCAACTACATGATCATGCAATGGCAATATGACAAAAGTAAAGTATGTCATGATGATGATGAACGGAATGGTGGAAAGTTGCATGGCAATATATCTCGGAATGGCTATGGAAATGCCATAATAGGTAGGTATGGTGGCTGTTTTGAGGAAGATATAGGGAGGTTTATGTGTGATAGAGCGTATCGTATCACGGGGTTTGGATGCACCGGCGAAGATTGCACCAACTCTCAAGGTGAGAAAGGGCAATGCACGGTACCGAAGAGGCTAGCAATGGCGGAAAGATAAAAGTGTGTAATCCATGGACTCAACATTAGTCAAAATAACTCATAATCTTATTGCAAAAATTTAGAAGTCATCAAAAATCAAGTACTACGCGCATGCTCCTAGGGGGATAGATTGGTAGGAAAAGACCATCGCTCGTCCCCGACCGCCACTCATAAGGATGCACAAGCCAGGTACACTTCATGTTTCAAATTTGTTACACAACTTTAACCATACGTGCATGCTACGGGACTTACTAACTTCAAGACAAGCATTCTTTAAATTCATAATCACCCAACTAGCATGACTTTAATATCACTACATCCATATCTCAAAACAATTATCAAGTATCAAACTTTTCTTAGTATTCAACGCACTCAAAAGAAAGTTTCACATATCTTGAATACCAAGTATATTAATATTAAGCAAATTACAATGCTATTAACGACTCTCAAAATAATATAAGTGAAGCATGAGAGTTCATATATTTCTTCAAAATAAAACCACCATTGTGCTCTAGAAGATATAAGTGAAGCACTAGAGCAAATGACAAACTACTCCGAAAGATATAAGTGAAGATCAATGAGTAGTCGAATAATTATGCGATGTAACATCCCAAATTTTCAATTTGGAATATTATACATAGGTCATCTATGCATATCATATTTTATTGCATCTTTGTTTCGAAATCCTAAGCAACTCAAGGACCCTCGGAGAGAGTTGGGGATTTTCCGAATTTTCATATTTGATTTTATCAAATAATGAAAACAAGGATTTTTTATGTTAATTATTTTTCTCTCTGGAAAATATTTCTTATTAAAATAAATTAGAGGAGATAATATGACTTCTCCAAAACAATTGAAATATTGGAGGAAAAATGTTAAAATCATTATTTGGATTTTATTTGATTTTATTTGGAATTTTATTTGCCCTAGAAAAATTTGCATGTTTTAAAAATTGCATTTTAGGGGCCAAGAAAATATTCACCTCATCCTAAATATTTAATTTAGACGGTGAAAATTTATTTTGGTATTTTTAGATTTTTATTTATTTTTCTAGGATTTTTCTAAGTTCCACCGGAATTTATTTAAAAAAAAACTTGCGCCCAAGCCGGACTCCTCCCCGGGCGCCCCCTTCCCCAAGCCACCGCCGCCCCTCCCCTCCTTAAATACCGCCTGCCCCGCCGCCAAACACCACCACCGCCGCCGCCTCCTGCGCTCAAGGCTGAGCCGAGCCGCCGCCGCCAGCGCCTGCCCGAGCGAGCCCCGCCTCCGCGCCACCCGCCCTCGCCGAGCCCGCCCCACCCTGCTAGCCCCGCCGGAGCCGCCCCGCCCCGCCGGAGGACCTCGCCGGAGGTACCGCCCGAGTCGCCGGTTTTTTTAAAGAAAAAAACAACTTCGTTTTTTTAGAAAAACCCTAGTTCCTTTTTTTATAGATAGGTTTTATTCTCCGGTTTATTTATTTAGCGAGCGTTAGCTCGTTCGTTCGTTCCAACGAACATGTTCTTTGTTTAGTTTCAGTTAACGAACGTTCGTCGCTTTTCTTTTTATCGAATTTATTCCGCGATTTTCCTGATCGTGATTTCTGATCCGATTTTCGATCTAGTATAACTTTTCGCTCGTTTATCGAAATCAGGCGATTCAAGCGCCTCGAGTTTCATCTCGAAACCCTCTTTCCAAATAACCAACTCAAACCAGCTTTTTCCTCTTTAAAATTTGACCCTAGTTCAGATTAGTAAACGGATCTTATTTCTTTCGCCATTTGAGTTTCGTTGCTCGGTTTGGTTTGATTCTTTTTGCGAACCGGAGTTATTAAGTTGAACTCTCCGGTCAACCTCTTTGAGTTGAGTTTTGCTTGTGCATCTTTTCTTGTTGCTTATGTATGTTATTGTTTGCTTGCGATAGAATTCCCGGAGTGCGAAGCGTGTTTCTACGAGTCTTTAGGATTCACGGATCGTCAGCAAGGCAAGTAACACTTTGTTCATAATCTTTTCATACCTAGTTTTTGTGGATTATTTCCAATCCTCAAACATTGCATGATTAGGATGTCATTAACTTGTGGGTTGGGAAGTAGTAGTTGAGGTAGTACCTATTGCCCTGTTACTATCAAACCCTTGGGAGTTACTTCTACGCTTGCTTATTATTGCTATGCTATCTCGTAGACGTGGATTGGGTTTGAGTGTATTCCATGACAGATGTGAGATTGTTAATTAATGGTTCAACTTAAGGTGGCAACTTAAGTACACATCTAGGTGGATTCAGGCACCTGGGGAACCCAGTGTTGTCTGTTTTTTTGGAAATCCCGGGGTACCCGTGTGATCTTCCTATGGACCGCCACCCAGGTTCAAAGGGAACTGAGATTATTCATGCTAGAAACTATGCAGCCACAAGCTATTATGGGCTCTAGCATAGTTGAGTAAGTTACGTGAAGCTCTTGAAGAGGTAGATCTGCAGGTAGTGGGTTTTGTAGGTTTGGTATGGTCTACCTGGAGTAGAGAGTTAATGTTTCTGAAAGACTATGTCTCGGTCATCTATTTCTCAAACACCATGTAGTGCGAGAAATCAACGGAGGCGATCGAGTCTTGTGGGGAAAATGCGCAAACCTCTGCAGAGTGTACAATCTAATCATGGTTAGCCGTGTCCCCGGTTATGGACAATTCTGAGTATCTAGTACTTGAGTATTCACATGTATATCATCACTCTAAATTAATATTGCTAGGATGTTAACTACTTTAATTTGGGATTGAGTTGGGGTTATACCTTCTCATTGAAGTTTCAACCACCATGATAGTTAAAATAAAATCCATTCCTTTGTTGTAGGGAAAAATTTGCTTTTCGCAAAAACTATAACCATAGAGCTTTCCACAAGCCATATATGCACGTAGTGATAGCATTATTCTGTTCCTGTTATACTGTGTTATATTGCCAGCATATTCCATGTGCTGACCCGTTCTCGGGCTGCAACGTATTATGTTGCAGACTTTCCAGACGAGGAGTAAGGATCGTTAGGTCATTGTCGTGCAGCTCAGCTATGTTGTTGGAGTTGATGGACTCACTTTATCTTCCAAGCCTTCCGCTGTTATCGCATTAGATGGCCTTAAGCCATATTATTGTAATAAGTTCTCTTTTGAGACATTCGATGTAATAAGTGTGTGATTGCTACTCTGTTATAAATCCTTCGAGTATTGTGTGTGTCAGCATTACCGATCCAGGGATGACACTGAAACACAGAGACTTGACCATCTGAGGTCGGGTCGCTACATGCAACTATGTGAAGACTCTCCCATTTAATAATTTTAGATCTTGGTATTTTATTCAAACAGCAAGCAAAGCTAAAGAAAATGACATTGCAAGGATAGCACAACTCATGTGAAGAAGCAAAAACTTAGGCTAAACCGATACTAACCGATAGTTGTTGAAGAAGAAAGGTGGGATGCCTACCGGGGCATCCCCAAGCTTAGATTCTTGAGACTTCTTGAAATATTATCTTGGGGTGCCTTGGGCATCCCCAAGCTTGAACTTTTGTTTCTCCTTAATTCCACTCATATCATGGTTTCTCTGTTTATCAAAAGCTTCATTCACAACAAACTCAACAAGAACTCGTGAGATAGGTTAGTATAAACCAATGCAAAACCTTATCATTTTCTACTGTAACAAATCACTAACATTATTATTCAACATTGCATACTAAATGCCTCTGCATATTTAATACTCCTATCATCAAATAGAATCATTAAACATGCAAACATATGCAAACAATGCAAACATAACAGCAATCTACCAAAACAGTACAGTCTGTAAAGAATGCAAGAGTACCAATACTTCCCTAACTCCAAAAATTATGAACTAAAATTCCAAATGTAATAAATTTATCAGAGCACACGCTGAGTGTAGGACACGACCCCTAAGATAAACCATAGGACACAATTCTCTACTCATTTCTAACTCCTCTCCATATTTCCACTCTTTAGGATGACGGAGATGAAAAACAAGTTTGCACAACCGGATGAAGACACACCTTTTGGACGCCACTTGAAGGAAGTCACTAGGTACTTGAACATTGGAATACCAAGCTTCACCGGGACGTACAACGCCACTCTACCAGAAGAGGAGCGCTGGATGACTCAAGTACAAGTTCCAGGAAGAACGTTCTCACCAACTTCTAAGCCCATAGAGTTTTCTTTCGAAGCACCCACCTGGAGTCTTGGCAAGAGTATGGCAGCTCACATTACCATGGGACGCATTGGAGAAGTCTACAACAGGGAGCTTAAAGACACCGTCTACCAAATATGTGGGCGCCGAGGCGAGCAA
This sequence comes from Aegilops longissima, assembly GCA_021605205.1. Lineage (NCBI taxonomy): Eukaryota > Viridiplantae > Streptophyta > Magnoliopsida > Poales > Poaceae > Aegilops > Aegilops longissima. Next base: position 46,579,358 of record CM038681.1, on the reverse strand, counting down.
TGGGAAGTAATCAGCACCAAGATGGATAGATCCATTGCAGCTTTCATTCAGGAGCTAAATCAGCACATTCGACGTCAGGAGAACTAGATGTGCGCAGACATGATGGAGTTGAAGAAGGCGAAGACCAAGATCATCGAGCTGGAGGAAGAACTCAAGTTTACACGCGATGGATATGAGGAGGAAATCAAGATACTACTGGAGAAGAACGACGATCTAGTCAAGAAGATCGGAGTATTCATGGGAGGATCCGCACCGGAAGAAGAGGAAGAAGATCCCACTTGCCCGGATAACTACATCATCAACGACGACACCGATTCCGATCCAAGTGATGATGAATACGAAGATGAAGCTGGAGCCGACATCATGGAGTCCTCCACCGATCAAAATTTTTAGATGACCACCATATATTAAGAGTATTCCCCCATGTAACCAGTAGTAGCTGAGCACTTTTGCGATAGTCCTAGACCGTTGTATGCCCTTGCTTGATTGATTGAGTGAAATGATTGTGTTTGCCTCATGTGCATATTTGTAGTGTTTTCTCACTAGACCCTTTTCTATTCTAATCTCTTCCATCTAAACCCATCCGATGCCTCCGAGACGTGACCCCGGTTTTGTTTTCCCACCGGAGCTCACCCAGTTGATCCAGCAGCAGAATGCCTTGATGCAATTGCTAGTTCAGAACTAGGGCAACAACAACAACAACAATAACAACCCACCGCCAGTGGACAATTTAGCCCGTTTTCTGAGGTTACAACCGCCGGTGTTTTCCAGTAGCACCGAGCCAATAGTTGCTGATGATTGGCTACGCCGTATTGGAAGGGAGTTAACCACCGCAGGATGCACGGATGCGGAGAAGGTGCGCTTTGCCGCACATCAATTGGATGGACCAGCAGCCGCATGGTGGGAGAATTACACAGCTACTTTTCCTATTGCCAATGTCACTTGGGACCAGTTTCAGCAAGCCTTTCGCACGGCCCATGTCTCAACTGGAGCCATGCAGATGAAGAAGCGCGAGTTTCGCAACTTACGCCAGGAGAATCGTACTGTGGCCCAGTACGTGGATGAGTTTAGTAAGTTATCACGCTATGCCCCTGATGATGTGGCCACAGATGCCGCGAAGCAGGAGAAGTTTATGGAAGGGCTGAACGATGAGATGAGCATGCAGTTGATGGTGGCAACTTTCAACAACTACCAGGAGTTGGTAGACAAGGCCCTCATGATTGAAGGAAAGAAGCAACAAATTGAGAGTCGTAAGAGGAAATATGGACAAGGGAAGTACAACTCAGGAGCTCACCAGAAGCCTCGCTTAACCCCGAAGTCGGGAGGACTTGTTCATAACCATGGAGGCCATAACCATACTGGAGGAGGATCGCATAACCACAATGGTGCAAAGAATGGGAATGGGAACGGAGTTAATAACAACCAGAACCGCCCAAACCCATCTACACCCACCAAGAGGGACTTAAGCCAAGTTATTTGCTTTAAGTGCGGGAAGACAGGGCACTATGCCAATGATTGCCCTGAAGGAAGGAATGGAAACAGAAATGGGAGCGCTGGGAAGAAGCCAAACCCATTCAACAAAGGACAAGTGAACCACGTTAACGTGGAGGAAGTTGAAGAGCAGCCGGACGCGGTAATAGGTAAGTTTTTGGTTAAGTCATTTACTGCTATTGTTCTTTTCGATACTGGTGCATCGCATTCATACATATCAAGGGGATTTGTGGATAAGTTTAAGTTACCAACCCAAACCCTTAGAACCCCTCTTTTAGTGAGCTCGCCTGGAGCAGAGTACATGGCTAGCAGATGGTGCACCCAGATACCCCTAACCATTGGGACACATGTTTTTCCGTCTGACCTAATTATCTTGGAGTCACAAGGATTGGATGTGATATTAGGTATGGACTGGATGTCAAAGTATGGAGGAAGTATTGATTGTGCTAGCAAATCAATATATCTTACCACCCCGGAGGGAAAAAGGATTAAGTATGTATCCAGGCATGTGCCTAGGAGGAGCCAAGTGAATGCCCTCACGGGAGTTGTACAGGAAGAAGTGCCTGTAGTAAAATATTTTCCGGATGCTTTTCCAGAGGAGTTACCAGGCATGCCACCGGATCGAGACATCGAGTTCTTGATAGAACTATTGCCAGGTACAAGGCCAATATCCAAGAGACCCTATCGGATGCCCGCAAATGATCTGGAGGAAATTAAGAAGCAGATCAAGGAGTTATTGGAGAAAGGTTATATTCAAAGGAGTTCATCACCTTGGGGAGCACCAGTACTTTTGGTCGAGAAGAAGGATAAATCCCTGAGGATGGTCGTTGATTACCGAGCCTTGAACGAAGTAACGATAAAGAACAAGTATCCATTACCAATGATCAATGATCTGTTTGATCTGTTGCAAGGAGCTAAGGTGTTTTCGAAGATTGATCTACGATCGGGATACCATCAGTTGAAGATTCGAGAAAAGGATATACCCAAGACAGCGTTCACCATGCGATATGGATTATATGAGTATACGGTCATGTCGTTTGGACTGACTAACGCCCCTGCCTATTTTATGAGTATGATGAACAAGGTGTTCATGGAGTATTTGGACAAGTTTGTTGTGGTGTTTATTGATGACATTATGGTATACTTGAACAACGAAGAGGAGCACAAGGAGCATTTGCGTTTGGTTCTCGAGAAGCTCAGGGAACACCATTTATACGCCAAATTCAGCAAGTGCGAGTTTTGGTTGAAGGAAGTTGGATTTCTTGGGCATGTTATATCAGGAGAGGGTATAGCAGTAGATTCCAGTAAGGTTCAGTCAGTTACTGAATGGTTGGCACCCACTTCAGTTGGCGAGATCTGCAGTTTCCTTGGACTTGCAGGATACTATCGGAGATTCATTGAGAATTTTTCCAAACTTGCCAAGCCAATGACTGAATTGCTGAAGAAGGATACTAAGTTTAAATGGACAGCAGATTGCGAGGCCAGTTTTCAGGAATTGAAGAAACGGTTGACTACAGCCCCAGTGCTGACATTGCCAGATATACATAAGGAGTTTCAAGTGTATTGCGACGCTTCACGCTTGGGACTGGGATGTGTGCTTATGCAGGACGGAAAGGTTGTTTCGTATGCCTCACGACAACTGAAGCCTCATGAGTTGAACTATGCCACGCATGATTTGGAGCTAGCAGCGGTAGTGCACGCCTTGAAGACTTGGAGACACTATCTCATTGGAAACCGTTGTGATATGTACACGGATCATAAGAGTTTGAAGTACATTTTCACTCAAAAGGAGTTAAACCTTAGGCAGAGGAGATGGTTGGAACTTATAAAGGATTACGACATGAAGCTGCACTATCATCTAGGAAAAGCTAATGTCGTAGCAGACGCCTTGAGCCGGAAGAGTTATGCTAATATTCTTGAAAGTAGAGGACTGCCAAAAGAGTTAGCTGAGGATATTATGGAACTTCGGTTGGAGTTTGTTCCAAGAGGTTTCATTGCAACGATGGAGGTTCAGTCTACATTGTTGGACAAGATTCGGGAAGCTCAGAAGGAAGACAAAGAGATTGCTGAGATAAAGGAGAAGATGAGCGAAGGAAAAGCCAAAGGTTTTCGTGAGGATGAGCACGATACCTTATGGTTTGAGGACCGAGTTTATGTGCCCAATAACCCAGAGCTCAGGAAATTAATACTTCAGGAGGCCCATGACTCACCATACTCGATGCACCCCGGAAACACCAAGATGTATTTGGACTTGAAGGAACATTTCTGGTGGACAGGTATGAAGAAGGACATTGCCGAGTATGTAGCCGTATGCGATGTATGTCAAAGAGTGAAGGCAGAACATCAGAAGCCAGCAGGACTGTTACAGCCTATGCCGATACCCGAATGGAAGTGGGATAAACTTGGCATGGACTTTATTACCGGACTACCGAGAACCAAACCAGGATATGACTCAATATGGGTAGTAGTGGATCGTTTGACCAAAGTAGCGCACTTCATCCTAGTGAAAACGACTTATACAAGTGCGAAGTTGGCCAAAATATATATGTCCAGGATCGTATGTTTGCATGGAGTTCCGAGGACCATCGTATCAGATAGAGGAACACAGTTTCTTTCAAAGTTCTGGCATCAGCTAAACCAGACTTTGGGTACCAGATTGGAGTTCAGTACTGCATTCCACCCGCAGACGGATGGACAGACAGAGAGAGTCAATCAGATTCTGGAGGACATGTTGAGAGCCTGCGCGCTAGACTATGGATCTAGTTGGGATGATAATTTGCCTTACGTATAATTCTCATACAACAACAGCTACCAAGCCAGTTTGAAGATGGCACCGTTTGAAGCTCTGTATGGACGCAGATGTAGAACACCTCTGATGTGGGATGAGGTAGGAGACCGTCAGTTGTTTGGGCCAGATTTGATCAAAGAGTCCGAAGAGAAGGTTAAACTAATCCGAGACAGATTAAAGATTGCTCAGTCCAGACAGAAGAGTTATGCAGATTCAAAACGCAAGGAAGTAACCTATGAAATTGGAGACAGAGCCTATCTGCGAGTATCACCCTTGCGAGGAGTGAAACACTTTGGAGTTAAAGGAAAACTAGCCCCAGGGTTTGTAGGACCGTACCGTGTTTTGGAACGGATGGGAGAAGTGGCCTACAAGCTGGAGTTACCTGAAGGATTGTCAGGAGTTCACGATGTGTTCCACGTATCACAGTTGAAGAAGTGCCATGCTGAGATGGCTGATATACCGTTGAGAGACACAGTGCCCCTGGAGGCGATTCAGTTAGACAATAATTTGACCTATGAGGAGAAGCCAGTGAAGATTCTTGACTTTGACAGTCGAGTCACTCGCAGCAAGGTTATCAAGTTTTGCAAAGTTCAGTGGAGCCACCATACTAAGGAAGAAGCCACCTGGGAACGAGAAGATGATATTCGCAAGGACCACCCGCACCTATTTTCTAGCCAAACCGAATCTCGAGGGCGAGATTCATCTTAAGGGGGGTAGGATTGTAACATCCCAAATTTTCAATTTGGAATGTTATACATAGGTCATCTATGCATATCATATTTTATTGCATCTTCGTTTGAAATCCTAAGCAACTCAAGGACCCTCTGAGAGAGTTGGGGATTTTCTGAATTTTCATATTTGATTTTATCAAATAATGAAAACAAGGATTTTCCATTTTAATTATTTTTCTCTCCGAAAATATTTCTTATTAAAATAAATGAGAGGAGATAATATGACTTCTCCAAAACAATTGAAATATTGGAGGAAAAATGTTAAAATCATTATTTGGATTTTATTTGATTTTATTTGGAATTTTATTTGCCCTAGAAAAATTTGCACGTTTTAAAAATTGCATTTTAGGGGCCAAGAAAATATTCACCTCGTCCTAAATATTTCATTTAGACGGTGAAAATTTATTTTGGTATTTTTAGATTTTTATTTATTTTTCTAGGATTTTTCTAAGTTCCGGCGGAATTTATTTATAAAAAAAACTTGCGCCCGAGCCGGACTCCTCCCGGGCGACCCCTTCCCCAAGACACCGCCGCCCCCTCCCCTCCTTAAATACCGCCCGCCCCGCCGCCAACCACCACCACCGCCGCCGCCTCCGGCCGCGCCGAGCCGAGCCGAGCCGCCGCCGCCGCGCCCTTGAGCCGCCGCCGCCTCCTTTAGCCGCCGCCGCCTCGCGCCATCCGCCCCCGCCGAGCCCCGCCCCACCCCGCTAGCCCAGCCGGAGCCGCCCCACCCGCCGGGAGGACCTCGCGGAGGTAACGCCTGAGTCGCTGGTTTTTAAAGAAAAACAACAACGGTTTTTAGAAAACCCTAGTTCCGGTTTTTTATAGATCGGTTTTATTCTCCGGTTTATTTATTTAGCGAGCGTTCGCTCGTTCGTTCGTTCCAACCTCCTATGGTGAACAAAAAGATGAACCCTACAGCAAATAACATGGGTGTTTTGTTGTATCGAACCTCCCCTGTAGCGACCTGACCCAAAATCGGTCAAATCTCTGTGTCTGTACCATCCCAGGATCATGCTGGTACTCACGATACATCGATAAAGTAATCAAAGTTCAATCACACCTGAATATCATTAAACGATTCTCATATAGAGTCTTTATTACAAGGGAATAAATTAGGCTCAAGGCCAACTCATGAGAAATAAACTACTAATGCTGGAAGCGTCGAAGATAAGCGAGTCCATCCGACTCAAAGGGCAACCGCCAAGCTGGAGCTGCGGGGCGGCGCTAGCTAGGCCTGGGTGGCCTAGGCTGGCGCCGAGGGGGTTTTTTCTTTATTTTTTAAATAAAACAAAAACAAAAATAAAACACTATCTATAAATATTTTATATAGGGTATATATATACCAAAATGATCAGGGAATATTCCTTTCATTTGAACATTTTTCCAAAGGCAAAATCCAAACTTCATAAAAATCTATTTTTTCAAATTCAAATAAATTTCAGATTTGAATCCAAATCTTTTGGCATTGTTTCCTCTGATATTTTGGAGTGTCATGTTTGCTCCTCTCATACTTTTGATCAAGTATTTATCAGGCTTAGTTTTTGAAATGTTTCCCACATGCCAAAGTTTGAAATTCCAATTCAAAACTCAAAATTCTCTGAAACTTCAAATGGCATTCAAATTCAAACAGGATGCGTAGGATGCTTAGCTATAATTGTAAAACATTCCAAATAGGAAATTTGGGATGTTACAAACCTACCCACCTTAAGATGAATCTCGCCCTCGAGATTCGGGTTGGCTAGCAAATAGGTGCGGATGGTCTCGACGAAGATCTTCTTCGCGTTCCCAGGTGGCTTCTTCCTCGGTGTGGTGACTCCACAGCACCTTGCAAAATTTGATGACCTTGCTGCGGGTGACTCTGCTTGCGGTCTCGAGAATACGGACGGGTTTCTCCTTGTAAGGCAGATCACTGTCAAGTTGTATGGCCTCTAGGGGCACTGTGTCTCTCAACGGAACATCGGCCATGTCGGCATGGCACTTCTTCAACTGAGAAACATGGAAGACATCATGAACTCCGGACAATCCTTCCAGCAATTCCAACTTGTATGCAACTTCTCCACGACGTTCGAGGATTTTGTAGGGGCCAATGAATCGGGGTGCTAACTTTCCCTTGACTCCAAACCTCTTGATTCCACGAAGTGGTGACACACGAAGATATGCTCGGTCTCCCACTTCGTAAGTCACTTCCTTGCGTTTACTGTCGGCATAACTCTTCTGTCTCGACTGTGCTATCTTGAGCCTGTCTCGAATCAGCTTGACTTTCTCTTCGGAATCGTTGATAAGATCGGATCCGAAAAGTGATCGATCTCCAACACTATCCCACAGCAATGGTGTCCTGCACCTCCTTCCGTATAGAGCTTCGAAAGGGACCATCTTCAAACTGGATTGATAACTGTTGTTGTATGAGAACTCTGCGTACGGCAAATTATCATCCCAGCTAGACCCATAGTCTAGCACACAAGCTCTCAACATGTCTTCCAGAATCTGATTGACTCTCTCGGTCTGTCCATCTGTCTGCGGATGAAAAGCTGTACTGAATTCCAGCCTCGTACCCAAAGTTTCATGCAACTGCTTCCAAAACTTTGAGGTAAACTGCGTTCCTCTATCTGACACGATTTTCCTCGGAACTCCATGCAGACATACGATCCTGGTCATGTATATCTTGGCCAACTTGGCACTGGTATAGGTAGTCTTCACGGAATGAAGTGAGCTACCTTAGTCAAACGATCAACCACTACCCAGATAGAATCATAACCTGAACGGGTCCTGGGTAATCCTGTGATGAAATCCATACCAAGTTTCTCCCATTTCCAATCGGGAATCAGCAAAGGTTGAAGTAACCCTGCTGGCTTCGATGTTCTGCCTTACACGTTGACAAACATCACATCTGCTACGTACTCGGCAATGTCCTTCTTCATACCTGTCCACGAAACTTTGCTTCAAATCCGGTACATCTTGGTGTTGCGGGATGAATCGAATCTGATGAATCATGAGCCTCTGAAGAATTAGCTTCCGAGCTCGGGATCATTGGGCACATAAATCGATCCTCAAACCATATAGTTCCGTGTTCATCCTTACGGAATCCTTTAGCTTTTCCCTCCTCCATCTTCTGCTTTATCTCATCGATTTCCTTGTCCGACTTCTGGGCTTCACGAATCCTTTCGGTCAAGGTGGACTGAACTTCCAGAGTTGCAACAAATCCTTTCGGAACTATCTCCAGTCGGAGATCTCTGAGGTCATCGACTAACTCTTGGGGTAATCCTCCTGCTGTAAGAGTATTCACATAACTCTTACGGCTCAAAGCATCTGCTACAACATTAGCTTTACCGGGGTGGTGAGCAGAATAGACTTGCGTGCACAGTTAATGTTCCCTTCAAACTTTGACAACCAATCCATGCCTAGGATTACATCCAAGGTCTGGGTTTCCAACACTATGAGGTCCACGGGAAATTTGTGGTTCCCGATGTTGAGGGTTGCAGGACAGCCTACACCTGCCATCATTTCTCCTCCTGCGGGCCGACGCGAAGGGGCTTCTAAGGGTTCTAGTGCGTAATCCGTACTTTTCCACAACTACCCTTGATATGAATGAATCGTTGCACCAGAATCAAAGAGAACCAAAACTGAGCGTGAATTCAATAAAACTTACCAACCACGTTGTTCGGCTGATCATAGACGTCCTCCACGTCGATGTGGTTCACCTGAGCACGAGGGAACGGATTTGGCTTCTTCACTGAGCCTCCATTGCCATTTCCATTCTTCTGCTTGGCCTCCGGGCAGTCGGTGGCGTAGTGCCCTGTCTTCTGGCACTTGAAGCAGGTGATGTGGCTCAGATCCTTCGGAGCCGGGGCAGAACGGTGCTGATTGCCATTACCATTTCCATTGCCATTGCCATGGCCTGACTTGTTGTCCTGGCTGCGGTTGTTCCCATTTCCTCCATGGTTATGACCTCCATGGTTATGATGGGTGTGCCCTCCTGAGTACGGTGCATAGCGGGGCTTCTGCTGAGCTCCCGAGTTGTGCTTCCCCTGGCTGTACTTCCGCTTGCGGCTTTCTATCTGTTGCTGCTTGCCTTCCAGAATGGTGGCCTTGTCTACCAGCTCCTGGTAGTTGTTGAAAGTAGCCACAATAAGCTGCATGCTCAGTTCATCATTGAGTCCCTCAAGGAACTTCTCCTGTTTGGCGGCATCTGTGGCCACATCATCAGGGGCATAGCGAGCGAGCTTGCTGAATTCATCCACGTACTGTGCCACAGTACGGTTCCCCTGGCGCAAGTTGCGGAACTCACGCTTCTTCAGACTCATGGCTCCAGCTGAGACATGAGCAGTGCGGAAGGCCTGCTGGAATTGGTCCCAAGTGATGGCACCAATGGGAAAAGTGGCGGTGTAATTCTCCCACCAAGAAGCTGCAGGTCCATCCAGTTGATGTGCGGCAAAGCGCACCTTCTCAGCATCAGTGCATCCAACGGTGACTAGCTCCTTCCGATCTTGCGGAGCCAATCATCAGCCACAATCGGCTCAGTGCTACTAGAGAACACTGGCGGATTCAACCTCAGAAATCGAGTCAAGTTGTCCACAGTGGGTGGTGGCGGTGGCGGTGGATTGTTGGCGGTGTTGTTCTGATTCTGAATAAGGAGCTGCATCAGTGCATTCTGCTGCTGGAGCAGCTGGGTGAGCTCCGGCGGGAAACCAGTGTCACGTCTCGGAGGCATCTGGTGTTTTGGAGTGGGTGAGAAGATTAGAATAGAACAATGATCTATGAGAAATACACTACCCATATGAATGCACAATCATAACACACCAATCATTTATTCATTCCACTCAAACATGGTTCAAACTCGATTACAAAAGCTCATGACTAATCGAAGGAAAACATCGGCCTAACTGATCGGCGAAAAAGTAAAAGATAACATGGTGGTCGACTAAAGTCTTCATCGATGGCGCCTCCTCTTGGGGTTTCCTTCATGGTACTCCTTGAAATCCTGATCATTGCTCACGAGGGTGCTTCATCTCCACTCGGGTAAAGGTCCTCTCCCAAGTCCATCTTTTCCTCTATCGCGCAAGCTTCATCTTCAGGTCGTCGACTATCTCCATGAAGTCCGTGATTTCTTCCTCATGGCCAAGGAAGTCTGCGCGTGCCTTCTCCTCCAGTTCCAGTTCGCGGAACAAAAGCTTCCGGTGTGTCTTCGAGTTACGGCGAGTCTGAATCTCCCGTTTCCTGAGAAGACACTCCAAGTCCTGGATGTATGAGAGAGTGGAATCGTCCTCAATGGTACGGATGATATCTCCATTCCTTGCCCTGCGAGAAACCATGGCGAGGTCTGGAGTGATCGAGCTCGGCCTGTACTCCTCTCGGAGATGTCCAAGTGCTCGATAGATCGCCACGTCCCTTCCGATGATCCAGTTGAACTCGGTGAACTCAAAGTTGATAGGCTCTGTGTGTCCTCCAAAGGTTCTCCCTGGGATATGCACTTCAATCCTGTAGCGGGTGTCCGTCGGAAGTGCATTAGTGGGTTTCCCGGTGATCGAGGGTAGAGCTATCTTCAGCTGCTTCACCATCTGGACCAGTTTTCTTCCGAAGGGCATCGTCTCATCGGGCTGGCAGAACTCCGGTAGCAAAACTGGGGTGAACTCGGCGGCCATCTAGAAATTTGCAAAGGGGAGAAGAGTCAGAATTGAACAGGGAAGAATTATAGAATGAAAAAGGGGTTCAAAGTAAATGGTCTCTGCTTATGGCTTTCCGATCCTAGGGGTTACGATCCTCACGGTCAGCGTGTGCTCGATACCATCTCTCAGAGCGACCTGACCCAAAATCGGTCAGATCTACGTATGCATGCCATCCCAAGATCATCTTTGGTACTCACAAGTACATCGATAAAGTAATCAAAGTTCAATCACACCTGAATATCATTAAACGATTCTCATATAGAGTCTTTATTACAAGGGAATAAATTCGGCTCAAGGCCAACTCATGAGAAATAAACTACTAATGCTGCGGAAGCGTCGAAGATAAGCGAGTCCATCCGACTCCAAAGGGCAATCGCCAAGGGCGGAGCTGCGGAGGGGGGCGGCGCTGGCTGGGCCTGGGGTGGCCTAGCTGGCGCCCGAGGGGGGTTTTTTTCTTTATTTTTTTAAATAAAACAAAAACAAAAATAAAACACTATCTATAAATATTTTATATAGGGTATATATATACCAAAATGATCAGGGGAATATTCCCTTTCATTTGAACATTTTTCCAAAGGCAAAATCCAAACTTCATAAAAATCTATTTTTTTCAAATTCAAATAAATTTCAGATTTGAATCCAAATCTTTTGGCATTGTTTCCTCTGATATTTTTGGAGTGTCATGTTTGCTCCTCTCATACTTTTGATCAAGTATTTATCAGGCTTAGTTTTTGAAATGTTTCCCACATGCCAAAGTTTGAAATTCCAATTCAAAACTCAAAATTCTCTGAAACTTCAAATGGCATTCAAATTCAAACAGGATGCATAGGATGCTTAGCTATAATTGTAAAACATTCCAAATAGGAAATTTGGGATGTTACATCCCCACATGGTAGCGATCCAACTAAAGATTTTGATTCCTGTGGGCAAAAAAGCAAAACCGAAGGAGAGACTTTTTTTACGAGCAATAACGAGGGAGGCCTCTTCGAGACCCTACCTATCGAAGCCTTGTTTTCACAGGGGGGGAAGCAAGCTAGTCAAAGAAGAAGGAAGCATGGGTATAGGTAAGTCTAGACATATTGACACGGGCGTATACTGAAATAGGCATAAGGCCGCTAACGCTAAGGAGACAGCACCGCCGAACACTTGAGGGAACGAACGAGGAAGACCGATCCCAAATAAATAGAGTTTCCGACGTTAGGAGGAATTCCCTTTAATAGGGAAAGCTTAGATCGGTACCTCTGGCATCGGTACC